>REGM01000032.1:330980-360141 GCA_004194415.1 Aurelia aurita
GAGGTGGCTGGCAATTGACCAAAGGAGTTCCAAACTTGTATTATAAAGGTTCATATGATTACTTGTTTGCACACCAGAAACGAAAGGTAAACTTCGGAAGACAGATTCAAACTTGTACTCCTTTCTGAAAAATGGGTGCTAAACAAACAAGTCTGATTTCCTTGAATTTGTGGCTGAGACTAGTTTGGATTTTGAAAGAAGACTGCTAGAGTGCTCATGTCCTAGCTTTACAACTGCTTATATTAAAATTCAAAAGTCTCCCAAAATGTTGTCCGAAATTGTTTTGCTATAATTGCCTTGAAAAATTTTCTTGGTTATTTCGTTTGGTAATGATACTTCGATTTGAAGCATTCAGTGCCGATCTTTGGTTACAATTAGATCAATGCTATGCAAATATAACTCATTTCCAGCGAAAGACTTAATTAATATGCAGTAAAAAGGGACATTTTCTTCCCTCGATTTTTCAAGTGTCCGAAACTGTTTTGTCCAAAGGATTTTGTGCGAAACTTTCCCGTCCGAAACATTTCAATTTAAAGAACACCAATCAACCAGCAACCTTTGCGCGCCTCGCTTGTTCCCTTTCGACTGCGGCGGCAATTTTCATGTGACAATATTCTCTGCAAAGCACAGCCGCAAAGGATGCTGGTTGACCGGCATTTTTTAATGTATCTCAAAAAACCATTTTGACCCAAAAAATGAGTTTCCAAATGATCAAAATCTGAGGTGTGACGTTAATCATTTGTTCAAATGTTGTTTCCATTTTGCATATCATACGTCTGTTGCAAAATGCTCACACGAAAAAGTTGTATTACATTTCTTCATTTCTGATCTGAATAATGAGGAAAAACATCAAAAATTGTTCAAAGTTGCAGTAGCAGTTGCAGTTTGCAATAGTCAGATGTATACAGTAGTTGTTTAGCGAAAATGCCAAAACTGTAGCAAATAGAAAGCCACCGAAGACGTTTTGTGGCATTTCTAATCGCTTCCTTTGGCATTCACAACCAAATTGTAATTACTTGTTTCTCCCCTATAGAGGCATGTAACGCAGTGTGTCTCTACTCTAGGTGAGTTTTTCGTGTCGATCAGATTACCATGGCGGCAACCAAAATATACCTTTCTCTCCATGTTCAAAATACAGGGTGAGTAAAAAATACTCAACATTAGTATGGAAGGGGTTCCCCTTACATCAAGAAACTAACCGTGAATCCTCAATAAGCCCTAGGGATTTATATTCAAAAATGAATTTTCGGATGGGAGCTTACTCAAGGTGGAGGCTTATTCGAGGGAGGGGGCTTATTACATATTAATGTAGACGAGTGATAATACAGTAATAACCCGCATATAAGAACCTCCCTCGAATAAGAACCTACAGCATGAAATTTTCAATATTTACTCCTTACGAAAGACCTATTTCACCCTGGTATTTGTTAGGTTCTTATTTTGAAGAACAAATGCATTGAAATAGTTTTCAGCTGGGACGATCCAGAAAATTAATTTGATTATCAGGTAAAATAAATAATTTCATATGCTCTTCAATAATACAAGAGGCCTAAACAAGTCTGATTCCACCACATCGCTAATGTTCCATCCTCTATCGCAGTATTTTGATTTTAAACGGATACTTTTCAAAGCAAAGAAAAACACCTTTTCTGAGAAGAATTAAGAACCCAATTTAAGAACCTAAAGCCTGATGTCATGAATATTATCATTTACATAAGAACCAAAACAGCTTAGTTTGAAAATGGTAGGTTCTTATATGCGGGTTTTTTGCTGTATCCATCTATTATAGCTTAGTAGGGTATAGAGAAAGTGAAAAACTTCCAAATTTAGAACTAGAATTTAAAGGAGACGATATTTCAAATACTCTTACAAAGTGTAACATTGAAATATGACAAAGATAAACATATTACTCAAGTCAAGAATAAACACATCTTTGTAAAATACAACTTTGGTTCAATTCAAAATTCAATTCAAATGCCCCAGTGGGGGCTTATGGGCTTATTCGAAAGTGGCTGATTATTAGTCAAAGAATGGTCTGTATTGGGCGCTTATTCGAGGGGGGCTATACTACGATAGTAGGGGCTTATTCGAGAATTTACGGCAATGAATGTTTCTGTGTAATCCAGGTTAAGTGATCACGTCGATCAGACACGTATGCCAAGATAAAAATGGCACCTTCGCAGGGAAGGAAGATACAAAAAGCAACATTGTATGTACACCGGATAAGCCAGAAAATGTTCCTCTTTTGAACATCCATAGCACCAAGTGTATTTGATGGATTTGAACGAATCGAATTCTAGTTAAAAGACCGATGTATTTTTGAGAATTTTCGTCTGTTTTTACGAGAACTGAAAATACAGGTAAATTCGACTTTACGGACATTTCTTGGTTGCCAAATATATGAAAAGGGCCTAAAACATTCGATCAAATCGTAAGGAATCTCCTCACACAGAGCACTTCGCAAGGGCATTTAATCTCTCTTACAGAGGTACAGGACATAGATTTTCAAAAACAAACTGAAGTTTTTCAATCCCATGGCAATAAATGTTCAGAAAATATCCCTTACCTATGAAACTTATACTTTCTTTATTGTTCTGTGCGAGGGGTTTCTTTAAGATTTGATCACGTGTTTTGTTCCCATTTTGAGGCATTTCGCAACCAAGAAATCTTCATGAAGTCAAATTTACCTTTCTATCCAGTCCTCATGAAAAGACGAGAAAAATTACAAAAACATTTCAATCTCTCGGCTGCTTAGAAGAATTAGCGCTATGAAGTTTCAAAAGTGGGAATTTTTTTCTGGCCCAATCGGTAGTTGACTAGAATAGCGTCCTATTTCCCAAGAAAAGTAACGAAAAGGATATCAATGCACATAGTAAAGCAAAGGCAACTCCAATTGCTGCGGATCCTGAGAAAATTATCAGGAACGATCCACACGTTTGCAAGAGTGAATCCGTGTGCGCTGTTATGGACCTAGAAAGAAAACAAAAAAACCAAAATTCAGCGCAATATAATATCTTCATAATCCTCATGCTGAAATTAGGCCAACATTGTTAGGGCATAGATCATTAACTGAGCTAGCGTGCGTGCAGACTATATCCTTTGAGGGAAAGGTATAGTTTGCGCAACGCAGCTTAAGTTTTTGTGTTGTATGCATCATTACATATTTCGCAGTATTGATAACGAAAGAGAACCGATTGCTGTAACAACCAATAACATCACTGTCCCAGAAGACGGGGAACCAATCAGATTTTATAACAGATTTCACGTGATAAACCTTGCATTCCTCTGGCAACCAAACAATCAAGATTTCGTTCAAATTCAGCCACTCAGACAAAGAATTATGTGACCCGGTTCAAACTGCTTTCAAATAAAACAATGTTGAAATGAAGATTGTTATCAATATTGCGAGATAAGTGCTGACGCATACAATACATGAAATTGAGCTGCGAGCATAGGCGTAAAATCATCGAAAAAGATCGCACAAATAGTTAAAGGGAATATAAGCATATCTATAAGCGTTTGATAAATTCTTTGTTAATGTTTCTCATGGTATCACCAAAAATATACCAAGATCCAACAAGTCCCCAGTAGATTTCATGGGTGACAAAATAGGAAATTCTTTTTTCACTGCACCTTCAGTTCCCTTTGAAATATATGATATAATCTCTGCCCTAAAATCTGGAAAGTCTCTTGGACCTAACAGCATTCCTATGAAAATTTTGAAATGTCTTTCCCCTTTGATCTCTTCTCCACTTTCTCAAATCATAAATGAATCATTTCAGTCTGGGATATTCCCTGACAAGATGAAGTTGGCCAAAGTAATCCCACTTTTTAAGAAAGGGTGTCCACTAACAGCATCAAATTATAGACCTATTTCTCTTCTCTCTGTTTTCAGCAAAATCACAGAAAAAGTCATGTATGAACGTCTCTATAAATTTCTAGAAAAACATGAAATCTTGTATTCATTACAATTTGGTTTTCGTGCTAGCCATTCCATTAACCATGCCCTGGTTAGTTTAACCGAAGCAATCAAAAATTCATTAGACAATAGAAAATTTGGTTGTGGAATATTTATTGATTTGCAAAAAGCTTTTGACACAGTGAATCACAATATCCTTTTAATGAAACTAGAACATTATGGAATTAGAGGTGCTGCTCAAGATTGGTTTAAATCATATCTTTCAGACAGGAAGCAATATGTTTCAATAAATGGATCTAATTCCAGTTATCTTAATGTTACCTGTGGGGTTCCACAGGGTTCTGTTCTTGGTCCTCTCCTTTTCTTAATTTACATTAATGACTTACCTCTTGCATCCTCAAAATTAGCCTTCTACTTATTTGCTGATGATACTAATATCTATTATGAAGCTGAAAGTCTTGATCAGCTGCAGAATGTGGTTAACAAGGAATTGAAAAAAGTGAAAATGTGGCTTGATGTTAACAAGCTATCACTCAATATTGATAAAACCAATTTCATAATTTTCAAGTCTCCTCGACGTTCTTCTCCTGAAACTGTCAGCATCAAAATTGGAAACCTTCCTGTGAAGCAGACTTGTTATGTCAAATTTCTTGGTGTTCTTTTAGACGAAAACCTGTCTTGGAAATATCACTTAACTGAACTGTCTAAAAAACTGGCTAGAACTTGCGGTATGTTTTTCAAAGTAAGACACTTCCTTCCCATTAATGTTTTGATCTGTCTTTACAATTCTTTGTTTTCACCTTTCCTGCAATATGGAATTTTGGTTTGGGGTCTCACCTATGAGACATACATCAATCCAGTGTTCCTGTTGCAGAAAAGGGTTGTCAAAGCAATTTCATTTGCACATTTTACTTCGCCTTCTACACCTATCTTTTCTGACTTAAAGATTTTAAAACTGCATGATCTCTTCCAGTTGAAAATGCTTAGTTTTGTATATGATTGTGTGAATAGGATCTCTCCTTCTTGTTTTCATTATTTTTTTGACTTAGTTGAATCTGTTCATCGATATGGTACACGGCAAGTCACCAAAAATGATATTTTCCTAACCAAGAAAAATACCCTGCAATATGGTATTAGGTCAGTGCGCTACTGCGGAGCTAAATGCTGGAATGACATTCCTGTGGATATAAAAAAATCACCCTCTGCTAATGTCTTTCGACGAAAACTCAAAGCCTTCCTCTTTCAAAACCACTACAAAAATTGATTGTAGAAATATTGATATAGAAAGTCACCATCTGCCCATAATTTCTTTTTTCCTTGAAGAAATCACATTTATATGAGAATTTTTTAAAAGACAGGGGGTGCTCTCTCCTCGATTAGTTTGACTACTGAGAGAGCTCCTCCTTTAAGTAATTCCCTCCATACAATTTATCCTGTTCTTTGTTCCGTATTTGTATATTGTATTAATTTTAGGTCTTTTTGTATTAATTTTGAGTATAGTTGTGTATTAGTTACTCGTTTGTATAGTTAATTTAAATAAATTGTATGTAGAGGAATTTAAAATATGAAACTGAACTGAACTGAACTGATAAAAATAGCCGTATAAAGACAATAGTCCTTGATACGCGCCGAACCATATTTGGGTAACTGATCTATCATCTATGTCAACAGGAAATAATGATATCTGATTGGCTACAATTTGACCACAAGTGGCTTGAGCCACTTTTATATGCTTAGATTCCCTTTAATACATCTTCAGGTACGTTGATATGATTCTATTTGCGGTATTTTTGATATCTTGAATATTTTCCGAATTGCAGCATGTTCCGTTTCATTCAAATAGTTCATGAAGAGTTTTGAAAAAAATAAAATCATCGTAAATCCTAAATAGATAGAGGAAAAATGGTACAATCTTCAACAACAACAAAACAGTTTATAAAGGTCGATAATATGGCGGTAAGCAAAACTCTGCAGCTTTTTGGTTTACGATTGGGCAGAATGATGACGTCAAAACCTCAAAACTGGTTGAAATATAGGAGACACTGCAATTCTGAAAGTAATCAAGATATCAAAAATGCTGCAAATAGAATCATAGCAAAGTACTTGAGGCTCAAACAATTAAATCAAATGGAAGATGCATTAACCATTGGTGCAATATGCTTCAGCTGCGTTGCGCAGACTACTTTTCTCTCAGGGGGTATAGTCTGCACGTAGGCTACAACTGAGCCTATTCATCAACTGACAAGTTCACTTCATTCGGTAAATAAAGCCTGGTTTCCATATAGCTGCAGTATATCGCAGCGTTCCTTTGTGTTTGGAGCACGTGACCCACAATTAACCTATCAACATTAACTAAGCATTGACGACATCTTGGTTGAAACCACAATTTCGAAAACACCTTCAACAAGTATTAGCTACAATTGAAACGTACATAGAAATATATGAGAAAAGGGCCTTTAAATGAGAAATGTCATCCTGGAGAATGCGGTCGCAAACAATAGAAGCAGGAATAAGAGAATGCGGTCGCAAACAGTAGAAGCAGGAATGCGAACTCCATTCAAAACAACTGAATTTTAAAATAGATTCGATCTCCTTTGTTCAAATTCCAATATTTGATTTCAACACACCTCGAGCTGAAATTTTCTGTTTACATGAACATTTTCAATATTCTCAGTCCGTGCTGACTTCAAAACGGGCCGAGTTTTTCAACTCGGTTGACGGTGAAAGCCTTTGTCGCGTTTACATGAAGGAGGCCGAGTTGAAACTCAACACGGGCTGAACTCAACTCAGCAACTCAGCCCATGCTGAAATTTAGCACGGGCTGAGAATATTGAAAATTTCCATGTAAACATAAAAAATTTCAGCTCGGGGCATGCTGAAATCACATATTATAATGTGAACAAAGGAGATCGAGTCTATTTCCTTGATCTTTCAGTTGTTGACTGGGGCTCGCATTCCTGCTTCTATTGTTTAAGACCGCATTGATATCATGTGACGTATCTCAGCCTGTGTTGAGATTGCATGTAAATGCAAAGCAAAATAAGCAATGCTGCCAAAACTGAGCCCGTGTTGAACTCAGCACGGGCTGAGATTTCTCATCTAAAGGGCCTCTAAGTTTGACGTGCCAGGAACATGCCTGTAACTTATGGCATTTGAACATCGTAGGAATGCTTGACACGAATGCTTGTCAGTATGGAACCAGGCTTCATGCAGCTGTGTGGCAGTTTCATGGAAGTTCTCGCAAAAATAGGTGGTCTAAAATTAATTTCCTGAAGATAAACAGATGCTAAATAAAATTAAACAAGAGTGTATGAGTTAGGGCAGTACAAACAAGTTATTAAGCTTGAGAAAAAAATCAAGTGTCACGCTGAATCGCTGTTGATAGACTGATGGCCGCTCCGTTTGAGGGAACAATTCAATTCAATTCAATTAGAAATGTAAAAAAGTGTTGTAAAAGTATTATGGATTCGTGTAGTGCAATGATGCCAAGATCAACAGCTAAATAACATGCACTATTTGCACTATGATTGGAACTGAGTAACGCACAGTGCGTAACTTGCAATGAAGTTCGCTGATTACTTGAGTCCTTTGCATCCCCGCGGCAAACCTTGCTCGACAGGGACTCATAATAAATTGTGCTTTCATCAATCAAATCGTTATCGGATCATTGCCTAGAGTCTTTTCAACCGACACTCCTCAGAAATGAAATGCAATAAAAATGACGTTAAGCAGACAATTAATCAACAAAACTTATTATAAATAGGAAAGAGAAAGCTTATTTTACCTGCTGTGTGCAAAATAAGTCATATGCATCAAACGATTTCCATGTTTTTAACACAAAAGGTTGCCAGCTAAATCTCCAGCCAGCTTCCGTAGCAAATCGTCGAAATCTAATCAATTGCATCAATCGAATCAAAGATCGAAAAACCATTGCTCTTTACCAAATCTCGCAATCTGATTGGTACCACAAGATCTTGTCAGTGAATGCATAAATAGGTTCAAGTTTTTCAGAGTAATATTACGAGTCTCTGTTGACTGAAGAGACATCATCAAGTCAAAGAAAGGGAAACAGGGCACTCTAGTAAAAGTATAGTTATCAACCATACAGGTAAATACTACATAAATCATGGGATATGGGATATGGGATACATACTTTGTGAGAACTATGGCAACTGCATCATTGAGTATGCTTTCTCCAAATACCAACATGTTTAACGTAGGATCAACATTCAATGCATGGAAAATTGCCAACGTAGCCACAGGGTCTACTGCTGAAATCATTGAGCCAAATGCAAAGCTATGATTAAAAGAATGATTGTTATGAAATTTCTCTGTGGCAATAGTGTGCCTCAGAGCTATCGAGAGGTACAAGGGCAAATTTTATAACACTAGCACACATTGCTTGTTGAAAGTACAGTTGAACCCTGCTTTCTTGAACCTTCACGGGAAATGAAAATTTGTTCGAGATAGCGAGCTTTCGAAATAACCAATTCTCACTCGTACTTAAGCTAATATGAGTGCAATGACTAAATCGACATAGCAAGCAAGCGAGTACAGTAAAACCCGCATATAAGAACCTCCTCGAATAAGAACATGCAGCTTGAAAACTTCCGTATTTATTCCTTTATGAAAGAACCTTTTCACCCTGGTGTTTGTATTAGGTTCTTATTTTGAAGAACAAATGAATTTATATAGTTTTCAGCTGGGACAATCCAGAAAATTAATTTGATTATCGGGTAAACTAAAAAATTAAATGCTCGTCAATAATACAAGAGGCCTAAACTAGTCTGATTCCACCACATTGCTAATGTTCCATCCTCTATCATAGTATTTTCATTTTAAACAGATACATTTTAAAGACTGCAAAGAAAGAAATATTTTTGTAAAAAAAACGTTTCTGAGAAGATTTAAGAACCCAATTTAAGAACATACAGCCTGACTTCAATAATGTTACCATTTACATAAGAACCAAAACAGCTTTGTTTGAAAAATGTAGGTTCTTATATGCGGGTTTTTACTGTAATTTGAGATAACCGAGTTAGATTTATCGAGGTTCAACTGTAGAGGGATATATCTAAATATCGGCAGCCTCGATTCTATTTATCTCATTCAGAGGCTGAGCATCAAATACTTGAATTATGCACACAAATATGCGAGAGTTGCACTGCTAGCTGTTATGCTTCTGGATAAGATACAGATCGAGGTGGCAATTGGGGACATCCATCCTACTACGTTCGTCATAAATCCGTATCTTCTCTTAAAAACCTCTTTCTCTTGCACAACGAGTTAGATAGCCATCCCGTAGACTCAATACATAGTCAAAGTTTCGCCCTTTGACTGAACTGATTAGATAGCCATCCCGTAGACTCAATACATAGTCAAAGTTTCGCCCTTTGACTGAACTGATACAACTACTCAGTTTTAGCAGCTTTGACTTCCTATAATAAGCTAACCTAACAATGATGGATTCTAATGCCAACATCCCCATTGAGTTATGCAAAACTTGTATCAATTCTTCTAACGCATATGAAAGTAGGCTTGCAAAATGGCCACACCCATTGGAGGCTTTGCCACGCCCTACGGGCCCTTTCATATCCACAAAGCCACCCTTGAAAAGTAGTGCCAGTACACCCCTGAAAAAGACCTACGAACTATACAGTATGTAAGCAAAGAACGAGGTTAGCAGTGGCAGACACTTTACCAAATATTGGGGGGGGGGGGCAAAGCCATTGTTTCAGTTGAAAATGATTGTGTACGTGCATTGTTTTCGAATAAAAGGTTCTTCTTCTAACCAACATTGGGATAAGAATCTCAAACTTGGTTATTCAAATCCTGAATTCTGACTGGAACATAAGAATTAAACGCCGATTGAGATTTTTGTCAGGTTTTACAGCTCTAGGGAAACAAGGCCCTCGCTGACGCGACAACAACAACATCAATTCTTAGAGATGAGCGAAAATTGAGGGCCTCTGTGGAGTAAGGCTAGCCATCCCGGTTCAAGGTTGTCTTTTGCAGTTTACTTTGCTTACGTTCGCGAGTTGATCAGTTAGCCGCTAAAATCCCTGTGTTTGCATAAACTAATCGTTTTGTAAACTGGCGTGTCAACCAAACACAATGGATGCTATTGTTGCAACAGCTGCCATTGTTACCGAGGGGTATATCAGAGATAGTTCCATGTGTGCTTATGACATCAAGGGAATGCATAAGGCTTTTGAATAGCTACTCCACGGGCAGTTAAGGTTAATAAAATAATTAATTCCCTCACCTTTCGACTAAACTGAGCTCGAATGCAACTCCAGCCTGCAAATAGGAGGCAAAAATCATGATTCAATGTTTGCAACATCAACACAAGGCAAAAACCATCATTTTGTGTCAGCCTACGAATTCAGATAACTTTCGAAATTAATGGTTTTCTGAGCATAGGCTTCAAATCTTTAAAAAAGCTAGTGTACAGACCCACTGCATCTTTTGGATTAAATGGCTAGAAATGAACTGTATGTAATTCCAGAAAGCGCATTTTCAATATAATTTTTACTCTCAGAATTGAAGCGTTTTTAAGGTTTCTGAAAAGAACTATGAAAGGAACTCATCTGAAGCTTAGAAAAAACATAAATGCACAATATCGTCTAAATTCATACAACTTTTCAATATAAGAATGACGAAGCAGAAGTTTTTTATTGTTTGAGATTGTGCATGTTTAAGTCAAGAATCTTGTTCTGCGTATAAAGTGTAGAGAGAAAGGGTTTTACCAATAAATGGCCCTAGGCTTATGGCCCCATGGTCTAGTGCATTTTTATTACGAATACCTGAGTATGTGTTTGAAAATGCATTCGATTAGAATTCGCATGATTATTGCTTCTATAAAACGTCAAAAATTCATGCACAAAGTTGTCGTTCAGCTAGCAAAAGTTTTCCTAAAGTACACGTATTTCTTTACAACGGATTCTTGATAAGAAATTCAACTCTCAGATCACCAAAATATTAAGAAACTCGAGTGCTGGAAAACTATTACTTATTACAAAACTGTTTTATCAATTTTTATTTCATTTCTATAATTTTTTGTTATTTCATTTCTTTATTTCACAACGGGTAATTCCCCACGGTATATGTATAAGAAACTAAGACATTGACCCAGTACTGAAAGTTTCCTAAAATTATCAGATTGTGGGTAATGAAAGTTTCTTAACATTTTCTTGAAAGTTTCCTCGAATTCACGTTGCATTATCGATGGGGGATCTCCTTTGCTTTCGTGAACATTTCACAGCCAGTTTTGTGAAACCACAACTCTGTTTATACGTTACTAAATTTGTGCTGCGTAGAACAGTTGAACAAAAAATATGCTTCAGATTTCTAGAAATGAACGAAATAAATGAAACAGCTTCTTAAGTAATACTATTTTTCCAGTATCGAGGTTCTTAATTTTTGGTAATCTGAGAGTTGAGTTTGTTATGAACAGTTCCTTATAGAAAAATACCGGGTTTCCCAAAAACAGTATACAGATTTGGCCCACCCTAGCGATGAGAATTTAGCATGAATCATTCCGAAAACTTTTTCAAAAACATACGTCGATGGTCAACTTGAACATAGATACCTTGTTTGTTGATATTGGTGCGTTGAGAGTTGAAATATTATTCTCCACAGGACAAATTTGCCTCCTCCTCCAAACCAGAGCTTTGGCATTAAAAGAGGAGAACAATTAAAAACTGCACAACAGATGCGTTTTACAAAATACGATTTATGTGACATTTATTATTTGAAGGGAGCTCCGAAGTAAACTTCATTCATCTTAATGTCAACAATTTATTTCACGAAGTTTACTTCAGAGCTCCCTTGATAATAAATGTCACGTGAAGCATTTTTTGTAAAACCCATCTGTTGTGCAGGTTTTAATTGTTCTCCTCTTTTTTCACATTTTCTCAAGTCTATTGTTGACTTATGCATTGTACTGCAAGAATTTGCTTAGGCCAAAACGCCAAAGCTCTAGTTTGGAGGTGGAGGCAAATTTGTCCTGTGAAGATTAATATTTCAACTCTCAAAGCACCAATATCAACAAACAAGGTATCTATGTTCAAGTTGACCAACGAGGTACGTTTTTAAAATATTTTCAGATTGATTCACGCTAAATTCTCATCGCTAGGGTCGACCAAATATGTATACTTTTTTGGGACTCCCGGTACATGTACAGCGGGAAAATCCTCGCAAGCTGAACGAGATATTTGTGGATGAATTTTGGCATTTTATAGAGGCAATGTTCATATTAGGATTCGTATTAATTATTCATACCAATTCTAACAAAGGTAGTTGTAATAAAAGACGCTAGGCCTTAGGGCCATCGGGCCACAGGGCCATAGGGCCATAGGGCCATAGGGCCAGGGCCATTATTGATTGGCAAAACCCAGAAAGAAATTTTCACATACATGTCTCTATTTATTTTGAAATTAAGGCGATATAAAGAATTTGAATTCATGAGGGCTTTGACCATGAAATCAGAGGTTTGATTCCACGGTCAAAGCCTTAATGAATTCAAATTATTTATATCGCCATCATTTCAAAATAAAGAGAGATGACTGTGAAAATTTGGTTCTACCCAAAACTTTGTACACAGAATAAGATTCTGCATTCAAAAATGCAAAAATCTCAAACAATAAAAAACTGTCACTTTGGTGCTCTTATCTTTAAAAGGTGGATTGAGGCAAAATAGTAGAAGTTTCACGACCGTTGCTTACGAAGGCCTAAAATATGGTGGTAAACAAAGATCTGTCCACTTTCTTGTGTACTACTTACCAATTTGCCGAAACGACAACTTCGAAAGAATCAGAAATACAAAACGCTGTAATTCTGAAAATAATGATGATATCAAAAGCGCACTTTCTGGAATTACGGTAAATAAATTACATAAAGTTCTTTTCGGGCCATTCCAATCCATAGAAAGATGCAAGCACCATTTACAATATCTTTTTAGAGATTTGAAGCCTATGCTGGCTTTTTGGAGCGTTCGCGATAGAATAATAACTCTGTATTGAATATATACTCTGTATTGAAGAATATATATAGAATATGTAGAATGTATTGAAGAATATATGCTCTGTATTTAACAGAATAATAAAGTTTAATTGTGCTTTTAAGGAAGAAATGCATAGAATATTTTTATTTGGCGACATGTTATCAAAAATATAAAGCATCTCTTGACACTATCGATATTGCTATTTTCTTTCCCTCTGTATCAAATTGCTTGAGATTTAAATACTGTCCAAGAAACTTACTTTAACCAATTCTTCACATTGGGAAGTGAGCGATTTCTAAGGCCTCGTTTGCATTGTAATGGTACAACTTTGAATCCGAACAATAATTTTACCGGTACAATGTAATAGCTACATAGTTGCAACGTACAAGAGGAACCGAAAATTGTATGAACCATCAATGCTAATGTAAACACAAGGCTGAACTGTGACGATTTTTGTTGCAGATCGGATTGCGTACCGGTACAATGCAAACGGGTTCAAAATTGCAACAGAGAAGAGGAATAGAAAGTGGTATGGATGAGCGCCATTAAAAGTATTCTGTGGCTGCGAGCAAATGCTTGGGAAAAAGGTGTCTACAGTCAAAGCACTCAGAGGACAGTGAAGGTGCCAGCAACTAATGTGTGATAATATGTTGTGCCTGCGAGCAGCGCTCGCATGCTCGCGCAGATTACTGAGGCCTAGACGGATCATCAGAACTAGTGTAAATGGAAGGCTGAATCGTAACACATTTTGCTGCAGACTCAAACGTTCAATGGTACAGTATAAAAAGGTTCGACGCTGCAACGCATAAGAGGAACCGGAAGTGGCAAGCACCATCAATGCCAATGTAAGGGACAGCGCAATATTTATTTTATTACATGGCCGGTGGAGAAAAGAAAATTTATGCAAAAAATCTGCTTACCCTGTTGAAATATTTTTCAAAAAAACTAACCGCCCTGTCGCCCTATCTTAAAAAAATGTATCTGCCCCGTACTTCTAAGTGTTAGTTGTTATACTACAGATGAATAAGCTATGAAAATCTCAGATACAAACGGCTGATGAACTGGTCTTGGATTTGGAAAGGATGGACACTTTGGGAATTTTACATCATTTTAAACATATCTCTTTAAGTACTTCTCATGTTGTATGGTATTTACATTTTTTCCAGCAAAATGAACAATTTTGTTTTTCAAATTTCAATTTTAACTCATAAAAAAGTTACTGCCCCGTACATATTCGCGTGATAAAAAGTGGTAACCCCGTTCTGCATGGGCTAAAAAAAAGTAGTTGCCCCGTCGCGTTTTCCACTGGCCATGTTATAAAATAAATTTTGCACTGTCCCTAATTGAAAGCTGTGTAACTCTGTAATCTGTATCACTGTTCGTTGCGGATCTAATTGTGTAACAGTACAATGTAAAAGGGGTCCAAAAAAGTGGACTCCATTTTAACTCCCATACATAAAACATATGAGAATAATTTCGTCAAAAACAAGCTTACTTTGCCAAAAAGATAAATTCCACCACCAACCGTTACTGCTGATATAATCGTTCCAAATATTGCAAAGACACAAATGGAACCAATGTTTGCAAAGAAGTTACCCTGTAACAATAGAGAAATAATATAAACTCAGACTTTTTATTTACTTATCTGAATACAGGGCGAGTCAGATAAAATACACTTTATAAAATAAAGACTACCGTTCCCTAGATATGCAATAATATCCCGGGTGCGCTAAAAAGAATTTCATATATTTGAAGATTTGTTATACGGAGCATATTTGATAAATTGGAATAAATCAAGCTCTTTGTTGACAGCCGGAAAGCTGAAGCATTTTTTTGTAAACATAAGCAAAACACTCGATCAAATTATAAAGAATCTCTTCATTTAAAGCAATATGCAACATATTTAATTCCCTCAAGAGATAAAGTGATCTTTACAAAGTATTATTCAGTATATGCCACTGCTTTTATAAATGTTTCTATTGAAGGAGACTAAATGGGTTTGAGTGAGGAGATTCTTTATAATTTGATCAAGGGACTTTTTACGGATTTCAAAGTAACAGATTTTTTGTAAATTCATTTTATATAATTCTAATGCTCAGAAAAATAGAACAAAACAAAAATCGCAAAAAAATACTTTAGCCTTTCCACTATCAAAATTCCAATTTCTAACATATTCTCCGTATAACGAATTTTCAACACATGAGGCTCTTTTGCCGCACCCCGTATGTTAATATTTTATTGAATAGTAGACATGTTCAAAACAAAGAGAATAAATGTAAACGAAAACGAAAACGAGGCCACGTTTGAAACCGGTCAGTTTCCGCTTTGAGAATCGGAAAAGCGGACTAAAAGAAGCTACGAGAAAAGGACAATCACTCAATCAATCATGTTCAATCAATTTTGGAATCTTTCCTGGCTGAAATCGGTCATTCGGGATTTGATATGGGATTTTCTCAAAAAGGCCCTTCAAAATATCTTGAAAAGCGCCTAAAATCACGATCAAATTTCCCTGATATCTCTCCCTTACAGCGATGACTTGAACACGTTTTAGCAAGTGTGATCCTCTTGAGAGAATGAAAACGTCATCCCAAACTGTGTAAAAAATTCATTTTAAGGGGATTCCATCCTCTCAAGAGAATAATACGTGCTAACATAAGTAATTGTCATTCCTGTGAAGCAGGAAAAACGATGAAATTTGATAATCATTTTTATCTATTGTGTTTAGAGTGTTTGCAGGAGAAATCTCTAGAAAATCTCTCGCATCTCTGGAAATGTGAAACCGATTTAAACCAGGTAAATTTTCATATCTAATTAAACATCTTTTTACAGAGCAATAATATTTGTAAGATATTTTTTAAATGCTTTTATCCTAACGCTTTGCTGCTCACATTTACGACAGTGGGTCAAAGGGTCTCTGAAGGTTATTGTAGCAAATAAGCAAAAGCTTAAAGGGCTAGACTTCCATTTCACTGAATTTTGTTGTCGTTGGCCTTTATGAAAATTAACCTCCAAAATAAAACTAAATTTCACCTCAAACACTTCATAAATTATAGATGACAGCATTGCACAAAGAGAGAGAGCTTTAAAGGATTTTGATACAAACCTGGTGGAGTAGTAAGGGGGGAAATAAACAGGGGGGATAAAACTTGTTTACCTTGTGAAGGTTGTATCCTGATTCAAATATAATTGGTGGAAGTAAGATCAGAAAGAATGCAGTTGGATGGAACGCCTCTTCTTTCTAGAGAGAATTAAATATTGCAGGATCAATTGTTTTGTATTTAGGGTGTATCAAAAAGAGTACCGGCTGCAAAAATTACATTTCTCAGAAATGGAAGATCTGATGCAAATGAAACAGTGATTCTTTAGAAGCCCGACTGGAGAGCATAGGAATCAAATCTTTAAAAAACATTGCACGATTGTTTAATGCATCTTTCGTTTGATTTAATGGCCCAAGGGGAACTTCAGGTACTTCGTTACAAGTGTGTTCATTGGCAATCTTTGATATATTGATTACTTTCAGAATTATTGCGTTTTCTTTTTATTGAAAGAATTCATGAAAAGTTTTGAAAAGAATTAAAATCATCGGAAATCCTAAATTAATAGAGAAAAACGGTACAATCTTCAACAAAACCACAGTTTATGAAGGTCTATAATATGGCGGAAAGCAGACATCCGTAGCTTTTCTGGTTTACCATTTAGCAATTTGATGACGTCACAACCGGAAAACTGTTTGAAATATAGAAGATGCCGTAATTCTGACAATAATCAAGATATATAAGAATGCCAATGAACACTCACAACGAAGTACCTGAAGTTTCTTTCAAGCCATTAAATCAAACGAAAGAGGTATTAACCAATCGTGCACTACTTTTTCAAGATTTGATTCCTATGCTCGACCGGAGTGCTTTCATTTGATGCATAATTTTTGCAAAATACCTAAAGTCTGTCTCAAATTAGATGTTACTTGAGATTTGCGATAACGCAAACTTACTCATGCAAGACACTTCAATTGCTGTTATTCACAGAAATTTATATATAATTATTATATAAAAGTAAATGTTATATATAATCTGAATGGCCCTTTAATTACAGACTAAATAACTATCGCTCAAGAATAAAATCAACGCAATACGACAAGCTCCTTCTGGTAGAAAAACATTTCAAAGAACAACATCACATCTTTACGAGAGACGCAAGGTTTACAATAATCGAACGAATTGAGAAAGAAGATGTCGACAATATGACAAAACTACTTGAAACCCATGAGGATAATTGGATTAAGCGACTGCAGACTCTTACACCAAAAGGTTTGAACAACAAACTCAACCACCCCGACAAATATTAACAACAAAATCTTCCTAAAAATCAACGGATAGGCCATATTTTTCCGTTCGCTCATTTATGCAATACTTTGTTNCCCCATTTAATCATCACGGGACCCCGTTTAAACCACGTGACCGCTAAAAAGGTATAAAAGGGGCATACCATCATGTAAATATTCATTCTCCTGACGATGACCTTAGAGTCGAAACGCGTAGAGAATAGAAGAGAATAAAAGATAAAAGTAGAAGAAACTCCAAGTCGTCTTATTTTTGTGTTCATCTTTATATATAATTTATATATAACACGAAACATATAATTATGAGCGTTTTCAAACGATCATAAACAAACATTTACTTAATAAAATCATTTACGAATGTTATTATAAAAGTTTCATGCGTTGATTACAGAATCAGAACAATTAAAAGACTTGTTATGTTATTTTCATTCTTCTACCAACGATCCTGTTGTCGAAAAGAGGCACTACCTCATTTTGACCAATGCTTACTGTTTCCTTACTTGCCAATTCCCTAGTGACTTACTTTGCAACAATTACACATCAAATGAAAGCACATGACTCGAGCTTTCAGACAATCAGCATTCTATTTTTAAGAAAAGGGTAATCTCAAAGTTTTTTGAAACATTGAAAACACACAAAAGTTCCTAATTCATTAGGATTTTGGAATATAAAAGTAATCACTGCCTTTTGAGTAATGTCCAATTAAAAAACAGTGTTCTTATCAAGTTATTCTTGTCTTGATAACAAGTACATGCTTAAAACTTCGTGAAGTTATAAATCGTGGCTCATTTACAGTACTTTACCGTTATATTACTAACATCATCATTCATGATTAGTGTTTCTCTTTACAGGCTTCAATGTTACGTTAGAAGATTTTGATAACAATACAATGAGTCTGTTAGTTAAAGCTATTTTATTTTCTAATTCTGTAATAGAATCTAAACAAAAAGATTTACAGCTTACCTGCCAGTTAGCAACATGGCTGTTTTGTAAAAGCTTTAAAAACAGACCAACAATAGCACCAAGAAACACCACACAGACGCTTTCAGGAAGATATGCAAACTTTGACTTGATCAGAAGGTGTATTGCAAAGATGCAGATTGCTGTTGGGCAGAAGGTGAATGCATTCAGAAAACGATACTGGAATGTGGTTATTGAAATTAGGATAACAGCCTTGTTGCTTAGGCTTTGCTAGCTATGTCTTAAAATGCTAATCATCATGATACAACCATCCATTCAAGCAATTCTGTTTTAATTATAAAACTATTCAAACATAATTTTGGATCTTGGCCTAATTTTCTAATAGACCATTTTGACATCTAGAAAAGGGTTTGGGGAGAGCAATGTTTTTCTGTAAATGGCAGACATAAATCTGGTAAATGGCTGCCACGGGCGTTTAACGAATGATAAATTGAGCTCCACATTTGAAATTCTAACATGACAATGGAGAAGACTAAGAATACCCAGACGAATTTGTCAACTTATATGGCTGTAATCAACTTCATAACTTCATTCAGTAAAAGTTTGCTGCATAGAAGAAAGGCTATATAGCTTGCAGTAGATAGATATGAAAATTAATTTGGTTTAAATTGGTCTTTTTGTCCAATATTTAAGAGTTTTTTTGAATTGAAAATGTGACTTGCAGGAATAATTTTGTGCTAAGCTGTCAATTTGACTCGTTTTCATATCTGGAAGTTCTAAACCACGACAGACAGAAACTGAAACTGGACCAATGAATAGCTACAGCATGCATAGGTGTCGAATCTTTGCAAAACATTAAAATCAATTGTGTAAAATGTTATTTTCCTTTTACTTTCAAATAAAGTTATCTTTTATAAAGTTAAACTGATAAAGTGTCAATGAAAATTCATCCACACATAATTTCAACCATTCAAATCCACAATATAGTGCATCATTAGGCACAGCAAGGGCACACAATGTCTTGAGCGATGGGGACTCTGGGAGGTGGAGCAGTGGCGGCAGCGATTGTCGTGGTTATTGTTCTCTCGGTCGGGGTTTCTGTTGCTCAGCATTGTTGTCTATGCTGGCCTGACCTCCAATGTAAAACAGGCTCCAGAATTTATCAGTATTTAATCGCTTATGTGTAGTTTTTCGTAGTTGTATCATTTAG
This sequence comes from Aurelia aurita, assembly GCA_004194415.1. Classification (NCBI taxonomy): domain Eukaryota; kingdom Metazoa; phylum Cnidaria; class Scyphozoa; order Semaeostomeae; family Ulmaridae; genus Aurelia; species Aurelia aurita. The sequence goes on from REGM01000032.1 coordinate 350,374, forward strand.
TTGTAACTTCAGTTGCATGTTTTTATGTAATGGGCATGGGGTTGTCATTGTCTTTTGCTCTCTGTGGTATCGTCCCTGTAATGTCATAAAGTAGTTTATATGTAATGTTTTAAGTAATTCGTTATTGTAAATCTTTAAATTGAATATACAAAAAAATATATATATATAAAGTGCTTGAAAGGAACTTTATGAAATTTGCCATTCCAGAGAGGGCATTTTTGGTATCGTCATTATTGGGTGAGTCAGAAAAAAGTGGGGCATTTAACAAGCCACATTTCGGAGGTGAAAAACTCAAATTGTGTTTGTTTAAAGTTTGCAATGCAGAAACGGCAGAAACAAGATAAAATTAGTTATCTAGAAATTCATTTTTGTGAAAATCTGATATTTCTTTCCATTATTTGCAATTTTGTGATATGCAGCAAATAGCTAGTCTGATGAAAAGGTATCTTTTTATGAGAAGTTTCTGCTGCATAACAACAAAAATTACTAAATGAAAAATCCCTGAAGGATACAAAACAAATAACAATAGTTTTTCACTTTGTGGCCTAATACAATGCATGACTTGTGTCAAGATTTGATGGAGAAACAGTATTCTTGCCATGGTTTAGAAGTTCACACGTGCATGAATATGAATCTAATCTAATCTTTCTAAACACACTACTTGTACTAAAATCGCTCGTAATTATAGAACGAAAGACAGATTTTGATCAACAAAATTTTTATATCTAAGTTCAGTAAATACAGTAGTAAGGGGTCGCCGACATTCGCTTTTCGTATTTTTACCAGCATTTCACCATTAAGGGGAGGAGTGGTGATTACAGTTAGGTTATTTTTACTTCCGAATTTATAACAATTTTTGTTTGTCATAATTCTGAAGTATTTAAAGGTCATATCTTTGTCATTCTCGCTATTCGGAAAAGATCATCCTCTCTTTCAATGTGTATTGAGATGACCTAGCGAGACTTTGCAGGCTCCCGGTAGCCTAGGCCTAAGTGTTCTAGACCTTGCTTTCTGCATACATTTAGGACATGGCCGCTAAGGGGTGGGGGAGGGAGGAGGTCTCAAGTTTGCAGCCAAATGCCGCTAAAAATACGAAACTCGATTGTGGGTTGAAAATCGATCTAAGTAAGTGAGTAAGTAAGTAATTATTCATTCGCCATTAAGGTTAAAATTTACATTTAAAATTTATGTTAAAAAACAATTTAAGACAAAATATATAATAATTACAAATTTCTTAAATACACTAAAGAATATGATATCTATAATACAAATTTACAATGAAAACACCTCTAAGTTGAGATGGCAAGGATAGCAATAAAAGGTCAAGAAGGGACTTGTTTCCATAATGGTACCTTTCAGAGGACAATTATATATAGTTAGGAACAATGAAAATATCTTTGACTTCAGCAGAAAAAATATTGTCTAATATGGTCGAGTATGGTCTAAACATGGTCTTCAAGATAGACAAATGGATTGTCCTCTTGTCTTTGCAGTGTATTGCAAAAACAATATTTTATTTTGTGCTGAAGTTAGCCGGTGCAAAGGAATTAAACAAAACAACATTTGTTAAGTAAATTGCATCCGTAAAAACTTGGTAAATGCCCCCTGTTTTTCAACTCACCTGGTATTTTAGAACAGCATAATTTACAGTAGATAAGATAACAAATTCAATTTGAAGAAGTCAATAATGCTTACCAACAACTAAGAGAATGAAAAAGATTGCCATTGAAGTTGCTTGCTCTTGTTCTTCTGGTTCTTTGGGAGCAAATGGAGACTCCGTCGCTTTTTTGGTGGGTCGTGGTGGTGCTTGTTTGGTGGTTATATTCTTGTGGGCTGGTGTTGACATGTTTTTTGTTGATGGAGATCTAAAACACAAAACTTTCACTGTTAGGGTCTGAATACATGGGGTGGGCTGGCCCGGTTAAACAGGCTGGCTTGCCTAACAGAGCTGAAATTATTTGAAAGATTACATGGTGAATTCCAGCCCGGGCTGTGAAATTGTTGGCGCCATAATCGTATAATCTGTTCATAAAGCACATGCTTTGCAGATTTCTCAGCCCGCTTTGCCGGGCCAGCCCGGTCTTAAATCGATTACATGAGAAGAATGTGTAACTTCCAGCCCGTTTTGCCAGGCTAGCCCGGTAGGCAGCAGACGAGATCTCGGCTAACCAGGCCCAGCCGACTTCCAATGTAATTGAAGGTCTCTCAAACACTGTAACTGCTATTGACCCCGAGATCCCGGGTGAAAACCTTCCCTCGGTTAACCGGGCTAGCCTGCTCCATGTAATCGGCCCCTTAGTTCACAATAAGTTGAATTTGATAATGACATTTTTTTAGTAATGTCCTTCCCAAGAGATTGCCCTAACGAGTAGCTTTTTATTGCTAATACCATCATGGCTCGCCCTTGTTTTCATCTAGTACCTACGATACTACTGTACTTGTTCTTCCAACTGGAATATAATTACAGGAGAAATGGTTTTGAAAGCAACAGGGCACAATAAGAAAATGGTTAAAAAGGGAGAATCCCCTTTGTTAAGGTGTTTTTCCTCATACAGTATCTGCCAGAATGGAATTTGGCCTGTGAGCTTATTCCACTATGCTGTCATTCACAATTCATCCCATCTTGTTTAAACATTTATAAACAGTGAGAGTAGATGAAAAACAGATATGGAATATACATTGCATTGCATTGCATGCCGCATTGCATTGTTAGCCGCATTGCATTGCAAGGCTGCTAAATTAATCTATCGGTTACCAAGCGGCACACCTGATCACGAGGTGCTGCAAAGTGCAAATTGGATGCCGATCAGTTACATCTACAAAAGAAGAGTGGCTGCTATAATGTACAACGTAAAGAGCAAAACTCTACCAGAGTCTATATTGAACCTGTTTGAAACAAATGAGAACCTTACTTCAAGGGAGTTACGAAACAACATGTTTTAAGTCAATTCAACCCAGAACAGAGTATGGCAGAAATAGCATCCGATTTAGAGGACCAGCCATTTGGAACGTTATTCCATCAGAGACTAAGAACTGTCCTTCATATAACAATNATCCAAGAGCAGCCCTGTTGTCCTACTTTTCGAAAGTCTTTAGCGCAACAGTTGATCCTTTGTTTATTGGTCGCCATGTTGAAATGATATTATCGATTCTGTGAGGGCAACTTTGTGGAAAGAACAGTCTGGTGTAAATGAAGCCATTCAAAAAATATGTGCCCCAGTAGCTATTTAAAGTGGTCATTTGTTTTTCGCCTGACTAGTTAAGTAGTTAACGATTTACAGGAGTAGATGACTTCCTGAGTGTTAAAGAGGAGATTAAAAGGTGAGGAAATTTAATTAAGGTCAAAATAATAAGGGGATTAATTTCCTGTCAAAATTTCAGTAAGGAATGAAAGCCCAAGGCGGGCGGTTTCCTTTTGAACTGACTTGGAGGCGAGCGATGAGTAGCTCGCCTCGGCCACCCGAGGCGAGCGCGGAGGCGGGCGCGGGCGATCGCCCGCCTTAAACGGCCAGGCCTGACATTGAGTAAAAAAATTCCACATATACCAGCAAAGGTTGACGAGATAGGTTTAAAACTACAAAGTGACTATTTGACCATCAGCCGGTCACCAATTTCAAAAATATTATTTGACTTGCAGTCAGTCAGTCACGCACGCATGTAAATGTGTGTTTGGTGTCTAAAATGGGAACATTTTGCTCCAACACTCTGTCAACTGAAGGTGAAGTTGCGCTTTTTAGCACCAAGCCCTCGGATCGCAGAAGTAGCTAAATGCTAATCGAGTCCGCGACCCCTTGTCATGATGCAAGAGGTGCTGGTGGGAGAACCCATTCAAATATTAATCCTTCGATAGTTCCATTTCTTAAAGTTTCTTTTGCAATGCCAATCTAGAGATCATCGGGAGTTTCAGAGAATTTAGACGCAACAAAATACAGCCCAGCCCAGCAAGACTAAGAGGCACTAATTTCTCGTCAACTAACTGAGTGATATTTAGGCTGAAGTGTTCACAGATGGATAGATGAAAGGGAACTTGATAAATGGATGTAAATTTAATGCTGGAAAAGGTGTAACATTGTTAGTAAATTTGTTCTTTCTGTCATTTTGAGTATGTTTGTCTGCGACAGATATGTCAGCGGATATTTCTGTCTATTGAGTGCCGTCTTGCGAATGAAATGGGCGTCAAAACACACATATACGTATATGCGTGATTGACTGCCAATCAGATAGCTTTTAATATTGGTGATCGGCTGCCGGTTGAAATAGTCACTTCATTAAAACTATGGTTTAAAGTAACCCTGTGCGTGGCTGCGAGTACAGGAGCCGTATCCCAAGCATGATCCCCTATGAATATGGGAGTAATTATGTGCATATGCGTTGTTTGTTGGCGGGAAATTGATGGTTGGCACGAGATCATAGTCTCCAAAATCACATTACACCATTCAACCTACTGAGTGCCTTAAAAGTAACTTATAGCCTCAGCCTAGTGCAGCATGCGCAGAGTCCATTCAATGGCAGAGTCACAAGGTTGGACTTCGCATTTTGTGCAAAGTTTCTTACACCATCTTTCACAAGGTCAGCTGCATAACATTTGAATTTTACTTTTTTGATTCATACCTTTGCAAAATATTTAATTTCAGACAATAGTGATTAGAGAAGGATCATATAAATATATAGAAGGTACTATTCATTCACAGGTTCTTGTGAGTTGAGTTTCTCCAGTCAATCCCATCAATTCAATGAAAGTTGTGACGAAACTTGCCCTTGCAATCTCTTTGGTTCCATCGCATCTGTCTGCCCTGAATAATGAACAATCGCTAAAGCACTGATACATTCCTTTACTTCTGCATATAATAAATAACACAGAAATGACAACAGCTCAACAACAAACTTTCTCCCCAGTCTGGGCTTGATTTGTGTGATGATTACTTACACAGTTGAGCTTTGTGTTACACCAGCAACGTTTAGACTAGCATCTGCAGCTATTCCATAATCAATAACAGCCATCAAAATTGACATCCATATCCATGACCGAAGCAAAAAGGCTGGAAGGGTGCTCCCTATCTGTTTAGGCCCTTCTTTCGACAGGGTCGTTGGCGTTGTGCCCTTGAACATCATGCTGCAAAAACGTAGGTATGTAGCTGTCTTGAAGGGTAGTCAATTAGTATTGAGCAATCCAGTCAAAAGTTCAGTTCTAATCTGATGTGTGGGTCCAACTCTCCATTTTAACTCTGGTAAAATTCAGTATTTTTAATGGGCCAGACAAATGCCAACAAGACAATATTATTGTCATCCATTGGTTTCGCGAATTCGCAAAGCGAAATTGCATTTGCGAAAATATGTTTTGAGACCGAGGCTATTCGAAAACTGGAGAATTTGTATTTGCCAATGTTGCCAATTATTGCCAATTAATATCCCCAGCAAAATTTTTGAGTAAACATAATTCACTTTGGCTCAGAAGGCCTCNGAAGGGTAGTCAATTAGTATTGAGCAATCCAGTCAAAAGTTCAGTTCTAATCTGATGTGTGGGTCCAACTCTCCATTTTAACTCTGGTAAAATTCAGTATTTTTAATGGGCCAGACAAATGCCAACAAGACAATATTATTGTCATCCATTGGTTTCGCGAATTCGCAAAGCGAAATTGCATTTGCGAAAATATGTTTTGAGACCGAGGCTATTCGAAAACTGGAGAATTTGTATTTGCCAATTAGCCTCACTGCATAAGGCCCTTAACTTACGCTCATCTAATTGAAAATTCACTTTGGCTCAGAAGGCCTCTTTCAATCCCTTGTTGCCAGTCCCAAATTTGATAATTTGACAAAGTATGAGTCATATTTTCAGAACATCAACCTTTATATTGGCTTAGAACCAGTGGCGTAACGGAGGTAGTCGGGGCCTCCAGCAAAATCTTAGGAATTTTTCTTGATAGGAAATATTTACCCTTAGGGATTTTTCAGCTCGGGGCCCCCAGCTGTAAGTATTGAAATAACATAGATATAAACGTAAAAAACCGTGTCCAATTTAAAGTCAATACATGTGTTGTCTAAGCCCCTGGGTCTAAGCAAGCGGCATGGCCATGGCGAATCACCTGCAGGATATCAAAGCGAGGGGATTTGGGGGCGAAGCCCCCAGGGGAAATTTTGAGGACACACCCTGTACCTTGGCTTAGAACAGCTCTACCAATTCCATGTTCGCTGGTGCTAAAATAGAATTTTTGACAATTTTGTAACAGTTTTCTTATAAATCAGCATCCCCAGGAAACTTTTTGAGAAAAACAACATTTATTTTGGCTTAGAAGGCCTATCTCGATCCCATGTTTGCCTGCCCCAAAAAACCTTGACAATTCTGTAATAGTTTTTGTAGGAAAATTTTTAAGGACGTCAACCTTTACTTTGGCTTGGAACGACTCTCCCGATCACATTCCAGCATTTCACAGAAAAATTCTTACCCTACCCTACGTATTCCCAACCATTTTCTCCTCGTTTTTGAAAGAACTTTGAGGACCATATTTTGACAAAGTTCCATACTTTTTAAGGCCCTGGTACCCAGGGTAAAAAATGTGAGGTCCTCAGTCTGCTATCGTAGATTCAATTACAATTAAAAGTTAGTCAACAAACTTTCCATTCATTTATGTTCAGATATCATGCAGGCCTGGGGCCCCTTGGTCTCGTTCATCATATCCAGGGCACCAGCTTCAAAGTAAAATAACAAAGGAATTTTTTTTGCTGGAGGCCCCTTCGGGGCCCTTGGAGGTCAGGGGCCCTTAGTTTTTTAACTAAAGGTAACTTGCGTCCGTTACGCCACTGCTTAGAACACCTGTCCCAACCACGTTTCAGCATTTCTCGGGAAAATTGCCCCCCTCCCCCTATACTCAAGCACTTTCTTCTCGTTTTCGAAAAAAAGTATAAGCGTATAACAACTTAAAACTGTGCCTTTGGGCCTGTGCAAACTGCTTGCTGTTCTTTCCATTTGAAAACGTTTGTTCTTCTTAACGGTGACTCGTGTTTTCATTGCAGTTCCGATCTCACCAAAGTAATTTCCGACTTTTAAGACAAATTGCAGTTGCAGTTGCTCCCCCCCCCCCCAACCACTGATAATTTCCTCCACTGTGAGTCACCTTAAGCAGTACATGTGTGAAATTTAAATAAAGATGGGGATAAATGTTTATTAGATCTCTCCTCTTTGGGTTGAATGAGGTCCCCAAGGGGGGGGAGGTGCTTGGAGCTCTGGAGAAAATCATTTCATTGTTCATTTCATTTCATAAATTCATTAACCATAATAGGTTCTAGTAATCTAAAATACATGCATGATACATCGAAGATATAATAGCTATGTACTCTAAATTACAACAAACAAAACGAAAGAATTTAGCCGAATTTAGCAACGCAACATAAAGTAGTAACTATTCTAAGTAGTAACATGGTAATTATTTCCTATCACTATCATACCATACCTTTTTCTCTCTGATTCGTAAATAAATTTTGCAAAGTGTTTTAAATCGTCTTCATGTTTATTATTTTATAAGATATCATAGAGTATTCTTGTTTTTTGTACGGTAGTTAAGCTAGTTGTATTATGTATTCCTAGTAAGTTGAAAGGTAAGTTCAGAATTCGTGATTTGAATGATCGTTTTTTAACGATTTGACACATATGTTGCCTTATAAGAAGCATCATAAAAAGCTGGCTAAATGGGTTGTCTTCCATATAAAGAATGTTAAAGGTGTATTTTTCATTTAGTAATTTAAAATGAATAGGCATAAAAGCATCTATTCACGATTTTTAGTTTGCTGGTTTTGCATTTTTCCTTCGCTCTCGCAAAGTGGCGCAGACTTTTAATTTTCAAAATATAGCCAAAACAAAGAATTTAAGATTACCAAATCTTTCGCAATGATTTATAAGTAGCAAAGACATTTGTAAAGATATTGCATTACATTTTAAAATAAAACTTGAGTCAAAGCGGAAATATCTTGAACGTTCTATTTGATTTTCCTTCAATTATATATCTTCTTTGTTAGATGAAAAGTTTGATCCTGCCAATTTAGCAAATTTCCAGAATTTATAAATATTACAACGTGCTCAAAAGGTGCTCAAAAGGTGTCTATATTGAAGGATTCTGTGAAGAAAACTACTACAGCAAACGAATTACTACCGGCTGATGAAATAAATCTACAACAAAGCTTCCTGTATGAAACTGTATTGAAAGAAATTTGCTGCAGCTTTTATATTGGATGCCTTCTCTAACTTCTGAGATTTTACATGGTGGCAGGCGACTCACAGATGATTTGGCTTTAAAAAGATTCTTAATTAAAAACTCACCTCAGTTAATGTTATAAGACGCTGGGTCTCAAATAAGCACAAAAACCTAATTAACAACAGAGAATTAATACTATGTTTTATTTGCAAATTAACTGCTTTCAAATACCAGCGAGTACTGGGTGTGCCATAAAAAAGTTATCCACTTTCGGCAGGTCAAGATAAATCGTATACTAGGCAGATTTTTTATGAATGATGATTTAATCTCTAGCAAAAATTCCAAATTATTTTCGACAATCAATTTTCTCGGTTTTTAACCCCCTAATTCTCTGGTTGATTATCTTAGTCTGGAAATAAATCAATTGAAACACATCAGATACTGACGAAAAAAAACAACGAGAAACTCTTGGAAAGGACTTGAGATTAAAGAAGTTGATTGGTTATGATCAGTTGCACGATTGGTAGCTCGATCCATGCACTGCCTTTTAGTACTACTTTTATTAATTCAAAAATTTAGTGACTTAAATAAACTCTTTGCTGACAAAAAGTGATTGTTTTTCTTTGGACATTCCAGCTTCCTCTTTACGAAATTTGATTGATGTTTTTAATCGATAAGGCAGTTTCAAAGACAATCTTTCCTGGAAAGTAGACCACCGAAAGATGAACCACAAATTCACCAAGAATTACTTAGGACTTTGATTACAGATTGAATCATTAGTTTCTAAAATCGGCCATCTATACGATTTAGACTGGCCTGTCAAAAGTAGATACTTTTTGGTGCACTCTTAAAACTTTTTCGCCAAAAATTTGATTAGCTGGTCATTGGATCAGTTCATCGTAGCAGAAGGTGGGTGGGACTAAAAAAACCGGTGATAAAGACAGATGGAATAAACCGGAAGAACACAGTATAAAAAGACAAAAGCGAAGAATCACTTTATTTAAGATCATATATGATAAATCTAGTATGTCTACGATAAGTTATATCTTTGTTTCATAAGTTATAAGCTTTTTGAATTTATTCATTGCGATAAATAAACGAGACACTCTAATGACGCCATTACAAAGTATAGCGTCGGACGGGGATTTTGAGAGTGTCTCGTTTATTTATCGCAATGAATAAATTCAAAAAGCTTGGAAGCTGCTCAAATTATTCAAAAACTTTAGCAGAGAGATAGGCGAATGTCTAAAAGGAAGGTCGACTTTGAAGAAGCGACGAGCAACTCGCAGCCGACAGAGTTTGTGGTGGTAACTACGAAATTATCAACGCAAAGGCAAGTTTCTCACAGCTTTCTTGGCCTAAATTTTTGTTTTGCTTTTAAAAACAGCATGTTCGTGTGCTTATTTCATAGGTTTAGGTCTAACTGACAATTGCTACCTATCCTTTTTCTACTCACTATCGTAAGGTAGAATAGAGGAGCAATTTTATGCAACTTTTTGCAAATTTCCTATAGATTCCTATAGAAATTTTCTGAAGATTTACCCCAAAACAAGATGGCGTCGTGTTTTCAACGCTGCTGTGA
>REGM01000032.1:361303-443521 GCA_004194415.1 Aurelia aurita
AAAATTTTTCTGTTCTTAGATCATAAGCTGTTGTATCAAATTTGAAAATCTCATTCATGAATCCAGGACTCATATCATTTTTGGCTTTATACATTTCTATTGCTAGGAGCTTTAAATTGTGTTGATGAATAGTTGTGGCACAATCCTTAATGAGCAAGGCCTCAAAACTGGAATTGTAGTCATTGTAAGCAATTCTTAGTGCTCTTCGATGAATACTGTTTATTAAGTTATTCATTTTTCTGCTACAAAACATCCAGATAAGTGGGCAGTAATTAAAGTAACTCGTTATGAATGTTTTCATAAGTAATCTTCGAACTCGTGAACTCGCATTCATTGTGGCCTCGTCCTCGCTGCAGTATTGCAGAAACCGACAAGATATCTTCTGCTTGTAGTTAACTATGAAGAACAGAATAGAATCCATAGCTGGATATAATTTTACTAGGAAATCTGGAATTATGATTTCCTCGAATGACAAAAAAGCACCAATTATCTTTCCTAAGAAAGAAACCGCGTACGGTAAAGTGCAAACAACGAAGGTGATTGTCACAATGGCAGAGTACTGCAGTGTCCAATTGCTTTGACGATGACGATTTGACGCATTTGTCGAAGAGACTACTCTTGTCTTGTAATACATACGGTAGCAAATCATGACGTAGCAGATAGTTACCAATGCCACAATAATAATATTAGTCAAAGCTGGAAGATAAATAAAAATATAATTGTTAATCTTGAAAATATACGGCAAAGCAGGGTAGCATATTGATAATATCCAGATAGTGACGAGTCCAGCAATACAACGCCTTTTCGTGAAGTAGATTCGGAATTTGATCCGCAAAAAGACGGCAAAGAAACGCTGTATAGCTATGTATAGCGAATGCCAAATTGAAGACAAAATGGAAAATTCATTCCAAGGGCAATAATTATGAATATAGTTCTGCTCCATGTTGAAATGACATCGAACCAGTACAGGAAAAAAATGAGCATTGAGGCAGACATAGCTATTGAAGCGAATAACTCAGCTACATTCAAACTTAGTATAGTTAAATCAAATGCAACTTTGGTCTTCTTACCACGTACTATTAAGAGTATCCCATAGTACCCTGGATAACGGATTCACGAGTCAATTTCTCGTTTTTCACGCCATCACGGACTATAAAACAGCATTTTCACGATCACGTTGCAAAAACTTAGGAATGCTGTAGTCAGGTTTGTGTTTTTATTTGAATAACTGGCAAATACAATTCGTAGCTTTGGAATCAAATCATTGACAAGAACTTGTGATTTTCGGTTTGTGATTAACTTGAAAATACGCAAGAAAGTAAGAAAAGTTTATATCAACGATCAAAACACATGAATCAATGAATCAATGAATCAATGAATCAATGAATCAATGAATCAATGAATCAATGAATCAATGAATCAATGAATCAATGAATCAATCAATCACGTTCATTGAAAGTCCATTTCACGAAATAACGACCAAATTTTTATCAAATCACGCTGCACGAAGCAGTCTCTGATCACGAATTCACGACCCAATAATATCAAAATCACGAAATCACGCGCGTAAATTAGCCAAATAACGCTTCACGTACAAATATGGGGGGGCCCTCTACTAAAATCAACTGCATTCAATAGTACACCAATTAGGCCAATTGTTGTTTGCGCAATGCCAAATTGAAGAAAAAAAGGACAACTTCATTCCAATGTTAAGGATTACCTGAATAGCTGGGTTCCGTGTAGTAATGGCAAAGGCAAAGTAAAGATACCACAAAACGCCGTGAAAAGTAGTAAATATTGACGTAATAGTTAAATCAAATGCAGGTTTGGTCTTCTTGCCACGTACTATTAAAATCAACTGAATTGCATTCAATACTACACCAATTAGGCCAATTGTTGTTTGCACAATGGCGCTATTTTTCCATAAGTTGGTCATACTCTTTTGAAAAACAGAAAACAAGCACTAGATGATGTTTTAAGTACTATTTGCAAGTTGTGACAATGAACCTCTTGAAGTTGTCTTTAAGACTCTTCTTCCTCGTACTCAATGTAACAAACCTATTCAGTACTTGGAGAGACTAGTCGATTGCTGTATCCGATTACTGGAATGTTTTTGTAGTGATTGTGAATTTATGGATAATCAGAAGATTGTATGTTTTTTTTCTTTGGTCTTCAAAACAACAAACTTTATTTCTGATCTGAGAATTTGAATAACCTGTTGATATCTGAAAAACTTCTTTGATTAAACTAAATTGTCCTTGATTTTCTATCTTTTAATGGCAAGTTGAACACAAATTCGACTATTTCATGCTTTTATTTCAAAGGAGGAAGCATTTCATTGATTCAATTTTGCTGTAAAAAGATGTTATATGTAATGTAAATAGAAACTCAGGAACTCATAAAATGTCTTGTATTAATTTCAGTTAGCTTATGCTGAGTGACTAAGACACACGAATGCATGTCTTTGACGAAGGAGTTCCGAAATGAGAAGTTCTATTTTGAGAGTTTGGCAAAAGTTGATTATATTATCTACATTGTTGATATTAAAAAATGTCTTCGTACAATAGACCGTATAGCTATTCTACAAGAGTCTGGATCGAGCAAAATTTTTACACATTTTTATACAAAATACTCAAGTGAGTGGAGTTAGAGCTTCTATCACTGCAGTTCACATTGGAAAATTCCTCAGATTTCTGAAAAATGTATAAAAAAATATCGATCAATCGAGACTCTTTTTTAGAATAGCTAAAAGGTTTTTTATGTCAAGAATCAATTGTTTTCAACTGTTTTGAATAGGTATAACGTATCCATTCATAGAAAAGATAGCGGATTAGACCTGAACGTATCATGAAAACAGTTTCCGATAAATCTATAGTGTGTGTCCCGAAGTTAAATACTGTATCTCATTAAAACAGCTTCTCGTAATTGAAAGAGTTTTTTAGTCCAAATAATGTCAATAATCAGAAGCATCTCCCAAGGAGGCTAAATTAACGACCAAAATGGCTCTCGTTTGTAAAAGTACCGTATATGATTGGAAATGTCTATGATGTAAATGACTCACCAACTGACTCACCAACAACTATCTTGCTTCATTTCTTCTGATAAGTAGAAAGAATGACGAATACTTTACAGAACAGAGAGTCTCTCTTTTGTTACGAGGCTTATGGGTCATAGGACATCTTTTTGTGTACATTTTGGGCAATTATTTCTTTATTTCTCACCGTAAATTTAAAACCAACAGATTTGTAGAGCTCAATTTATCATTTGTTAAAGCCCCGTGGCAGCCATTTACCAGATTTGTGTCCGCCATTTACCAGAAATAATAGCTCTTCCCAGATCATTCTTCTAAATGTCAAAATGGTCTATTCAACAATACTGTCAACGTTAAGTCTTGTTTACCTAGTTGTCGAACACCTTATTACAGCGAAAAGATAATGTCGAATAAGATCTGCAATAATGCAAAATTTTGATCATTGAAAACTTTTGAGTCGTTGAATTCGCAAGAGTCTACAAGGGCATAATTTTAGAATGTGAAATGATTTAGACAGTGTGTTGCCTAATAATCTTTGAGAATATACTTGTAAAGGGTGTTCCAAATACAAGTTTCACGTTTGTGAGGCTGCTGTGGAGGAGCTGCAACCACAATTGTCCAGCTTTTTATACAGTTCAGTTGCATAGGATCAGCGTCAACTAACACTTCGAGGCCTTGTTTGAGTCAATCTGACAAGTATATAAAGTATGTGTTGATTTGTGGCACAGGAAAGGCTTGCTTGAAAAACAGCAGTTCCTTCGTTCTCTAACAATGTCAAAATCAGGTAAATATTGAGAGAAAATTTTAGATTGTTCTACATTTGATTGTTCTACATTTGAAAAAGGGTTGATAATGTTGTTTATTTATAACAAAACACCTTTAGCTTTTTTTCTTGAAGAAAGAATAAACAAAGCTAAATCATTCTCTTGCAATATCTGCTTGATTGATTTCATAAGCAATGAAGGACTATTAATTCGCAGGACTACGAAATTGCAATTCTTTCACTAGGTAAATATCTAAGAGGCTATTTTCAAACTCAAGTTCTATACCACATCACACCTTAATATGGTTTTATAAGCCATGTAGTTCACAGGACTTAATTCGCAGGACTATGAAATTGCAAGATATAACCTTTTCCGCTTAAAATAGGATGCTTATTAATGAAATATGGGGCGCCATTTGGAATCAAAATATGAATTTACTAGAAATGTTGTAAGCCCTTCTGAACACAAGGCAGACAAATGCTGAATCTTTCAAGTGCTTTAGGCATCCATTTTGTTCGGTATTCATCATCTAAATAAATCTTCATTATGCTTAAACAAATTTTCTCCTTTTAGACTTCTGTCATCGTAGAAAAAATTACTCATTATTATGCATATATCGTTATGAATAGTTATCTAGGTACGTACTAGAAATCAATCCTCCGGGAAGTTAAGACAAGCATTGTAAAGTTTGCTAAGAGTTTTATGTTGATGTTTAATTTTCAAGTTAATTTTATAATTTTATAATTCAATGTAATTCTTGGCGTTTCTTGCTTCAAGTAATATTATCCCAAATACAGTACAGTGAGAACTACATTCAAATCTCAGAAATACATAAGAGAGTCTAAATAACAGTGCAATCAAGATATGTTATATGGAGAGACTACTAAAGTATTTTATGTAAATGATATTGATTCAAACAGTTGATTCCTATTTCCAGCTTCTTCCAAGTCTTTCCCTTCTCTTATGCCTTTCTGTGTCTTCGCAAATACTTTTCTTTTAGATGCATCAGAACTTCACCAGCTTGTAGATAATCACTTAGGCTCTTGCTCTATTTGCTTGATTCAGTCGTATGTACATGATGTAATTCTGCTGTTGCCTTTGTTTTATGGCATGCATTGCAGTAAATGTTCGAATTCTTGCACAACAGTTGTTTTGAGAATATCTAAAAGTTAACAGAAAATTGCGTTGATTAAAAGAGCCATTTGCAAAATATTTTAATTTGAAACGCATACTGTCAACAGACATTTTAGGCAGAAATTGTAATTATTCTGAGAAAAAATTAAAATTTTCAAAAATATTTTAGTCAGCAAAGAAATATTGTTCAAAAGTTACAAAAGACCTCCAGTCAATCTTTAAACCTTTGGGATGTGTGTCCTACGTAACTTGTATCACACTGGCACATAATCTCCTACGTAATACATACTTTGTATCACACTGGCACATAGTCTCCTACATTCTACGTACTTTGTATCACACTGGCACATATTATCGTACGTTCTACGTACTTTGCATCACACTGGCACATAGTCGCCTACGTTCTACGCACTTTATATCACATTGGCACATAGTATCGTACGTTCTACGTACTTTGTATCACACTGGCACATACTCTCCTACGTTCTACATACTTTGTATCACACTGGCACATAGTCTTCTATGTACTACGCACTTTGTATCACAATGGCACATGGTCTCCTACGTTCTAGGTACTTTGTATCACACTGGCACATAGTCTCCTACCTTCTACGTACTTTTTATCACACAGGCATATAGTCTCCTACGTACTACATACTTTGTATCACCACTGGCACATAGTCTTCTATGTACTATGTACTTTGTATCACACTGGCATATAGTCTCCTAGGTTCTACGTACTTTGTATCACACTGGCACATACTCTCCTACGTTCTACATACTTTGTATCACACTGGCACATAGTCTTCTATGTACTACGCACTTTGTATCACAATGGCACATAGTCTCCTACGTTCTACGTACTTTTATCACACTGGCACATGGTCTTCTATGTACTACGCACTTTGTATCACACTGACACATAGTCTCCTAGGTTCTACGTACTTTTTATAACACTGGCATATAGTCTCCTATGTACTACGTACTTTGTATCACACTGGCACATAGTCTTCTATGTACTACATCCTTTGAATGACAATGGCACATAGTCTCCTACGTTCTGGTACTTTGTATTATACTGGCACATACTCTCCTACGTTCTACGTACTTTGTATCACACTGGCACATAGTATTGTACGTTCTACATACTTTGTATCGCACTGACACATAGTCTCCTAGGTTCTACGTACTTTTTATAACACTGGCATATAGTCTCCTACGTACTACCGGATGTCCCAGAAAAAGTATACGGATCTGGTTGGCTCCAGCGATGTGAATTTAGCTTTAATCGATGGCTAATTACTCTAAAAAGGTTCCTCGATAGTTAACTTGAACATGGATACCTCGTTTGTTGGTATTGGTGCTTTGAAAGCAGACATATTAACCTTGAAAGCTAAAATTTACATCTACGTGCAAACCAGAGCTTTGGCCTTTTGGCCTAAACAAATTCTTGAGGCACAGCGCATAAATCAGCGATAGCCTTGATAAAATTTGAATAATGTTAGATCTTATTATATTCTGTTTGCCCAGAAGTCATCCCCCAATCACCCATTGGGCAATTTCTTGATTTTTCTTTGATTTCAGTTTTCAATTTTGATGTGCTTTAAGAATTTGCTTAGGCCAAAAGGCCAAAGCTCTGGTTTGCACGTGGGTACAAATGTGAGCTTTCAAGATTGATACGTCTGCTCTCAAAGCACCAATACCAACAAACGAGGTATCAATGTTCAAGTTAACTACAGAGGAACATTTTGAGAGTAATTAGCCATTGATTAAAGCTAAATTCACATCGCTGGACCCAACCAAATCTGTATACTTTTTTTTGGGACACCCGGTACATACTTTGTATCACCACTGGCACATAGTCTCCTACGTTCTACGTACTTTGTATCACACTGGCAAATAGTCTTCTATGTACTACATACTTTGTATCACACTGGCACATACCCTCCTATGTTCTACGTACTTTGTATCACACTGGCACATAGTCTTCTATGTAATATGTACTTTGTATCACATTGGCACATAGTCTCCTACGTCCTAGGTACTTTGTATAACACTAGCACACAGTAGCCTACGTACTACATACTTTGCATCACACTGGCACATAGTCTCCTACGTTCTACGTACTTTGTATCACACTGGCACATAGTCTCCTACGTACTATGCAATTTGTATCACACAGGCACATTGTCTCCTACGTACTACTTACTTTGTATCACACTGGCACTTAGTCTCAAACGTACTTTTTATTTTTTATCACACTGGCACATAGTCTCTATGTCCTATGTACTTTGAATCACACTGGCACATAGTCTCCTACGTACTACGTAATTTGTATCACACTGACAGATATTCTCCTACGTACTACCTACTTTGTATCACACTGGCACATATTCTCGTAAGCACCTACTATACTTTAGCAGACCTTGGCATGCGGTTTATAAATTGGAGGTAGCGGTTATGATTTTAAGGTTAGAGGTGCGATATTTTTGAATTCATGAAGCAAACTCTTTGTAATATTTGTTTGGGTATTAAACATCAAATGTATACGAAGATATTGATAATAGATAAAATATATAGCCTTGAATATTACGATCAAGATAGTTAACTCTCTTGATTATTACATAGAAAAATGTCGACATGAAATAGCCACCATTGATTTTAACAGAAAAACAGAAAAAAAACACACACCAATTTGACAAAAGCTGAGTCATTGGCATTGAAAAATCTCAAGTTACGGAATGATATTGTGATCAAACCTGTGGACAAAGGAGGTTGTATCGTCGTTTTGAGAAAAGACATGCATCAAGAGGAAGGGTTCTCACAGTTCAATGATAATGAAAATTTCTATCAACAACAACGAAAGGATCCAACTAACACTTTAAACAAGACCATCATCCAAGCCATAGACAATGAAATTGAACAGAACAATGCTTCCAAACTTACTATAAACCATCCTAGAACTTCTATTTTCTACATGCTACCTAAGATCCAAAAAGCCAACAATCCTGGCCGACGCATCATCTCAGCCGTTTCATGTCCATCATCTAATATTGCTTCATTCCTAGATTCTATACACACACCCATAGTCAAACAGCTTCCCACATATGTTCAACATACATCTGACGCTCTCAGAATCGTCAACAACTTTCAGTTCACTGGGGAACATCGCTACCTCTTCACTTTAGATGAAAAATTGATGTCAAATCACTTTACACTGTCATTCCTAACGCCGCCGATGGTCTCACTGCTCTTAAACATTTCCTTGATCTACCCGGTTTCCCAAAAAAGGTAACAGATTTTATCGGGGCTAGCGATAAGAACTTAGGTCGAATCAAACCCATATAATTTTTGAAGTACTCCTCGATAGTTAACTTGAAGATAAATACCTTGTTTGTTGATATTGGTGCATTGACAGTTGGAATATTAATCTTGAAAGTCCAAATTTCCCTCCACCTTCAAACCAGGGCTTTTGGGTTTTCGCCTAAGTTGTTAACATGAATTAAAGTCTCATCACTTCCGAAAGGCCAGTTTCCAGTCAGTGGAATTTTCCGAGCGGGCGGAAATTTGATTGTTTACGAAAGAAAAGATCGCTTTGCAATTGAATAGAAATTTAGGGTTGAATGACTTTTGATTGTGTAAAATTCCGCCCGCTCGGAAAATTCCACTGACTGGAAACTGGCCTTAAAAGCGAAGAAAAAATCCAAAACTCGCAAACTAAAAATCGCGTCTAGCTAAATTTATGCCTGTTCATGGCCGAGCTTCATATAGTTGAATGGAACTTTCAATATCGAATCTTAAATAACTACATGTAAAATAAAACTTTAAATTCTTTATTTGGAAGACAACCCATATTGCAAGCTTTTTGTGATGCTGCTTGAGGCAGTATCGGCGTCAAATCTTAAAAAAACGATAGTGAAATGGTTGTTGCATCTTTCTTTTCGTTGAATGGGTTCAGAAAGCTTTAAAGAACTGCACAGCGATATTTCCCAAGACATTTACAGCTAGCTAATGAAATAAAAAATATTTTTCCAATGAAATTGATTAAATTCAAATTCTCAAGGCAGTGGCAAAGTGTTTGTTATTAGAAAGATCAAATAAAGTTAGGAAGAGACATCTTAAAGTTTTCTTTAATTTACCGGTAAATACTACCTTGGGATTTCTCTCTGTTCCTTCAAAGTAAATTACGAAGTTCTACTAGAACGTTAATATATTTTCCGTACAGAACACGGGTTCAATCTCCAGGTTCAAAAATGTTTCTTTGTGGGGGTATGAAAAAGAACAGTCTCCAAGAGATGTCTGTTATGCCTGTCACTAAAAAAAAACAGTAGTTGAAGCGGCCTAATTCTCCGCCATCGCCCTTTTTGAACACCAATGCTTCTACAATATTGATCCGATTAACATTCATAGAAAATAATGCCGGTTTTCTCGGAAGTCATTTCTCACAGTATTTTCAACCCTCTCTCCTTGAATTCAAAGCAGTTCCCCTTCAATAACTTCAAAAACGTATCTGCAATGTAGCCGATTACAAATCCCTCCTTCATTCCACTTTCTTTCATTAACGTAGCGAGGGTGTATTACTGTTTCGAAAAAGCGTACAAGATTTTTTTAAACAACACGATCTTTAGGGATTTTCTAAGGATTTTTCGTAAATACAAAAGGATTTTTATGAAATGCGTAGGAGAACTTAATTGAGTTATACGCTTCTCGTTTGCAGATACTAAGGCATCTTTGCAGAGAACAGAACTACAACAGGGTGCTCAAAAAGGGCGAAAACTGAATATTTGACTGCTTCAAAATCACAACCCCCTGGAACACAAATTGAAAGCGGGACATTGTCCGTTTCTTTCTAAATTTAACGAGAGGTGGAGCAAGCTTTCGTTGCATGTTGTTTTCATTTCTGGTTTAGCAAAAAGTTTCCAACCGAGTAAAATAAAAACAATACTATAAAAGACGAAGGAGAATCCAAAGGTACTTACAATTCCATTCCAGGTAGGCGAAGTTTAAAACTTCACAATTCTTTTGTTTATCGAGCCACGTAAAAAAAGGAAACGGCAACTCAATGGTATCAGCAAACTATTTTCGCAGGTTGTTCGGTAATAGCTTGGCCCAAACTCTCTTTATTTTGAATTTAATCAAAGCGGTCACGAGAAAGGCAAATTATTTGGGTGCTCAATTGGGGCGAGCCCCCTCTAGCGTTGAAGGCATTCATCTATACCTATAATATACCGATTGTATTACGGTGGTAAGTATGGTGGGTAAAAGACGTTAAACTTCACAATTTTACATTCAAAATACGATTAAAGTTCAGTGCCAAATCATCAGCTAAAGTTAAAACCTCTGTCCTTAGCATACTCTACAGACCGTTTTAACCTTCAAGTGCTATAGAACATAAGCCAGTCATTAGTGAAAATAGTCAAATCAGTAAAAGCTAATTACCGGTGAAGTTAATTGTTCTACGTCTATTTCCCTCGCTTCTCGAAGTCCACTACCTGTAACAATAAAGAGAAAGCAAACTATATCACCAAAATTTGTCAGATTCGGCTGAGAGTTTAAAACTTTTTTGGGACACCCGCTAGTAGTTTTTCATATATAGTGCATCAGGTTTCACTTCGAATTCTCGCATTCGAATAATTTTTTAAAATTTAGCTATAGACCTTTCAGCTATTCTTCAAAAGAGTTTGGATCGAGTGACAGTTATATACATTTTTATAAGAAAGGTTCAATTGAATGGTGTTAGAGCTTTATCATTGTTTTGCACATTCAAAAATTCGAAAAATTTCTGCAAAATGTATAAAAATATCGTTCGATTTAGATTCTTTTGTAGAATAGCTAAAACTTCTATTAAATGAGATCACAACCTCAAACACATCAAGAATTAAATAATTACATCCGAGCAAGGCAATCGCAATGCATCAAGTAATTCGTAAATTTGTTCTTCTATTTCAATTTCCTACAGCCCGTGATAGGACCGCAAAGGATTAGTGTGAACTGTGGACTTTGGAAAAGTCTCCTTCGTCTACTAACAAAAGAAAATTCTTTATCTGTAGTTTTCTGATGGTGATTGAATGGGAAATCAAGCGGGAAAATAAAAATCGCCTTTCGGTAACCACAAAAGGGCAATTTAATTCCTCATTTTGAGAGATGTTAATAAATTTTCTTTTCAGCTAATTTCCCAGTTAGGAACTGTAGAAATAAGTTTGGTTTTCTTGCAGTCGAATCAAATCAAGTTTTAGAGATTTTGAAACCAACTAAATCTACAAACTAATGAAAAAGTTTACCTGTTGAACATTGCATTTAGCTATCCTTTTCATCTCAGCTGTAAGGCCTTCTGATGTTTTCAAATCCTTGAGAATATAAAAAGACCACTGGGTGAATCAAGATACAGTAAAACCCAGCACACAAGAAATACATTTCAAAAATACAGACTGACCATTTTCTTATGGATGTGGTGCTCTTGCTGTTTTCAAGGTGAGGTTCTTATCTAAAGAGCCTGATGACTATCATGAATGAAAAGCTATACATTATGTATTTGATAAATTTAGAAGAGGGATGGTTGCATTCTAACTTTCTTTCCCCTTAAAATTGTCTGTCAGTCAGATGCGGAGACCAAATCGATGTGACAATCTCAGTTAAACTCGATTTTACCGCTTTCCATCCAACATGCTTGGTATTTTGCAATATATTTTAGGAGACATGATTTATTTCTTCTAACCAATAATTGGAAGTCCATAAAATCTGATACATCTATACAATTATTATAGCGAGGATAGCTAGGTAGCGTGTATCATGAGTTTACTTTGCACCTCAAATTTAATCGACGTTCTGTCAGTCTCTTCCTTACGACAATCAGATACAGACTTTTAGTCTCAATTCTTTCAAGACGATGCCTTGGCTAGGGTTTTTGGCTTATAATTGACTTGCCTAAATAGCCTCGAAAGAAAAAGAGAGGACGACCTGTTCTAAACAGCTGCTACAAATTATTCATAAGACGTGTGTGACCTCGCTTGACCGAATATTTGGCGATATTAGCAATAGGACCCAGCCACAAACAATCAAATAGCGTCATTACTATTGTTCAGAAATAAAATGCCATCTACTGGATCATAAATGATCGGGCTGTCAAGCTGTGAGCTATTGGAAACAAGTCATCCTTTCTTTTCTTTCAAGACGAATTGGGCAAGTCCATGCTTATAAAGATGAAGCAAAACGCTACATGTTTCACATGCTTTTACCATTATATCTATATGTTATTTCAAAACTCATTTACCTTGAGAAAGCTCTTGCATAACGTAAATAATCTGTTTGAACAACTCTCAAAAACAGGATCAGTTTTGCTAACTCTTCCATATTTCTCCAAAGTAGCATCACATATCACCTTCAGTCTCTGGGAAAAAGATCAATATTTGAATATGAAGAAAGTCTTTCAAAAAGAAGTGGCACTGATATTTTGCTTCATAAATAAAAATTATATCTGTTGAAAAATTCCAAAAAAGAATTTCAAACAAATCTTTAGCTGTGCAATATGCATTTTGCAGGGCAGTGTTATCGGTTGTCCCCACGGACTTACGAAATAGAGTCAACAAGAATACACGAAGACCAGACTTGAGGGTTTTCATTTGAGCGAAAAGTTTTACGAGTACTAAAAAACTAAAAATTTGAGAGAAATTTAAATTTGAGAGAAAAGATTTTTTTCGCAAGAGAAATCCCTTGTCTGATGTGCGCATGCACCAGTATCAGTACAATAGAGATTTTTCGCTTTTCGCTCAAAACTTTTCAATGTAAATGCAGCTTTAGAAAATTTTACTTATCACCTAAAGCTGAATTCACCTATGAAGCATAGTTAATGCCACTCCAGGTGGAAAACGCAGTCTGATAAGAAATTTAACGAGGGGAATGTGATGACGATCATTGACAGTTCTATGGTATAAAATTTGATGACAACTCCAGTAATTACGAAATTTCCAAGTACACATTACGACAAATCCAGTCATATTATTAAGACATAAACATATCATTATTAGGACTAGGCCATATTATTATTAGAACGTATCGATAAGATCTCCTATCATCCCCAGCTAAGAAACTACACGCACAAATTTGTTTTTATATCCTTAATTATCCAAAACAAGATGCATAGTTAATTCTTAATCATCAAATCTACGAATAAAGAAAGTTCAGGTGAAAGCAGTGACCTATAAATTCCCAAGTGAGTCAACAACAAAAAGAATGGAATAGAAACATTCTGAAAGATAAATGACGGGCGATCTCTCATCATTAACAAACTTTCATGAATCAACAGGTGAAACTCGTTTGAACCTTTGTCCAAGATTAAAAAATCTTCTAAGGATGCGGGATGCCTAGTGGCGTGAACATAGTCCCTAATGGCAGATAAAACCCCTTTGACGCTTTGACTCATTTGGGAATTTATTTGTAGATTTGATGATTAAGAATCAACTATGCATCTTGTTCTGAATAATTAAGGATATAAAAACAAATTAACGCGTGTAATTTCTTAGCTGAGGATGATAGGAGATCCTATCGAAATGTTCTAATAATAATATGGCCTAGTCCTTATAATAATATGTTTATGTCTTAATAATATCACTGGATTTGTCTTAATATATACTTGGAAATGCCGTAATTACTGGAATTGTCATAACATTTTATACCATAAAGCGAGGTTCTTGACTCATTCCGGATAACAATAAAGTGCGGCGACGCATTACCAATGCGACAAAGTTGGATTTTTATTTTATTTATTTAATCATATTTTAACACAAAAACCCTATCAGCTGTTTGAAATAAACTAAAAGAAAAATAATCGCTATAAATATATATGTACAAATTAAAACCTTAAAGATTATCTGGTCTTCCTAGGGATCGTGCTAGGGATTAGTTGAACTTCATCACGTCAAAATGACGTCATCGGCCAATCTTACAAAATTGCGTATAACTCGAAAATGTAACAAGATGTTAAAAAGATGTTTAAACGATACATTTGACCATTAAGCAGTGCTTTTCATTTAGCCCAATAACCAATTAAGTAACTCACCCTTCGATGCCTTTGTGATCTTGTTTCTTTTGATGAATCGCACTGATGAGCTGCATCGTCTGGAAAAATATAATACAACGTTCTTTACCATTAATGTGGGAATTAGCGACAGAAATACTTTTGTGTTTCTTCTTTCGGTGTATTTGTTCCCCTGTTTTTTTATAAGGAAGCTTTCCAACCATCTTCTTTGTTAAATCACAGCATAGCTTCATCAAGAAAGCAAACGGTAACAAAACAAACATGCATAAACAAAAAACAGAGGCGTATCATATTGCTTGTGATGCAAAGTACCGGGTGAGTCTGAAAGTGTTTAGACGTTTGAAAGCCTGTAGCTCTAAAACAATGTATCAGGTTCCTATGAATTGATAATAACTGTGCAGCTAACATATTAACTTAGGGCCTGATTACATGAGCAGGGCTGGCTTTGTTCTACGAGGTGAACGATTTTAGGCGATATCCCTTTGTCAATGGAAACATGTCATAAATCTGAAGCACGATTATATGGTAAGTTGGCCATCCCTGGCAGCTTTTTTATCATCATGAAATATCAAAATATACAAAATAACAGAAACAGTTAAACTAAAGGTAACAAAAATGTGTCATTCGTAGCGAGAAAGGACACAAGGTCAACGAGTTCCAACTACGAATAACACTTACGACGATTTAATGCAGGATACATTTATTTTATCAACAAAAAAAGGGACATCACAAAAGTGAAAGTATAGGGGCGCTGTGATTTGGTGATTTAGTTCTTGCCTAAACGCTGTGTTGATTCAATAAAAGAAATGGTTGCTTCCAGGATTATTCTGTTCACAGTCACATTCACATTTGGGCTACCAAATGAGTAACTCACAAATGTTCTTAGGATCCAAACTCTCAATGTCAATATCAGGAAGGTCCGAGAGCTGACCAAGGAGATCTCTACGCTGCTGTAGATCAAAGAGGGGGCAATGCAGAGATCCCTGACAGTTGGGATCCCGCTTCTGCATAACAGGCTTGGCCCTGTTGAAAGGGATCAAATAATGACTATTTTCTCATGGCAGGGCTCGAAACAGGGCTGGCTTCCTACAGTTTATAACTGCGCTTGCACCAGGCAGATGATTTAATAACATAAACATTGCCAATGATTTAATTTTTCCCTCCAAAATTACTTCGCAGCCCTAGGACGAATTTCTCCATGTAATCGGACGCAACATTTTATTTCTGTTCAGCGAGGCAGCCTGCTAACAGGGCCGGCCCTGTTCATGTAACCTGGCCCTTAGATAAGAAAATTTCATTTGCCAAAATCAGTCTTATCGTTCTCATATTAGAAAAAGATTTTATAAACTTTTCTGGCTGTTCTGGCTGCAAAGGCAGAGGATTACACCACTGCGCCACAACACATTCACTTGAAAGTTGTATAATTGTAATTAAAATAAATTGTAAAATGAGAACTATACGATCGATTTCGACAAACTAAATTTTCTAATCTAAGTTGATATGTTAACTACGTAGGTATTATCAGTCTATAGGAATATCACAATGAGTGGTGTTCAAATCGTGGAATATCTATTTCTAAATGTAGAATATGGGATTCAAAAGTACCTGCTGTATACCTAATTATGCTAATTATTCAAGCCAAAATCTGCCAAATTTCGACAACAAGTCCCAAGGGTAGTTGTAGCGAAGTATCAGTTCAGGCAAGGAGCGAAATTACGACGATGTATCCGTCTCCAAGGGTATCTGTTGAGGTGTCTAGCCTCATGTTGGCAGTTGACAACAACAGATACCCTTGGGTACCAGGTTGGTGCCTAACTCACTATTTATCCCTGTGAGCTAACTTCATGACCAATTATTTTTTCAATTTTTTCTGTAAAACAAAATCTTTTAAGAAGAACCTGGACAAAATATCAGGGTGAAAAACGTTTTACATCTAGGATCAGAAATCTTAAACTTCAGGCTGTAGGTTCTTGATAAATGAAGGTTTTTATATGCGGGTTTTTACTGTAAGTCAACGAGAGCTCAGGATATTAGCCATAAGACTGCCGCAAAATAGAGCAAGTCTGACAGCGGTAGCACTTTCATCAACCAATTGAATAATGTAATGTAATGTAATGAAATTAAATTGTTTCAGGAGATGATAGGCGAATTCTTTAAAGTGGAAACAGTGCTGTGCAAATTGCAAACAAATTCGCTTAAATGGCAACTAGCCCTTGAAGAATGTCTTTCCTAAACGGACATCGTAAACTAGTTTTGCATGACTTAGACATTGAAATACGGTGGCCCACAAGTGCAAACCAAAATTCTTTCTTAAAAACCAAAACTCTTTTTCCAGAAACCAAAATTCTTTCTTAAAAACCAAAATTCTTTTTCCAGAAACCAACATTCTTTCTTAAAACCAAAATTCTTTCTTGAAAACCAAAATTCTTTTTCAAAAACCAAATCTTTCTTTTCAAAACCAAAACTTTCTTTTTGAAACCAATTCTTTCTTTTCAAAGCCAATTCTCTCTTTTCAAAACCAATTCTTTCTTCCAAAACCAAATCTTTCTTTTCAAAAGCCAAAACCAATTCCTTCTTTTCAAAACCAAATTTTACTTTTCAAAACCAAATCTTTCTTTTGAAAAACCAAAACCCAAAACCAAATCTTTCTTTTCAAAACCAAATCTTTCTTTTGGAATGAGGAATGTGGAATGGAATGTGGAATATTGGAATAGAATGGAATGGATACCGGAATAAATAAAAATTCAAAATTGTGCCAAAATAATAGAAAAGTATTCCTTCCGTGTATTTGACTTTTACTTTTGGTAATTAGAATAATAAGTTTACTTATAGAGGAATATCATGAACGTTACCTTTCTTTTCTGCCCGGATAAGTTAAGAGGGAGACTTATCACCNAGTCAGTAAATAATGTACAACTACACAAGTGCTTCTTCGATAATATTTGCATTAAGGAACTAGGCAGGGGCTTCTGTACAAGCTCACACTAAAAATAGAAAATCTAAATAAAACCTTCGAGTGTTTTCAGATGAGTGCAAATACGCTACCGCAAAAAGTGTTCAGAACACTACCGGGTGTCTCAACAAAAGTACTCACTCCCGTTTAAACAATCATCAAAATTCGATTATCAAACCTGTCATAAAATTTTCTTTCTTATCTCTTTTTTCAATGATCCAGATATATTTAAAGATTACGAAATGTTTGTTTTCATTATTTAAAGGGTATAAAATGGCAGGTTGAAAAACCTACTTTGAGCTATACTCTTTAAGCAACATCGTAAATCTTGCCTAACAGCAATTATTTGAGATTTTTCATTATCCTTCAAGTCAACAATGAAATTTTGTTTTTCTGGCTGACATTTATAACCAAACAAGAAGCTTGATGCAAAAAAAGAAATTTATCTGCTAACCATCAATGCTTTTTGAAGTTTGCTTCAAAACCAGGCAGCCCTAAATACAGCTAAATTTGCTAATTTAAAACTAATCACAAGATCTGCTATATCTGGGAACATAATTTGATCCTTGATCTACTTGTCAAAAAAGAAATTCAAAGATCGGCCATGTCATCAAATTTTTGTGATTTTTCAAACAGCAGTACTTCTGAGACACCCGGTATCTAGAACGGCTTTTCTTAAATCAAGGTTTGAAGACCTTTTCTCAAAGCTCCATACAGATTTTCATGCGGTTAACCATGATATCATGTCCAAAAAATTTATGCGGTTTAAACCAAGTGTCAAAACGTCACAATGACGGTATTCTTTTTATCCTGTCGAATGGAATTAGTTGATTTTAGTGGAATTTGTCTCATTCAGCTACCATATACACTGGAGTTTCCCAAGGATCCATATTGGGGCCATTATTGTTTCTAATAGGTGTGAAAGACTTGCCAGAAAATCTAAGAAAAGAAAGTTCACCGAAGACACGATTGCTCTTTCAGAGGGCACTTCTGCCTCTGCTGAAAAGCAAATTAATCTAAACCTTGAGAGATAATTTGAAAAAAAACTAATATGAACCCTTTGCTTTTCAAGGAAAGATGTTAGCACGCCTGTTTCTTAATTCATGAAGCAACGACTTGGATTATATAGCACAATGCTCAAATTTAGCATCATTCAAAAACTTTTCAAAATAAATGTTCAAAGAAAATCAGCGCGCCAATGAAAGTTAACAAACCTCTGATCATTTTTGTTGTTTCTTTTGATTGTGTAATGTCTTCTTTTTCTGCTGAACAACTTACGTCAGCTTTTTCATCAACACATATTGTTCTTTCCAGGCATTTTGAGCTTTTCGTGGCCTCTTTTCTTGAATGTTTACTAACCACCCTTTTGCGTCTTTCGCTCGGTAATGACTTTTGCTCCTTTAAAATATCGTTGTTCTCCTTATCTTTTTGTTCTCTAATACACTGTTTCTCTACGACTGATTTGGAATTTTGAATCAAGTTCCAAGTACATTTTGTATCCTCGCATATGAACCTGTCTTGTATCCGTGAGAGTTTTGCGTCCAGTTTCAGCGCATTCTGAGAATCCAGGCAATACCTGCAGGAGATAACAGAAATACCTTTTAGGTGGTAGGTGCGGTGGTAGTTGCCGCAAGGGCATAAAATACTCCCAAAAACTAGACGGACAAAACACGTTTTTATCTTTCGTATTTCTCATCAAAACATAATCCAACAGGCATCAATTGAATGATCTCACGGAGCAGACTTTGAAAACTTAAAGGAAAAATAAGAAAAAGGTGTTTAGTCCCTTGGGAATTCTTGAAACTCTTTCGTTTAAAATTCCAGAGACATCAATTCTACATCATCTCAAAGCCTATTTCCCATTTCACATACATTAGAAACAATAATGGCCCCAATACGGATCCTTGGGGAACTCCAGTGTATATGGAAGCTGAATGATTCGTGAGTAGCTGAGAGGCTTATATAGTTTCCGTTAGGTAACTTAAGTTAAGCTTGGTCGCGTGAGGTCAAGAATCCGGATGGGTGACCTTCCAGATGCCTGACCAAGCAACTCATTTCGCCGTCCTTCGGCAGGGACGTTTTAAACTAGGGGTCCGATGCCTGGATCTGGCATGCATAGTAGGCCTAAATTAGCTGTAATATAGCTAAAAGTCTTTGCAGCCTACTTAAATAAAGTAATGAAAACAAAGGGAGACAAAAATTCCAAAATCAACTAATTGCATTCGACAGGATAGAAAGGATAACGCAATTTAGACGTTTTGACACTCGGTTCAAATTTCTTTGACATGATATCATGGTTAACCGTATCAAGCCACCTTTATCGAGCTTAAACAGCAAGAAAGACATGTTACAGAAAGTTGTTCTGCAGCCTTTTGGGGGTAGTGTAACAACACGTATGTGAAAACAATCAAATTTTTCCAATCAACACTTTTATTTCCACTTTTTAAACTGCAAAAATACTTTGGTATGTTGGCTATCAAGCAGAATAATTGATTAATTCCAATCCATACAGTACTTAGGTACTAAGAATTTTCAAACGCCTGAGCTCTTTTTGGCGCACCAGGTAGGCCTAGATAAATTGAGCTTTTCTTCAAAATTTTACCATTTATCTCACTAATTCGGGAGTTTTAGAATGGTTTTAACTTTTGGTCAAACAATAGAATTAGACGAGAATTTATTACTAAGTATGGAAATTGGAAAAAGCGTATTTAGATTTTCGACTTGCAATCTTTATCAATAAAACCATTTTCTTGAGGAAGTCGAGAAGTCAAAATAACTTCAACAAATTTTGAATTCTCATGATTGAAAAGAGATGGATGCTTACTCGATGCCATGCCCAAAGAACTGAGTTGCTTTGGAAAAGCCCAAGTCTCTGATTGCATCTGGTAGAGAAGAAAATAACAAATATTTTATTTGAAGAAAATTTTTAGCTGAATTCTCATGAAAGCTTGGTTCACGCTAGAGTAAAAACTCGTTAGGTTTGGGATAATGCATTTTCTAAAGTCGTTTCAAAGGCAAAAGCAGTTTCCCAAAGGAATCAAAACTTTTGTTTTCATCCAAATGCCATAAAAGGCGCTTACAAAATCTCAAGTCGAGGCAAAATAATGTCGACACTGATTTCCCGTCGCATTTTGAATGCATTCCTAACGCGTTTATACTCTAGTGTGAACCAAGCTTAAAAGTGACTTATTTCACCGCTACCCGAATAGACAAGACCATGCCCAAATACGGCTCGGGACTTATAAAACATAGGCATTGGGTTGGTAGTGTCAATTAAAAAGTTTCGACTGGCGATCTAGCTTTACAAATGTGTAAATCGGCAAATTTTAGGTAGATTTCGTTTAAAGCCGACATTCCACTTAGGAACGTTTCTGCCAAATACTTGATGCTTCTCGAAAAATGCAAGCTATTGCCACGCAAAGAATCTATCAGCTTAATAGCCTTGTCATAATGTGATCGACATCATGAGATATATTTTGCATTTAACGGAAATTTTCTAAAGTAGAATATAATATTCTGTAATACTCTGTAAAGTACAGCTGTTAACCCATTCCAAGGTCAGTGGTTGATCAGTCTGTACTACTAATTTCGTAGCAAGAAAGAGATCATCAGAAAAGGATGATAATCACAAATAGCTGGTGTAACAAAAGATGCAGTTGCCCAAAACATTGCTAATGCACTAAGGACCGATATTATTTACCATTGTTCACTTTAGTAGCTTCTAAATAATTACGACGAATTTTTGTTAGTTCTACTAAAAAAAGCATAGGTATCAAATCTTTATAAAGGATTGAAAAAATGCTTAACGCGTCTTTCGTTTGATTTAATTGCTTGAAAGGAATTTAAGGTACTTTGCTAGAGTTCTTCCTGCAAGATTTTGGATATCTTCAGTATTTTCAGAATTACAGCCTCTTCAATGTTTCAACCAGTTTTGAGCTTGAAACGTCATCAAATTGCTAAATCGCAAACTAGAAAGACAAGCGACAGATTTCTGCTTACCGCCATATTGTAGACCTTCATAAACTATGGTTTCCTTGAAGATTGTATCCTTCTTTCTCTATTAATTTAGGATTACGATAATGTTATTTTTTTTAAACTTTTCATCACTTCTTCCAATTAAAAGAAAAACGCTATAATTCTGAAAATAATCAAAAGGTCAAAAATCTAGAATGACAGATTATAGCAAAGTACCTGAAGTTCCTTTCAAGCCATTAAATCGAACGAAAAGTACATTAACAATTCGTGTAATCTTGTTTAAAGATCTGACGCCTATGCTTTCAAAAGAGAGGACATTCACTATTTTTCATTTTCGAATCAAGTAGATTTAAAAGTCCTATTAAAGTTGCTTTTTCGACACCTGCAAATATTTTAGAAGCTTGTAAAATATCTCGAAATGTACAATAGACATTTAGACGTGCTTTGGAGAAGTTTTTAAGAAATTATATCCAAAAATATTTCTACTGTAGCAAACGGATGAAGCATATCGCTGGATTGTTCAACTTACAGAATTAAAATGATGCTTGCCTTGTTAAAATATAAAATAAAATAAAAATATTTACCTTCACTTGGCAGTTGTTTAAGAAGACGATCTGCCTATTAAGAGAGGGAGAAAAAAGTTGAGCTATTTTCTGTTACCTAAAATTTAGATACAACTTCATAAACTAACTTGGTATCCGTCAATCAATTTGAGCAGCATTAAAACACAGGAGAAGACGTTGTCGAAAGTCAACCAGCTTTCGATTGACATGCTGGCTGTTACTGTGTGTCACCTATTGATGCATGCTGTTGCAAAATATTCAAATAAAAAGCAATTTCAAGAAAAATTCTTTAAAAAAATAGAACAAATCTACACTGTCAAAAAATATAGAAAATAATTAAAGCTTTCTTTATACAAAGCGGGTTTATAGAAGAATCCTCGACTCTTTCTAGGATTGACAAACGGACATTCAGAGGAAACAGCCATTTTACTAAAGGGAATGGGTATGATTATAGCTAACGTGGACCTAAAGGGTCTGGGCGGTTAAAACTAGCCTACTGTATTTGACTATCTAGGCATATGCAGATTCATTGTGCAGCTAAAGAAACGGGCGTGTAGGCGTTTTCTTTAGCCCATTTAACGGCCACTCCTATTTACCTATGCCTATCCTCTTTAAAGATTCAATGAAACACTTTCTGTTATTTTGCTAGGGGCAAACACTTTCCCGATGGAATTAGACCTTTTCAAAAATTACGTCATTTGTTTTGAAATACAACCTTTATCTCGATATGATGTGGAGCTAAATCCCAAAAGTTCGCATTGCTTTCAGCAATGCATCAAATGGTCTTGTATGTGTATTTGCATAAAAATAGCACAGTGTAGATTTCTGCCTGTGCTGGGATTTGCAACCTTTGCCTCAAATTGAAAATAATTTATGAAAAGGACTATTGTAAATAGCAGCAGCTGGCGATATAAAATGTAGGGTAACGAAATAGGGGCGATGATCATCTTGTGCAAAAAGTACTTACAACAAGAGGAATCTTTTTGAGGTCAGGTACGACGGGCTCTCCAGAGGCATCAAATAAATTAAGCAACTGCGAAAAGTTCTCAGTATACCCTGCAAAAGAATAAAAAAATCACATATTCTAATCATCAAACAACTGCAAATGCATGGCACGGGAATAAAAAGTGTATATGGTGGGTCAAAACAACTGAAAGCGTTCTGATGATCTTGGTTCCATAGGGTATGTTCAAAAGCGATTTTTCAATGAACATGCCTTTCTAAGCATCACATTATTTTGTTAAACAATCAATATGCCCTTTATGAGTGGCTCAAGAGTAAAGTTTATGAGGGACAACTCAAGAGTAAAGTTTCTTACAATTGTAACCTTTCTAGGACGGAACAAAGTTGCAAAGGAACAAAAGTTATATTTCTAATACCGGGTGTTCCAAAATGATGTACACTCATTTTGTTTATAAGAAACAGCTTTTAAGAAACAGTAGGCCCATTTTTTAAAACTTAAGAAACTACCCTACCTGAATTAAAAAAGCTAAGCAACTTTTATAATGTGTAGCTTTAACTTTCCCAGGTCGCTCGAAAATGTTTGACACAGTACAATAATAGCGGATGTTTTGGCATTTTTTGAATGCGAATTATGTTATAACATATTTTGAAATCTTACTAAGTAATTTGGAAGCCTTTATAACACAATGTATTTGCTCTAAACTTAGGGCATTAACAATATAAGAAACACACAAGAGACTTTTGGTAGCAAAATGGCCCTAAAGGTTAAGAAACTGCCTACCAACCCAGGAGCTTTGTTTCTTATAAAAAAATGAGTGTATCGGCGTTTAAAAAATAACGAAAATTCAAGGTTGGATTTTCTTGTTTTGAGGTTTTGCGGGAAAGATCAAATTACACCTTGCAAAATAGATTATTCTATCAATGGCTTCCAATTAGCCAAAGTCTGAGGTTTTATTAGCAACCTGGCTTTGAAGCAAACTATAAACTTACACAGAATTTTAAGCAGATCTAACTTTTTGGCCCTTCAAATTCTTAAACACGTTTGTTTGTGCTAGAAATAAATCTTTTGATCATGTACCAATCGAAAGTCAATGTGAAATCGCCAAATTAAGAATCCTGGGCAAGATTTACGCTGTCTTCTAAAGCCTATTGCTCAAGATATGGGGTTTAAAGCTATCATTCAAAGTCTTTCGAATAGTTTTGCACAATTTATAATACGGCTAAGAATAGTTTGGCCTTTGATACAACTAAAAAAGAAAACAAATTAAAGAGAAGAAGCAAAGCCAAATCTTGCGGATTTGTCAAACGCCGATATATCATTTTGGGCCACCGGTTGATCTTGGTAATTAGGAAATAAAATGACCTCATTGGCAGATACTTAAAATCAGTGGACAACTCGAAAATGTAATCAGATATAAAAAAATCTTTCCTTATTTAGAAATGGTATGATCGATAATTTAATTATGCATTACTCTCGAATAATTATTACTATAAAATCTCGCACGTGTAACTTTTATGTAGCTGAAGACGAGAAAGCTCGTCTGGAGACGTTCTAAAAATCATGGCCTAGTCTAATCAATTTACAATTACAACTGGGTCTGTCTTAATATTATGTCTTAATTAACTGGGAAATTTCTACTTAATAAACTGATTTGTCACTTGCCTTTTCACTGAAATGACCCTCAAGATGATGTTCGTCGTGGTTCTAATGTTGAAATTTATACTGAAGCTGCGCTTTTCAACCATTGCTTCGATATAATACAAATTTAAACTTTATTTTCTATCAGTCAAGAGTGCAATGCATTTGCATAAATAAATTTTCACTTCAAGTCGCCATTAAGAGTGCCTTCCCAGCAATAGATATCTCTGAGATAATCATGTCTCTCTACACTTACAAGCATGTTTGCAAAGAAGTAATAACATTCTTCATAAATAGATTACCGCGATTCTGCTTTTCTGCCGAAACCGGTAGTCCCTTGAGTTTCATATGCGTGTCTCCAGACTGCAGCCGTTTCAAGGATCTGAAAGATAACCATATATACGGTTAGGAGAAGCTAGCAGGTATGTCCTTAAACATACCGGATAAGAAAATTCGCACGGTGTTTGCACGGTAACTGTTCCCTGAGTATCAAAGCAAATATTTTAGCAAATGTCTTGTTTAATAGGCAACATGCTCAGTTTGATTGAAGGGACAAAGCCAGGGATGGTTCAAGCAAGCTTTACGTCTTTTCACGCTTTTGACAGCCGTTATCCTTCGACACATTTTGAAGAAGTTAGGCCTAACTTGCCAAATTTTTGCGTCATTTTTGTACGGTTGCACGACAAAGCCACAATTTAGACGCAAGGTTATGAAGTCAGGACGCACCAAAACGATACAACAGCCTCGTTTGGGTTAAATGTTAACGCTACAGCATACCAGTATGAAGTCATTTCACATTTGAATACATAATTTTGCAGATACAAGACAAGAAATGCTCGAAAAAGTACCATATACTATTCATAAAAGCATAACTTTTCACCCTATCATCGATCAGACCAACCCCGGATCTGTCCTTAAAAAATTTACCAAGCTGAAATCAGCCACTCTTTTCTGAAAGTGTAGATCT
Organism: Aurelia aurita; assembly: GCA_004194415.1. NCBI lineage: Eukaryota > Metazoa > Cnidaria > Scyphozoa > Semaeostomeae > Ulmaridae > Aurelia > Aurelia aurita. The sequence continues at coordinate 386,327 of REGM01000032.1, forward strand.
ATTTTTCCTCTCGGATTCTTCAAGTAAATCTCATTCAAGTCTGTCTCCGATAAGATGTCAAGTTATCTACCGGGTGACCCAAAAAAAGTACAACGTTTTGAAAAATCATCAAAATTTAATTTTATCACTGATCTTAAAAATTTCTTTTTGTGCATTCGTGTCAAGGATCCAACTAATCTTAGACATATTACACAGTCTTGAAATGTCTTTGAATTCGTGGGAATTTCTGCTTTTACAAGCGACCTGGTTTTGAGGCATACTCCGAAATCACAGGAAATTGTTATCAATTTGAATTCTTACCCCGAAATACCACTCAAATTGTTTCCCTACCTCCTTGACAAAGCTCTTTTATCATGCAAAACTGGAAAGTTCATATGAAATCGCAAGAAATAGCTTTTTGGCTAACAAGGGATATTTTGTGAAATACTATTGCTCAAAACATGTTTTTCATGCCCCAATTTCGTCATCTCTCTCCCCAAAATAATTAAATAACGATCATCTAACAAATTTATTTGGGGCGTATTCTTTTGGGCATCTTCTGAAAACGGTAGAGTTGGTAGGAGCTAAAATCCCATTCTTTTGGTGCCATTCTACCGAAAACGGTAGACTTCGCAGACTTCAGATCATTTTTTATGAAAGCCCATTCGTTTGGTCATTCTGTTTTCGGTAGACTTCCGAGAGATTTTTTACGTATTCTTTTGGGCTCTTCTGAAAACGGTAGACTTCCGAGGCCTCGGAAACCTTCTGCTCCTGAAGCTGGTAGACTTCCGAGAGATCGCACAGAGCCTTGTTTTCGTGACTGAAAAGTTTACAAAACATTCGAAAATAGAATGAAATATTGTAAATTCTTTTCTCTTGGGATTTGCATAACAAAAGTACGATGCACTGCAATGGCTTCAATTCGCTCAGCCGAGCACTACATTCGAACTCTCTCACTTTCAGAATTCCCATTCTTTTGGGATTTTTCTCTGCGAAGTCTGCCAACTCTACCATTTTCAGAATGTGTATTCTTTTGGCATTTTTCTCTACGATCTCTCCGATCTCTACCGTTTTCAGAATGCGTATTCTTTTGGTAACTGACATTTTTCTCTGCGAAGTCTACCGTTTTCAGAAGATTTCCGAGACTTCAGATGCCCAAAAGAATACGCCCTTAGCTTGTTTATTTAAGCCATTCCAAAGCTCAGCTCCTGTATAAAAAAGCACTGTTGCCCAGAAGACGTCTTTCATAGAGGGACTCGTTAATTGACTTCAGCGTTTCTGAGGGATCGAGAAATCCATGGCAGCGAGCAAATATTGTGTGCCAATCATTTGGGATTTGATTGCCAAGCAAAAATGTTTTTCCGTTGTTGGACTCAAATTTTTGCTTGCGACAGGCTGACAAATTTCCACTCGATTTTTTTTCACTCGAAAATAGCACTCAACAAATTCTGCTCGTCGCGAAATGACTGGTGTGAAATTTTAGTATCTTTTACTTCTTTGTAGATGTGGATGAGTGTACTACTAACGCTCATACTTGTCATCCGAATGCAACATGTACTGATATAGACGGAAATTATACTTGTGCTTGTAATCCTGGGTACTCTGGATCTGGACGGATGTGTTCAAGTAGGTGAATTTATGTTGTAATTTTATTCTGAGAGAAATCATTTTGTTTTGAAATTTGAATTTTCATATTAATATACCGACCAAATAATATAGATATAAACTTGCAATTAAATATAGAACTATCAGAATGAATCTAATTACAATATAATTATATGAATAAACTGCTACAAACGAAAAGGCCAATTAAAATTAAAAGAATTAGGTCAGGCTCTCTGCTATAGTAAATACAAGTTTCTTCAGCTCTGCAATGAGTGAAAGATTTTTATTAAGTAGCCTATTTAGGNCCACAGGGGAGAACCGTTGGCCTTTTATCAATATTCCAATTACAATAGACAATTAAATCCAGTCCTAGGGTGAATGGAATTGCTGGGGTGGATTTAATCTCATTCAAAGTGAATAAATCGTTAGAAATTTGGCTAAAGGCACATTTGAAATGAAGACAATAGCGACTGCGGAGGCGCATAATTTGTACTAACTCGGTGGAAAATTTATTTTCAAATCTTTCTTGCCAACAGTGACGTTCTCAAACGAAATCGACAAATAGGTTTTGTGCACAAGGGGAGTTTTGCAGAATGCAATGGGAAAATTGTGCATAATTATATGACGTCATAGATCTAATGGACTAACCAGTAATTGCTAATACATTAAACTCTGAAGTATTCTATAGTTCAGCCTACACTTATTATCTTTCTATTCCTCTTAAAAGGGATTGTCTGAAACAAGTACACTTTGATTTATAGCAACATTAATTAGGGATGGTATTAGTAATTTTTCAGACAATCTTGGCCAAAATACATGGGACAAATCAGAAAATTGCACTACTTCGGCGTTTGCTCCCCCCGTTTCAATGGTGCTTGAATCAAACGCCATTCGACCTAGCCAACATTAAATTAGGGGGAGGGGGGACCACAAGGTCCAAAATTTTCGACTTCTTCTCGATAATTTAGGAAACATCGCGACCACACTGAAATTTGCCTATGTACCAGCTTTTTTGGCCAAGATTGTTGATGCAGAAAACCGTCACTTCCTTCACCTTCACCTACTGATTTACTAAGTAGCTTGCATGGCAGATGCAATAAAAAATTGAATGGCACGTTATAGTTACATACCCTCTTAAGGACATCGAGGCATTTATTTCTTGATTGTTCCATGCTTGACGTTCCGGCCACTGTGACGGGCTGACCATAGCTAAAAAAAATAACACCGTAAATAATTAAAATTAAAGATATCATCGAAATACAAAGAAGCTTACTCAGGGTCTTCGAGGAGGAATAAATATTTTTTATTCGTTGAAAATTATCAAAATTGCAGTTATTCCTTCAAGGTATTGGCTGTAGCTCTTTGAGATAACTTCAGCATAAAAATTTAGTTTATGTCAAAGAACGAGAGCACTAATCAATAAAGAAGCATTTATTCAAAGTAATCTCATACAAAGCTACGAACAAAAACGCGGGTGAGTAAATTACCTTGAATACAGGTCTTTGATATCAAAGGGATTTGTGGTGCTGGGCACGGTTGTTAAAAACTGAGATTTGATCGACACCGGATTACGAGAATGCATAGAACTACGAAACGATGCACTTTAATCCAAGATGAGCGCTAATCTACGGTGGCTCATTAGTGAAATTTACAACTTACGAAGACCGACTTAAGAGTTACGTGTTCCTATTTACGAGTTATGTCTTCCGAGTTACGACTTACGAGTTGCTTCCAGGGGGCTTAATATTTTCTTTTCTGCGTAATACGAGGAATCTTTCTCATAGAAATACAATACTTTTTAATGGTGGCTTACCCTCTACATTTTATGTCGTTTGTTCACGAGTAACGTGTTGAGTGAACTCAATCAAATCAATATAAACCGAGAGAGAAAAATCTTATGGAAGACATTGTCTCTATTGTTTCATAACGTTCACCCTTCGTTTGCTCCTTTGCTTTCCATTGCTCCTTTGAATCTTACGGTTGGCTGTGCTAAACCTTTGCTGTGCTGCGTTGAATGATTTTAGAAACCGAGTTACTTGACCAATTTCAAAGCTCCATGACTCAATCCAATTATGAAAGTCTCTAAACAAATAAAGGCGCATGCACCTATGAGCGAATTTTGTGTAATCAAGAAGTTTAAAAAGCATGTATATGCTCACTTATAAGCGCATCCTCCAATTAGGTGCAACAGCTACAAACAGTAAACATTTTTGGCAAAGCATACGCTATAAAACATCATATTTTCACTTTCAATTGCTGATTCGTTTTACCATAGGACAGTTCCAAAAGGTTAAGCTGGAATAAAAGCAATTTTATCAAAAATAGAACGAGAAAAAGATAGGGTATTTTCAAAAACAGGAGAACTAGTCCAGGCTTAGCTCAAACTAAGTTGGTAATTTTCTTAAAAATTAAGAAGACAACCTTACATACTTGCAGCATAGTATTCGAAACTGTCTTTTGCCTCTAAGATATCACCAATTTCAACAAAAGACTGCTCTCTGTGAAGTAAATTTGAATGATTAGGGAAGTATTAACTTTCGGATAAAGATTTGGAACATATAAACAGTACAGAACTGAGGCATTAACTCAAACCATGGGCAAGGAACCATAAGTAGTGTGGGGTAAAATATACTACATTATAACCTAAGGTATTCTTCTTCTACACTTTTATTCAACCCAATAACTGTCATTTTCACAAATTTACGATACTTTCATTGAGCAGCATATATCACAGAATAATACATCAAAAGTCATATTTCGTAGATTCATTTGGATTTTTACTATGAAGCTGAATAAAATTTGATGAAATTATCCTACTACTGGGTGTCCCAAAAAAGGAAACAGATTTGTCTGGGCCTGGCGATGAGAGTTTAGTTTGAATTAATCCGAAATAATCTTTAAAACGTTTCTCGATAGTTGACTTGAGCATTAATACTTTGTTTGTTGATATTGGTGCTTTGAGAGTTGAAATATTAATCTTGAAAGTTCAAATTTGCTTTCACCTCCAAACCAGAGCTTTGGCATTTTGGCCTAAGCAGATTTCTGAAAGACAGCGAATAAACAAAATTTCTGGTATGGAGGTGATTAAAAGCGTGGTTTAGTTGGAGGCAAAAATTTGAACTTTCAAGATTAATAATTCAACTCGCAAAGCACCAACGATAAAGGTATCCATGTTCAAGTTAACTATCGAGAAACGTTTGAAAAATGATTTGCAAGAAAACAAGCAAAGAAAACAATTGAGTGTCTAGGTTTTTCTTTGTCCTATTCATAGACGGGCGCCAAAAAGCTCAAGTCATTCATTTTAAGGATCTAAGGAGTTGGTTTAACATTGTGCAACTGCGGTGCCTAGCCTTTTCTTTCCTTGCTTTAAGTTCGACTAAAGCACAAATTATGAAACAACTTCTGTGAGGTTGTCCCTTTTGCAAATAACGCTGCTGTGCTACATCCGTGCTAGCCTGCGTCACAGACCATAACCAGAGGGAGTTGTGGTTTGTGTGATGGACTCACTTTTGTTGTCCCAACGACTTCAGTATAAACAAATTAAACAAACAAAGAGTTAGACAAGCCAATATCATTATTTGAATAACCATGGAATAAAAGATTCCACAAGATCTCTGTGAAACTGGGACAACAAAAGTGAGTCCATCACACAGATCATAACTACCCCTCGTTATGGTCTGTGACGCAGGCTACATCCGTGCCACTACAGCGCTACTGCCATATTGCTGCTGTGTCAAATTCTATTAGCTTCAATATGGACGTGGCACAACGTATAAACTGAGCATAAAATCCGTTATCTATTCCGAGAATCCGCCTCGCTCTTAGAACTCCAGGATGAATTTAGCTATATTGCTAGGATAATGTTTTTATCATCTAACCTTGACAATGGTGTGAATCCATATTCCTGCAGCATCTTAGAAGTATCATATTGGTTATGTCCTGCATCTGAAATGAAATAGAAAATTGTACTCCGTGAGCAAATAAATATCTCCCTCCCTTTGAAATGCTGTACCAGCGTGGACACTCAGCGAATTAACTTCATAAATACTTTATTCGATGGAAAATATCGGTAAAACTATTGGCGAGTCTACTCAGTGTAACACATGATACGCATATGACGTCACAATTCATTCTGCCGCCATATTGAGTGTCAAAATCGTGTCCATAATGGCGGACGTGAGCTGCGAAGCTTCGGGCACACCTGCTTTTGGCAACAGGACCACATACTCGGAGTCTAAAAAATTTTGATTTTGACACTCAATTTGATTCGAGCGCGAATGTTACGTCAATATGCATATCATGAATTCGGACCTTTCGCTTCGAAATTATGAGTAATTTTATAATAATTTCTCTTGAAAAACATAGCTGAACCGATATCAGAATTCTGTAACTTATCTGCGTTACAGCAATGAGAAGAGCACTGTCATAATCCCAAGGGAATTTATTTCAATTCCACGACGATAGCACATGTGCTCTCGTGATTACTTATGAGGCAGAAAAGTTGCAGAAGCTTAAGCATAGTCGTCGAATCTTCGCAAAACCATAGTTAATGGCAAAACTTTCAAATTAATTGTGTTTTGCGAAGATTCGACACTATTGCACTTGTCTTTCAAAAAATTGCTTCAAGGAAACTTAAGGTGATTTCCCATGATCCCAGAGAGAAAATTCATGAAATCATTATTATTTTCAGAATTACAACGTTCTTGATATTTCGGCTAGTTTGAAGTTGTGACGTCATCAGATTGCTAAATTGTAAACCTGAAAGCTATAGATTTTTGGTGGCTACCATCTTGTAGAACTTCAAACACTGAGGTTTTCTTGAACGTTATATTGATTTCTCTAAATCAGTTTAGAATATATGGTACTGTTACTGTTTTTTAAAGCTTTACATATTTTCTTTCATACATCCTTTCATAAAACGTTAAAAACGCTGTAATTCTAAAAACAATGATGATACCAAACATGCTCTCTGAAAGTATGGCAAATCATCAAAATATTTAAGGATGATGGTTAATAACTTTACTACTACTGCAATGATGTCACACGAATTTAGTAATGCACAACGCGTTTTACAATACTACGTCAGTTTTTTCTATCATGGGGATGAGTGACCGAGCGGCTTATACAGTTTTCATCAGGTGACTGAAGTTAAGCTTGGTCGAGTGAGGTCAAACTCCAGATGGGTGACCTAGGTGGCCTGACCTGGGGACTGACCTCGCAACTCACTTTGCCGTCCTTCGGAAGGGACGTTAAACTAGGGGTCCCATGCCTGGATGCGGCATGCATAGTGGGCCTAAATTAGCTTTAGGTAGCTAGAAAATCCTGACAGCCCACTTAAAACAAATAACTGACTGACTGTGTCAGTTCCAACAATCTATTCAATGTTTGGGTTGCTTTTGAAAGATCTGGTTTGATTCCGATGCTGTTCAACTCTTGCCGTATGGTTTGCATCCAGGTCGTTTTTGGTCTTCTCCGTGGCCTTTTCTCTTCACTGAGATATTCTTCAGGGGCTTTTCTTGGTGGGGTTTTAGGAAGCAGTCGCATCATATGTCCTAGCCTTGTTAGTCTTCTCGCTCTTATCATTTCACTCCATGGCTCGCATTTTGTTCTAGTGTAGAGCTCTTTGTTGGTAATATTTCTTTGCCAGTGAATTCCTAGAATCTTTCTTAGATGTGTACGTTAGAAAGTGTTAATGGTATTTTCTAGCTTTTTCAGTAAAGTTCACAGTTCTCTATTGTACAGAAACACACTTGCAACATAGGCATTAACAGTTCTCAGTTTGATCTTGATCGAGTTTTTCTTGCTGCTGAAAATGCTACGTTAAACGTTTTTAAGCATAAATTGCCAGTATCTTTTTTCTGTTGATGTATTTTTCTGTACCGAGTAGACTTCCCAGAACTTTGCATTCTTTCCACGCTTCATCTCCCTTTAGTTCGATTTTATATTCCTTGGTTTTTTATTCAGTTCTTTGTAGGTTTCTTTCTTCCAGTTAACCAGGAATGATTTTTTTGTTTGAGGGTATCTTAGTATGTTGATGGTACGGGGATGTGCCATTTTTTAGGGGTACTATATTTATAAACATTTGCAGAATTATGGGAATCATTTTTAGACTTTTTGCGGAATCATGGGTATCAATATGGGTATCATTATGCGACATTATGGAGAATCGTCGGTCCTATTGTATAGAAAAATTGGCAAATATTACAGGAAATTTTTCAAAATTTGTAGAATTATGGCCCAGATTATCATTGAATTTGCGGAATTATGGCCCTAAAATTCTTAAAAATTTCCGGAATCATAGTTATCAATTTTTCGGGGAAAATGGCACGTCCTTGTCACATGATAGGTCCAGATACCCCCCCCCCCCCCGAGTGTTTTTGATAAGATCTATTCGATGTTTCACAGTAGATACCCATTTGATGTCATCAATATACAGAGGTTATATCTCAAAGTAGTTGTTCTTTCTGGGTGGATCGGTTGTTGTGTTCTCGGTATCCATACATCTGACAAGGTAGAAGATGAGAAGTATTGCACTGAGATCAGTCACCCTGTGCAATCCCTGTTTCTGTTCTGATGTTTCACCTTTCTCTTTTCCGACTTTGACTCATAGGTTTACATCTTTTATCAAAATTGATATCACGTGTAGCTCATTAGGTTCAATAATTTCTTGAATCTATTATTGAATTTACCAATTATCTATAGAGCAAATTTGCTGACTTTCTACGAAAGTACAGCGTTTCACATAGGGGAGATATTTTACTCACCCTGAATGAAAAATGGCAGATTAAACGGCGGCATTTCACGAAACAACAGACTCACCTGAGCATAGCAGTACACTGTTTTCTTTTTGGGTAGAACAACCTTGGACCGTTGGATTATGAACATTTTTATCGCATCATAATCTACCGGATGCGCCAAAAAAAACTTCACACGTTTGAAAATTCATTATGCAGCGCAGAGACTACTTGATGAATTGGAATCAATCAAAGTTCGGGTGACAGCAAAAATCTGAAGTATTTCTTGTGATTTTTCCCATTTTTCTGAGCATTGGAAATATAGGTAAAATTGAAAATATGAACATTCCTTTACTTCGAAGTGCACGAGAAGGGGCCTGAATTGCTAGACAAGATTATAAGAAATTTCCTCACTTAGAGCAATATGCAAATACATTTCATTTCCCTCAAGAGTTTGAAAGCGATTTTTACGAAGGTATTAGATCATATACGTTACTGCTATTATAAAGATTAGATTCTCAACTCTTGATGGGGATGACATGAGTTTGAGTAAGGAAATTACTTACATAGCATAGGCGCTTTTATCTTTAAAAACGATTTCATGATTGGTTATTGCATCCTGTTATTGATTTAATGGCTTGAAAGGAACTTCAGGTACTTTGCCATAATTGTTCATTGGGACTTCTTCATACTTCGATTTTTTAATATAATACTTCAACACACCCGATTTGATTTGTTTTTCACGAAAATATGGAAAATAAAGCCAAAATCACAAAACAATATTTTTAGATTCATTCTAATAATTTTGATTCATAATTTTGATTGATTCCAATTTATCAAGTATTCTTCTTATGTCGAATTTTCAAAGGTGTGAAGTTCCTTTTGGCGCACCTGGTATGAAAATTCTTTCGCTGAAGGTGCAAAATTTTGCCGTGCACTTTTGTTAAATCTTTCATTCTTTGCAAAATTATGAAGTCTTGCAAACATTTTCGTCGTCGCCTTTTGACGTCATCAAATTTCTTAATCGGAAACCATGTTACCTTGCTTCTTTTGCAAGATTGGAGAGATTTTTGGAGATTGCAATGCTACAAAATTTTGACTTGATTTGCTATTCCGATTTCATGCCATAGTGAGTTGAATTTTCAGAATTTCTGTCTGTTATATTGCACAGATACAATGTAATCTTTCAAAACGATACAGCACGAAAAGAATAAAACTGAGTGGCTACCAAAATAAACTTCATGTGCAACAAGCCATTTTACACAAAGAGAATTCTTCTCCTTACGTGATGATGATTCAGAAATATACTAAAAGTTCGTTAAACGTTTCGATTTTCATTTCTTCAGTAATTTTTTAAACAATGACTTGGGACCTACCTAAAACCTAAAGTCTGTCTCAAAATAGATGTCACGTGAAAGTGTCCGAGAATAAAACAATGCGTGATTAAGTTTGCGTTTTCGCAAATCTCACATGACATCTAATTTGAGACATTAGATTACAATAAGGATTACATACACAAACCCTTGGATCCCTAATCTAGGTTTTAAGTAGGTCCCAAATTCATTGTCTGAACAGTTACTGAAGAAGATGAAAATCGAAACGCTCAACTAAGTTTTAGAATATTTCTGAATTATCTTTAAATTGTTTATCTTTTCCCGTGAATTTGCTCTTGAATTATCACCAACTACATGATGAATCTCTTCAGCTGAAAACAACCACGGCATAAAGTGTACCACTTCTGATAGAGAACAGACGAGAGATGAAAGAGGAGGACGAGCTGCATACCTTTTAGGTAGTGACTCAATTCTTGAAGATAGTTTAGTTGACACTGCAGGACATCGTTTGTTGTAAGCAACGGTAAATCCCATTCGCCAGCCAAGACATCATTTCCTATAGTAAACAGACAAATTTACTGGGTGACGTTATAGATGTCATGATCGAGAGCCAGTTTTTTATGGATTTTGGTTGTTTGGATGAATAGCATATTTACTTTTAAGTATGACATTTTCTTGGTGCAGTTGATTTACACAATAAATCTGACGAATGTTGAATCTGCACAACAGTGATAGGAGCTCTAACGCCCTCAATCGAGCACTTTGTACAAAAATGTCTAAAAATATCGCTCGATCCAGATTCTTTTTTAGAAGAGCTAAAAGGTCTATTTGCTAACTGCATGAAGCCAGTCAATAATAGAATTTGATACCATACCACTGACAGCAGACAGGGAATGCTCATAGCGAAGAAATTCGTTCAAGCCATCACCATCGAAGCAAGATAGGTCTTTGAGAAGAAATAGATCCAGGCAGTCATCGCTTGATGATCCTCTGATGATCATCATACATCGTTTGTGCAGATATTTCTTTAAATCTGATGGACCTATGACCAAAGAAAATATTAATAAGGATGAACACAGGAAGTTGGTTTTTCCATTTCGTAGACTATGTAGCAATATTTTGGTTGCGGTATTTTGGTAAATGAGACGCGGAGTGAATCTAACGCTGGTTTGAACTCAAACAGGAGTAAACATATTCAAAATTTAGCTTGAGCTACACAGCATTTCAATTCGGTTTGAGAAACAGATCATGATTGGGGAGGCGAATTTTTTTAAAATTATATGTCATTTTGCCCTGTCTGGATTGAACAAGATTGCGTTTACAAGAAAATTCCACTCCGGCTTGAAATTTCAGACAGACCGATCACTGCCCCTTAATAAAAACAATGCGGTCTCAATTATTCACCAAATTATTTCTATCTTTTGGTGTTTTGGGCTTGAACGAAGTGAACAAGCTACCCAGATCTAAGTTTATCTTTCAAAATTGCACAGAAATTCAAATTTTCAAAAAGTGTGGCTTCTTCTTTGTCCTGCATCAAAACAAAAATAGGTAGCTTTACGAGTTGGTACTTCCTTGATGGCAGCTTTTAAGTGAAACCTTTTTTAGAAACATAGTGCGATGCTCTCTATGAGTTTGCGATGAGGGGGGAATATTTGTGTCACCAGGTACTTTAATTGTTTACCTAAGTATGTTGTCTTGTCATTACCGACATATTCCATCCATTTGTTGGTACAAAGTTCTGATCTTGCTTTGGTAGGAGAGTCAGTTATATCATACAAGAAGCAAGCAAGGAAGCATAAATTCTGCAATGATAAATCAATATAAATTCATATGTTTTAAATATCATATAAATACAGCATAGCCTCCAACTATTTAAACAACATTGCATGGATGGTTATACATCTTTCGTTTGATTCTATGTCTTGAAAGGAACTTCAGGTACGTTGCTATAATCCTATATGTAGCATTTCTAATATTTTGAGTATTTTCAGAGTAATAGCGGTTTTCTTTTTATTGGGAGAAGTCGAGAAAATGTTTGAAAAAATGTGAATAATCGCAGATCCTAAATTAACATATGAAAAACGGTACAATCTTCAAGAAAACCATAGTTTATGCAGGTCTATAACATGGCAGCAAGCAGACATCTGTAGCTTTTCTAGTTTACGATTTAGCAATTTAAGGACGTCACATTCTCAAAACTGGCCCAAACAAAGAAGACGCTGTAATTCTGAAAATAGTCCAGATATCAGAATTGCTACATACAGGATTATAGCCAAGTATTTGNAATCAAACAGTAGATGATTAACGATCCGTGCATTGTTTTTTAAAGATGCCAAAGATTTGGAGGCTATGCTTATAAATACATGTTTCTGATTTGCTCAAGCCTGACCACCAAAGTTTTACTAGAATGAATTTGAAATTTCGTTCATTGTATTCATAGAAAGTTAACTTAATCTTTGACATATTGTTGACCGACATTGTTGGTGGCTTTGTAATGAAAAGTCTGGAGTGGTTGCAAACTACTACTTTGACCATGAATATTTCAGAAAAGATGTCACCGATATCAACTATCAAGTACAACAATGAACGACATTTCAAATTTATTTTAGCAAAACTTTTGTCGTTAAGCTTGGCAAAATCACCGGTGTCCCAAAAGTCCCCCCAATTAGATAATCACCAAAACTCGATTATTAAGCCTATCGTTAAACTTTAGGTGTGATTTGTTTCGTCACTGATCCAATAATCTATAAAACTGATACATCTTATTGCATCAAGGATATAAAGTGGCACGTTGAAAAAATCATTTTGAGCCCTACTCTAAAGCAACTTAGTAAATCTTGCCTCAGAGCAAAAATTTTGAGATTGAGTTCAAGTCTCCAACGATGGTGGGTGTTTCTTTCTCGCATTTACAGCCATATTAATAGCTAAATATACATAAAGAGAATAACCTGAAAATCATCTGTGCTTTTTGCAGTATGCTTCAAAACAAGGTAGCGCTAAAACCAGTTAAATTCTCTAATTTTCTAATCAATCAAAAAGATCAGCTATATAAGCTAATAGCTAACAAAAATTTTTCAAATGTAGAGATTTTTTTGGACACCAGGCAAAACATGAAATACCCAAATTCTGTAATGATAAAATAGAAATGTGGCTGGCAAAAAATGATTGATGAACCTAAAAAATCTACAGCTTTTAGAAAGTAAAAGTGAAGGTGAAGGTGCAGGTGAATTTGCAGTTTTTAGCGCCAAGCACTGGGATCGCAGAAGTAGCTAAGCGCTAATTAAGTCCGCGACCCCTTGTCATGACCCTCAAGAGGTGCTGGTGGGGGTTGAAACCCGTCTGCCTGACATTCTGGCTGCAAAGTCAGTGGATTACAACACGGCTCCACAAAACCTTCAAGTGCACTACATACCGGGTGCACCAAAAGAAGGTTCACTATTTTTTTAAATTCATTGTAACCCGAATCATATGGATGTTGATACATCAAACTTCAAAGGGCATTGATGGAGTTAAGAATGCCTGAAGACAACTCAATTTTAAAGATATTGTTATCGACGATGCTTTACTACGTTCAAAAAAAGAGACAATCGGCACGCGTGTGTCTTTCTTTGGTCTATTTAAAGCCTGCTTTAATTATCTCCGTCGATTGCTTTAAACAGGAAGGAAAAATGTTTGTGAATATTTGACAAGGTTGCCGCACTTGGAAGTTTGTTTTTGGCCTTATTGAGAAAAATTGAAGTTTTATGGTTGCAAGGTTGGAAGAATTTGAGAGAAATTATGAACGATTTCTGTTCTACAGACCTTATCAAGAATATAGAAGTTTTATCGTAGCAAGGTTGCAAGAATTCGAGAGAAATCACAAATGGCTTCTGTTCTAAAAACCTCATACTCTGCCGTCTCCCACATTCTTTTGTGTAGCGAAGTGGAGCTATATGGAAAGGTTTATCAAAAAATGCCAGCATTTGGAAGATTAAGACCATTTTTGGAGAACAAAGGTCAAAGTTACTTTTGAAATCTACGGTAATGTCCAAATTTCCTATTACCCTCTGATCTGGCTATTCTGTAGCAAAGGTGCTAACAATGAAAGTAACAGAATCCACAAGCAGAGTCACGTGCACTAAGAACTTTTTTTGATTCAGTATTTGAGGAACTTTTAGATAGGGATGAAAAAAAGACAAAATGCATAGAAATAACCTACAAAATCTCGTGGTTGAAATCTGTAAATCAATCAATCATCTCAATCCAGACTAGATATATTTCATTAAGAAAGACGTTCCCTCTACATAGTCTTCGCACTAAGGAACTATGCAAGCTCCCCTCAGTGAGTTCTCGGTAGTACGGAATAAATGTCTTATCCTTTAGAAGGAGTCTACTGTGGAAGGCTTTTGGTGATGACTTAAAATTGATAGTCTATCTGAAAAAAATTCAAAAACAGAAATACGTTGTTGCAGTTGTTGGGATACAATAACTGCACTTTATATTTGCACTCAATGCAATTCATGTGAGGCGACTGTTCTCTAAGTAAAGTTCATGTTTTTGCATCTCCTCCAGCATATCCTAGCTTTATCTTAAAGCTGTAAATTTAACTTCATGGAAATCTCAACTTCTTGCAAGTCTTCGAACTTCATTTTCAGCAAATGTTTGCAAATCATGCTCATGCTCAAGGTTGAGAAAGCTCGCTTCGCGTGAATAGATTCGTTAAGTGGAAATCAAAAATCCACAACCAATAACCCTTAGCGTATATGCTCATTAGTGAGTCAAGTAGCTAAGTAATATACAGATACAGAAGGTTCATACCTGAGATGAATATTTCTTTACCAAGTCAAAGAAGTATCTTGAAGACTGTTCACATTCTAATTTCAAAGAGCTGTCATGATATTAAGGATAAAGATTACAATGATTTGCGTCCAGCTTTTCGAGAACGACGATGCAATAGGGGTGGACCATCCGGGTTCATTTCAATCCAACGAAACAACCCGAGACAAAAAGCCTAGTTTGATTTTCTTCGCAGCGAAAGGGTAGGTTTTGTTGATATTGCCCACCTCCTTATCAACTCAGATGGTAGAAAATTTGATCAATGGCTTTAGCTCTGTTTTAACGTTGCTGAAACTAGACATTTTCAAAACATTGCTCAAAACATGAGAACGATATGACCGATTTTGACTAATAAACTTTCGGACTTTTCCAACTAAGTTTGCAAGTCAGCTACATAGCGAACAGAAATTCAATAGAATCTAAATAATTTTTAACAAAACTGTATTCTCGCAAGTTACCGAATTTCCTTCTGAATCATTCCGCAGTAAGAACCCATTTACAGTTATGCAAGTGTACACGGGTTGCGAGACAAATACATTCGAACTAAATGCCGCAAAATGATTTGATTCATTTAATTCATTCGAAGTGTACTAAAACTCCTTAGGATCTTGCAATGGGCTCAATGATTCAATTCAAATAAAGGTTTCTTCGAAAGGATACAGTTTTAACTTTCTTGGACAATAAACATGAAATGGTACATCGTAGTCTTCTAAAACTTTCAGCACCTCAATTTCATTATTAAGAAGGAGTCTGGAAACATCCTCGCTATATTTCTCCCTGCAAAAAAGGAAACTCAAGATCATAATCATTCTACAGTTAAGGGTATCAATAAAAACGATCTAAATTTTTTTTGAGTATTGCTGAATACTAAAGACCCAATAAACTGCGAACGTTTTTTTTCTCTCATCTAAAACTCTAATCTAGATTTTGACACCGTTTCAGTTGCCGTAGGCTGACAACTCAATTATGTTATGAACTCAAAATGATCAGACGTAAAGTGGTAATGTAGTAAATAAAAATGTAGTAAATAAGCAGGATGCAAAGATTTCCAATTACGGCCCACTTTCAAATTGCTTTCTTCATAAGAAAGACTTTAAATGCAAAGAGAGCTGCTTAGAGGTAAGAGGAAACACCAGATCTCTCCTTTCTGGCTATGTTCTGTTATTGCCTTTAAAAAAGCAAAATTAGCAGAAAAAACTGTATTCTCACATTGGAACTAATTTCAGTTTGAGATCCTGAGCGTAGCGATGCGGAAGAGATAGGACTATTTCATCGGAACCAATTAGCTATAAATTAGTCCCCGTTGCCCGGGACTATTTTCCGTTTGAGTTTACATGGGTACATTTTTATGTCACCCGACCAGGATCCCGCCTGTATCAGCCAGGATCCCAGCAGCTGAAAATAGTCTCGGGTGGACGGGATGGTGTAAAATTAGCATGTAAACTGAAAAATAAAACATACAGCGTTTTGAAGGAATGCCGGGATCCTTATAACAGAGATTTTAACAGGGTAACCGGGAATATTTGCTCCATATAAATAGGCCCTAAAGTACCATCGAGCAACATAGTACAAAAAACAAGTGAAAAATAGCAAAAATATGTTGTCGATTTCTTAGTTAGTATGCAAAAAGTTTCTTACATGATTTCGTTCTAGTAACCAAGTTTCATAATTTTTGGTCACTTAAGACTTTGTGACATACCAATAAATGTGCGCATCGGTAAACTAGGATCTCAAAAAATAAGAAGAATCGACAAATTTTATGTCATACCTCACCATTCTCATTGGATTGTAGTCATCGTCGAATCGAACTTCGAATCCTGCAACACCAGTATGACATCCATTCTGTAAACATTGATTTGAAAAGTAAATCTCCAACAGTGGCTTAATGATGGTGTAACTATAATCGTTTTAGCGAATTATCAATAGGAACAAGATAGAAAGCAACATTTCGCAACTTTCACAAGCGAAAACAGGTATGTGTTCGATGTCCTACAAGTGTACCATGTCCCACAAGTGTAATACTTGCCTGAAAGAGGGGATACGTTGGAGGTTTTTGTAGTTGGTCTCAGTGCAACCGTTTGCTTTATTGCAGTAAGAGATGCCAGAAAGAACAGCGGCCATTTCATAAAAAAAATGTGTAAAGCCATTCATTTTCTATGCATGCAACAAAAGGGTAACATTGTAGAAGGCCGGCCAGTAGAGCCAGAAACCGGATGCGTTCGGACGAGTGAGAGGTAGTAGCTGATACAATTACATCATCCCAAAAAAGATTAAAAACAAATGGCACTTGGAAAATGCATCACGCAGCTGAAGCTACAGATTTCTCAGACAAACATGTTACAAAAAAGAGATAACTTGGAACATCTACTGGGTGTCTCAAAAAAGTCTACTGATTAGAACAGGTGTAGAGAAGGAACCACTGAACCTTTAAGCGATTTAAACAGAAGCGTGATGTGCATGATCATGATCGTGATTGTGCATGATCTTTGAAAGGTGCACAGAGACTGGAATCTATCCTTCTGCTTGGAAGAAGGCAAACGTTGTTCCAATTCATAAAAAGGGGAGTCGGCAATGCAAAACTAACTATCGTCCAATCTCGTTGTTTCCTATTTTTTCTAAGATTTTTGAAAAACTGCTGTTTGATGCAATCTACAGCCATTTGAGTGAGAATCAATTATTAACGCAAAACCAATCTGGTTTCCGACCTGGAGACTCGACCATAAATCAATTATTGTTTATAACTCATAAGATCTACTGTGCGTTTGACGATACTCCGAGCAAAGAAACACGGGCAGTATTCCTTGATCTATCAAAGGCATTTGATAGGGTATGGCATGAAGGACTTATCCACAAACTTAAATGTAATGGAGTATCTGGTAACATGCTTGCTCTTATTTGCAATTTTTTGATGAATCGGAAACAAAGGGTGGTTTTGAATGGGAAGACTTCAGAGTGGAAGGGTGTTCTTGCAGGAGTACCTCAAGGGTCTGTGTTGGGTCCTTTATTTTTTCTTATCTATATAAATGATCTTTGCGACAACTTGAATAGTGACGTCAGGCTATTTGCAGATGATACTTCTTTGTTTTCGGTGATTGAAAACGAGATTGTTGGCGCTGAAGAATTGAATCGAGATCTTGAGAAAATACGACTTTGGGCATGGCAATGGAAAATGCAGTTTAATACGGATAAAACCGAAGAAGTTATCTTTTCTACCAAAATAGCTAGAATCGTTCACCCACCTCTACAGCTAGGTAACGATGAAGTGAAGAGGGAAAACGAACACAAGCATCTAGGAATGATTTTGGATTCAAAATTAAATTTTCAGAGTCACATCAGAGCAGCCATCCTAANAGCGTTCCGCTTAAAGACTAACTTGGATCTTGCATTTTATATTATGTAGTAGTGCAGTGCAGTGCAGTGCACTGCACTGCACTGCAGAGCATCACGCAAAAAAATCTCTTTTGAGTCGGCTTTGGAGTTCAGGGTCCCTTCTTTTGGTACGTGCCAAAAAGCTACGTTTCTGTGGAATTTGGACAGTAGGTTTGAAGTTTTTAAATTTTTCACAAGCACTTTTTGTTTTCCAAGAAAATGTCGGCAGGAAATCATTGCGAGTAGATACAAACATGAAACAACTACTCAGATCTAAGTTGGGCTTTGTACAATAGACTGCTATTTGAATTGTCATTAATAACCACGCTGTTTTACTCAAATAACAGTTACAGTCGGTAAAATTCTTGTGGGACACCCGACATTAAATCAACACAGTATCTCCTGTCAAAAAATATTGACAAATTCATTCATTCACTTGGTAATCATTTTTTGCAACAATAGACAATAACGAACGCTAAAGATGGCGGCCACGCAAAGCATGCTAGTAAAAAGCTCCCTGACGACCACCTTAACGACATAAACATTTTGGTCTGCCATTTCGACTAGCTAGCTGCGGTAAAGTTCCGAACAAGTAATCAATGTATTCAACTAGGAACATTTTGTAATTCGAACGCAAATCTTTAATTGAAACTTCAAGTCGAATCAAAATTCTACTTCTTCTGCTTTGGAAAGGTTTCCTTTCAAACCATGATGCATTTGAATCCAATGTCGATTGGAATTCAAACTAGCTAGTCGAAACGGCAGACCTAAAGTTTTAAGTCGGTGGTCGTCAGGGAGTATTCTACCAGCATGCTTTGCAGCAAAACACAACAGAGTCTTTGGAGTCACCGTCTTTAGCGTGACTGTCTATCATGCACAAAAATCTTAAATAAATGAAAGTACCACATAAAATTCTCACAAGCAGGCATTACCTCGTTCCTCAGCAACAGATCTCCACTCCAAAGAGCATCTTGCCTAAGAATTATGCTCCTGCCTTTACTTGCGATTGTTCCAAACTCAATGACGTCTTTCCAAGAATCAAGCCAAGACCTGAAATAGATTGCCAAGTTAGTCAAGGGGGAAAGAGGTCAGAAGAGTCTTCAAGAAGTGGTACGTAGGCAGTGGATAGTAGCCAAAATTAGTTGCAGCCAAAGCAAAAAAAGGAAGAATCATTAGTATAATTACAGATGTAAAAGAAGGGTAAACCGAATTATTTATCATATTGAGTTATCAATAGCATTGACAAACTAATTTCAAAAGTAAGTTGATATCCTCAGTCAAAGTTGAATTATTGCTGCGAAGCAGCATAGTATTCTTGGTCAATGACTTTTCGCAATCGATTCTGTTTGTATGTTTGTTNTTAAGTCGTTCGGTGGTCGTCAGGGAGCATTCTACCAGCATGCTTTGCAGCAAAACACAACAGAGTCTTTGGAGTCACCGTCTTTAGCGTGACTGTCTATCATGCACAAAAATCTTAAATAAATGAAAGTACCACATAAAATTCTCACAAGCAGGCATTACCTCGTTCCTCAGCAACAGATCTCCACTCCAAAGAGCATCTTGCCTAAGAATTATGCTCCTGCCTTTACTTGCGATTGTTCCAAACTCAATGACGTCTTTCCAAGAATCAAGCCAAGACCTGAAATAGATTGCCGAGTTAGTCAAGGGGGAAAGAGGTCAGAAGAGTCTTCAAGAAGTGGTACGTAGGCAGTGGATAGTAGCAAAAATTAGTTGCAGCCAAAGCAAAAAAAGGAAGAATCATTAGTATAATTACAGATGTAAAAGAAGGGTAAACCGAATTATTTATCATATTAAGTTATCAATAGCATTGACAAACTAATTTCAAAAGTAAGTTGATATCCTCAGTCAAAGTTGAATTATATAGAGTCCATATTTTGTGCAACAAAAAGATGAAATAAAAGATAGATTTCAGATTCGCTAGGGGAAAACAAGATTTTGAAACAAAAAAGACGTCTGTCTTTATACAGTATTTCACTAATTCAGTTAAACGGATTTCCCACTGGAAACTGGCGCAATATAATGCCATGTAAGTATGCTATTTCTAAGTTTTGTCTATGATAAAATGTCATGGGCTGGACCTCAGCAAGCATTTCAATCAAAAAAATATTCCTTCCTACCCATATCTTATTAAAACTTTCTTCCTTACTTTGAGACACAATCCTGATCTATTTTAAACAATCCATTTACATCGAAGAAGTTGATTTTTGCATGATGCCAAAGCTGCAGTCTTTCCAAGAAACCATAAAGAGAGATACAGCTCCTAAAAATAAAAAACCCTCCATGAAATTATGAGACGTCTGCACTGAATTCTAGCACACGACAAAAACAAAGACATTTTTAATGAGTTGCGTCAAGATCTCCTCGGTCAGCTCTCTCGAATATTGAATAAAGATGCCATGAACTTAGATGCCAAAGAACTAACATGTTATTTAATTCTGCATGGAAGACCCTCCCTTTCCATGAAAGATCACAGAATGATAATCGAAGCAACCATCCAATATATTGAGAATTCCCAACGTTTTAAATAGTAGAGGCTGTTTGCGGAGTGGTTGATCAGTTGTCCGTCTGACCTTGAGTCGGTTTTCTTAGTTATGTAACATATCAATTGGGTAGTTGGTCTTGCTAGACAACCATGTCCGAGAAACGAGATGCTGCTTTTCGGTAACTGAAGAAATCATACAGGACCAATTGTTTCTCTATAATTCAAGGGGCCCGTGTCGGGCGGGCGGCTGATCGGCCGTTTATCAAACAGCCTCTGTTCTTCCTTGTCAAGCAATCAGGCTTTTCGTTTACCTTTCTTAAATCTGTCATTACTCTTTGAGTTTAATTCTTTAGTTAATTGTAAGTGTCACTCATTGTGGGAACTCGCTGACTACGTGTCTTTTCCTGCAATGAGTGGCACAGTAGTCGTATTTTGTTGTATGTATTGGTGTTTGTTTTAATTGATGTAGAAAAAAAAGGCTGCCTAGTGGTTAGCACGCTCACCCACCATGCAAAAGGTTGAATGTTCGAATCCTAGGATCCCGCCTATGGATGTATAACCACACTCATCCCAAAAAGGTTATGGACGCTTTTCTCTTCGGAGAAAAGCTTGAAGTACTTGAGATGAAGTGGCAGTAGAGTGGTCTGAAAACTAAAGAAATAAATTCTAGTCATCCGCGCACAGAAGAAATGATGCAACAGACATAAAAGATTTCGAACGGCAAAATTTGCGGAAAAAATAGTGTACAACACGACAACTTTCAAAAAATATTTTTCCTTCAACAATTTTCTTTTCACTTTCTTGTAAAGAGTCTGAGAGAAGAGAACATAGATTCTTGCACATATGCCCAAGCAAGTTTTGTCTTTCAGAGTCAACAAAATCGACTGTTGGTAAAAAATGGCCCTGAATGAAGCGACAACAACAACATCAATTCAATGATAGGCAGTTGAGGGGCTTCTAGAGCAAGGCTAAACTCTCGTAACACTGATAGTTAATAGTAATGAATGACTCACTCTGGCGAGATCACCTCATCAGCATCACCAATAATGATCACTTCCAACAGATACGATCCTGGTTTAAAAGGAAATACAGTTGATCACTTGATAATCTTGTTATTGGTTCTACATTTGCGAAAAAAACAAGATTTCAAATTTTATAAGTCATTCCTCGATACACATGTATCATTATCATTTATGAACTGAAGAAAAAAGGTTGATAGCAAAGAATAAAACGCCGTAAACGTATCTAATGTCTGTCTCAAATTATATGTTAGGTGAGATTTGCGACAACGCAAGATTATTCATGCAAAACATTTTAATCATAGTTATTCGCGGGAATTCTCCCCTGACATCTAATTTGAGACAGACTATAGTTATTACAGATGTTTTAGCTCCAAAAACTAGATGGAAAAACTATACCGGGTGAGTCAGAAAAAACGTGGGGTGTTTAACAAACCATATTTTGGTGAAAAACAAGCCAAATCGGGTGTGTTGAATGTTTATTTTGTAGAAGAAAGATTGAATTAGTTATAGAATTAGATTAGATTATAGAATTAGATCATGAATTAGATTGAATTAGTTCTAGAAATTTGGTTTGCTAAAATAGGCCATTTCTTTCTGCATCTATTTGCAATTTTGTGATATAGATATTTTGGTGAAAAGTATCGCTAGCATAAAAACTTTCTGCTTCCTAGCAATAACAATTAGTTATAGGGCTACAAAACAAATAACAATAATTTTCCTTTTGTATTCCAACACAATGCATGCTTTGCTTAAATTTTGTTGGTAGAGAAACAGTAACTGTGCCATGGTTTAGCTGTTCACACATGCATGAATATGAATCTAATTTGGGGCCTATTTTAGCAATATTGCGAAACACCATTTTATTGAAATCGCTCATAATTATTGAACGGAAAGACCGATTTCCACCAAACAAATTTTCATATCTAAGTTAGCCTTTCTTCTATGCAATAAACTATGAAAAAACGAGTTTACAAAGTAAACTCCATCAAGAAAAATTGGCAAACACCCAACGTTTTTTCTGACTCACCCGGTAGTTATTACAGATTTATATGCTCCAAAAATTAGATCGAAAAGATGTTATTAGCTGCAAAGTTAGCATTTCTTATTAAAGTATTGTTAAACAGGCATCGATCAAAAGATCTCGAAGAGCGGAATCTGAAAATTGAGAGGAATTGAGTTTTGAGCTAAGAAAGGGGGATTAAATCCCTGGGGAAGCTAGCAACTGTTTCTTTCAAAGTGTAGAGACACGGAGAAAATCGCTTTTTGCTAATAACAGATATTCTGTGGGTTGCAAAGTAATTCAACTGTTTTTAGTAAAGTGTTTTTAGTATCTGCATGCAATAGAATGTGATTCATTTCACAATTATTTTAACATACAATATGCAAGGTGCGCATTCTGCTGCATAGGAATCAAGTTTTTTCAAAAAAGCAACATTTCATCCAGTATGGAGCCGATAGCAAAATCAAATACGGACTTATATTGAATTTTACTTGAAATAGCGCTATGTGGGCATACCGTAAAAACTCTATTTAGCCCCTCTCTCTACTAAGCCCCCCTCTCCGGTATCCAATGCAAGAAATTATCAAAAGTTTTCCATTTATTTAGCTAAAATAATTTAAATGCTAATTTAAAGGTAAAAGACCCAAAAAGCCTCATGGATAGTCTTTCTCAGTTGACTTTATGAATAAGCCCCCGCTCTAAAAATCCCCCTCTTTAAGCCCCCCTCTGGAGTCTCCGAAATTAAATAAACTCCTTGGGGGCTCAATGAAGCTTTTACCGTATTAGTCTCTGGTATGAAGTAGGAGTCGCGGAAAGGATAGCAAAATGTTGTCCGTCCGATAGTGTCCGTCCTGCAGTGACCGTTCGACCGATAAACTGCATGTACTTAATGTATGCACATCTCACTGGACCCATCTTAGCAGGCAAATTGTTATTTTGAAATCGAATCCTGAAGTGCTGAGCAATACAAAAATACAATAATATCAAAAGAATATTCTTTTTAGCAGTAATTATATGCCCTACAAAAATAGGTACTGATATTTTTTACAGATGAGGAAAACCTAGATTTCAGCGGAACAGGGAGGTTTACGGTTAGATCTATAAAATTCACGATCTAGACCACAGTGCGCTGTACATAAGTTGCACACGAGTTACTCATAAGTTACTTTCAAAATGATACTAAAAGCGCTTTTGAAAGATCGCAGAGATTGATATTCCAAATCAACAAATACGTATGACTTCTAAGTTCCTTTCTTTTTATAAATTGTCTTTTCTTTTATATAAGATCTTATACCGGGTGGGTCAGAAAAAACGTGGGGTGTTTGCCAATTTTATTGGGGTGCATTTTAATATGCAAATTCGTTTCTTTAAAGTTCATTGCATAGAAGAAAAGCTAACTTAGATATGAAAATTTGTTTTGTCGAAATCGGTCTTTCCGTTCCAGGATTATGAGCGATTTTAATAAAATGTTGTTTCGCAAGATTGCTAAAATAGGCATTCGATTAGATTCATATTCATGCACGCGTGACCTTCTAAACCATGACGATCATATTGATTCTCTACCAAAAATTTGAAACAAGGAATGCATTGTGTTAGAGCACTAAAGGAAAAACTAATGTCGCTTATGTTGTATCCCTAGGAGACTAGTCATTTAATTATCATTGTTAGCAAGCTGAAAGTTCTTTTACTAGCGATACTTTTCAACAAAATGGCTATATCACAAAATCGCAAATAAACAAGGAAAGATATGACCGATTTTAACAAACTAATTTCTATGACTAATTCAATGTTTCTTCTGCAATAGAAAACTGCAACAAACTCGATTTGACTAGTTTTTCACCAAAATGTGGCTTGTTAAACGCTCCACGTTTTTTCTGACTCACCTGGTAGTTCATCTGTAATCTATATAAAAATCCATGTAATTAGGTTAGTTATGTTTTTAAGCAGGGCACATTGAAAATCAGTTTATGTAAATTTACTGAATGTATTTAACCCTGTTCAAATAAATCAAAATGAACAAAAATGGAAATTTACATACACAAATGCATAGTTTCGTAAGTGAAATAGTGCGTTGTACAAGCTGCCATGCGCATTAAGGTTTGGAAATTGGCGGCTCGAAATTATCTAATGTCAATCCAACATATATTTGAATTAAATGATAGGTTATACCTTACTCCAAACGCAGCATAAATATTTTTAGCACAGAGATTGTTATCTTGTATAGCGACAAACATTCGTCCGACTTCAAAGGGATCCTTTGCTCAAGTTATGGAATAAATATCTTCAACAAATAGATTCAACCCATTTCAACATTAAAGCCACTATAATTACCTGGTAGGGGTAAATGATCAGCTAGTTCATGCAGTAAATCGATGGGATCTTCAATTTTAATTGATTCTTTCCTGAAATGAAGAACGGAGAATATTTACAGTATTTTTTATATTCTATTTATTTACTTCTACCTAGCAAAAGAAGGTAGTTTTAGGACACGGAAAGCTAAGCTGATCGAAGCAGTGTCCTAGTCCTTCCTCACGATGTGACTATCCATCGTGATTACTTTAGCCTGGAATTTAAAACTTTTGCGGTTTAAAACCTTTTCTTCTGCGAAGGCACACTAACACACAGGAATACGAGGAAGTTAGATTCGAATGATCAAACTGAGCATTTAGGCCAAGTTCAGCAGCTTAAGTACAAAGACAAGGGGAAAAAAGAAGATAACAACAATTAAAACGAGGTAAATAAATATTTAACCAAAGCATCGGTGTCCTGACACCCTTTATCCAACTTATAAAATCCGACTTAGGTGAAGAAATTTCAAAGGATTTATGTCAAAGGTCCTGGGACTGATACGGTTTGTCCGCAAAAGTGTTAAGAAAAATTCTACTAATGCGAGTCCGACTTACGCGAGGTTTACTGTATTATTCAAAATCAGGTAAATCCACAGACACGAGGATGACAGATGGCCTTTAAAAACACCCAAAAGCATGAAATATGCTTTTTTAGTTCCTGATGAGATAAAGCTCGTTCGGTCAAATAAGGCCTGTTAAAATAAAACAGGGTATATCTGAACCTTTCTGCCATGCCAAACCTTTGAACCTTTCTTTGAACCAAACTCATGTCTGGCAGTATCAAAGATTTTTGTTCATACGTTCTATATCACAGAAGGGCCTCAAACAATGGCTCATTAGTATCACTAGAAACTCATCTGTTAATGGTGAAAATGTGATACTTTCAAATACAATTTGAAGAAAATATATAAGTCCATTCAAAAATTAGATTTCACACAAAATTGATGAAAAGCAAAAAAAGTATTTTCTACGAAACAATAAAGACACGATTAGATAAGTTTTGTTGATAATTGGTGTTTTCTTCGTATTTTTTTTTTATGAGAAATCCAAAAAATCAAAGTCGTCTGTAAGTGGTTCTTCAAGAAATTCCAAGACAGTTTCGGAATATCTCCGAGTTCAAACAAAGGAACACCATAAAAAAAATTTAAATTCATAGACTACAAAAATACTAATTTTTGAATTGTTCATTCTAAGGCGCCTCCTCAAGAAAATGTTTAGCGTAGGTCGTCTTCTCGGATACCCCTGATAACCTGATAGACCTTTTCATAAATAGTCTTCAGTCCCAGGCAATTTGCTGAAAGTCCCAAAGGAGGTAGATCATAACCAAAGAAGCTATTGAAACTCTGCTGATTGTTGAGAAAAGTTTGTGCAATGCTTTTGGAACCACACGCAAAAGGGAACAGTTTACAATTCTCAAAGAGAGGCAATGGGCGTCTTTCTTATGATAGTGTTGAAATATTCTATTTTTGAAATGTTTTTTGACATAACACGTATTGTACGGGTGTTTTGAACGGGAAAAAAGTTTGAAAAATCAGAAAAGTTGCATTTTGCAAATTTTGTACGGAAGAAAAATTTATGGGGGAAAAGTTTTCAGTAGCGAAATATATTTGTGATTTCGAATTTCGGTGACAAATTCTTCAAGGGAATAAAATTCACCGACAAAGTTTTCTCATTTAATGCACAGGGTGTCCCAAACAATTTTTGGAGTTGGATAAACATTCATAATGAGAAATTCAACCAATTTTAGATTTTATAATTTTGCACATTTGCTGAAAAATCACCGAGTTGTGAGTTTCTCAAGTTGAGGTTTGCATGAAAGCTGTAACTAGAGGCTTCCCAGTAGCTGCATGTTCAAAGCAACACGGGGTTATCCTTCGCTTTTTTTCTTGCGTAGTTTGAAGAAAAAAAAAGTTTGGAGAAAGTTTTTTTGATAATCTTACTGTTTATAAAATGTAACCAAGCATATGAATGCTTGGACGAATTCTGCCAAGTAAAGTTTTAAAATGGCTCACTGTCTTGATGGAGTTTTGATATAATGTTTTCGGATACATGCATTCTTTGGCGAAGTTTGATGATGGTTACTGAAATAAAACTACTGTCAAATCCTATTTTGTTTGTGCTTGTCTCGTATCAACGAGAAGCATGGTATCGAAGTATCGAATAACATTATTGTTTACCTCGATTTCAGATCTTCTTTCGCACATCACATCAAGTCATAGACCTTTTCAACAAGTAGAGAATGAGATTCGAATGATCTGTAAATAACTTAATCTGATAAAAATCTGATACAATAGGAATTTTTCAATTCATGGTCTGATTGACCAGCAAGCTCATTCCATACCTCAAATCTAGAAAGTTGAAAAGGTCTACTGAGGGGTCTCTGGCTTCAGCTTTCACAAAGACATGACCTTTACAAGCTCGTAACTCGGTGAATTGTCAGTGGATTTGCAAGATTATAACGGGTGAGTGAAAAAAACTGACGACGCTTGAAAAGATACTCCTCCCTGTATATCAATATATTGGCAAATGTCTTGTTTAATAGCTGATATGCTGAAATAAATTTTAAATTAACCTAATTGAAATCGGCCACTCCGTTCTGAAATTATGAGGAATTAAAACTTGCGAAAACGTGTTCAAGTCATAGATATAAAGCAGAAATATCAGAGAAATTTGATCGTGATTTTAGGCCATATGCTTCAAGGTTTCAAACAAATCAAACAAATCTGTTATTGCTGTGATATTCAGGAAGCAGTAGCCTTTCAAACGGCCTGCGTTTTTTTGTTACTCACCCGGTTTTGTCTAAAATCAATTTAAGGTCTTGGGGGCAGGGTTGTCTTACCATGCAGCCCAACTATTTTGTCGTTATTTCCTACTATTTCAACAAACATCAAACAATTTTTTGGGACAAGCTGTAGAAGAAATGCTATTTTTATCACCTCTCCGTATCTTTTGCTTTTTGATGTTCATCAAGGTACTCCAGCAAACTTAGTAGCAGGCACCCATCACCAACTTCTTCATCTATCACTGACTTAGAGACATCATGCCAATGACATAATGGCTGTTCGTGTGACGGTATTTGACCCTAGGATATTAGGAAGATGGGGTCACAAGACCATGGGTGGATTTTGCAACAATATCGTCAGTTGCGTTTGATTGACACACGATTTCAAATCAAAGCGATTAGCAATCGCAGGCAAAGAAAATAGATGATTACGCTAAAGATGTCGGTGAGGAACTTTTACCAAGATGTATTGCGTTCCAATCACGGGCTTTGGGAAACTCTGAATTAAAAATTAGATTTTCGGATGATCATCGGTTATTTGTCTTCTTTGTTATTTCGCTCGTGATATATCGAGTGCGAAGCACGATGCAGAGTGACGTGACCTAGAGCCATTATGCCACTCAAGTGTGGCAAAACGAAAGGGATATTTCCGTTTGAGTGGCTTAATGGCTCTAGGTCACGTCACTCTGCCACGCGCCTCTCTCTCGATATATCACAAACGAAATAAAAAAGAAGAAACATACCCGATGTTTCATCAGAAATCTAATTTTTAATTCAGAGTTTCCTAAAGCCCGTGTTCCAATTAAGAATCTTTAACAAATCTTGCATTTTAAACAGTAGACCCCTGCACATGATAGTCAGCAAGTCAAAATGTCCTGTGACTGTGGTGGTGATTGCAGGTTTTCAGCACCATACGCTAGGATTACACAGAAGTACACTACAGGCTTTGCATACATCAAAGAATTCTCAAGAAATTCTCATCAATTTTCTCAAAGCAGGTAAGAATTCTTGAGAGGTCTGAAGAGGTCCAAGATTTTTAACAAGAATTCTTCAGGATTTCGCCAGTAATCACACAATTAAGAACTTAAATATAGTATACATACATACCGAGCTTGAATGTGAACAGTAAAGTTCTTACATGTGAAAAGAACAACGTTTAACAAAAGAAAAGATATTTTATTTCTTTCGGAGGACACTTGTGCCAAGATGTGCTCACATAAGGGGACATTCATTCTACACAGGGTATCCCAACAAATTTGTCCGACGTTTGTTAGGCATTATAAAATAACGATATCATGAATTGGCTGCTTGGTGAGATAACGCTGTTCCAATGACATTAAATTAATTTCAGACGATACAATCTTGCAAATCTGCTGAATATTCACGGAATTATGAGTGTTTGAAGTTCAAGTTTGTGCGAAAGCTGCAACCAGAAGCTTCTCGGTAGCATATACAGCTTGTAAGAACCTCTTTGTCACTCCTTTGCAGTGGAAAAGTATATTCTGCACGCAGGCTACATATACAGCGAAAGGAGCGTAGGCTATCCTTTGTTTTTTCTCGTTTATTTCAGAGAGAGCTAACCAAATAGGATTTGGAAAGGATTTTCGATGACCTAACTTTTTCTAAAATTTATTCAAGCCTATGTATGCTTTGAGGAATTCTGTTGAGCAAAGTTTTAAAATAACTTTCTCGTTGATTAATTTTTTATTTAATGTTTCCTGGATTCCTGCATTCTTCAGCGAGTTTTGACAACGGTTACACGAGTTAAATTAATTTCGAAGTCCTATTTGGTTCGTTCTGATATTAACGATAGGTATGACCTTGGATAACCTCCTGTTTTTGCATCAAGCCATTTAAGGGACTCTGGTTTCAACTGTCGCAAAGATCTTTAAAAGCTCGTAACTCAGTGAATTTTCAGCGGAGCGGATTTACAATATGCTGGTGTCTAAATTAGCTTGAGGTCTTAGGGAAAGAGCTATGTTACCAAAGAGCCTGTTCGTTGTATATTTTATCAATATTTTTCAATGTTTAATCAAACTTCGGAAAAATGTTTGAGACACCCTGTGCTATTCTGGGCTTTTAGAAGGGAGCTTAAAAGGGGACCTGAAACGAAAATTTTTATTTGCAAAAAGAAATGACAAAATGGTTTGATTGGTGACTGCGTTTAAAGTTTTGTGACATTTTATTTCGTTTCGGAGTTATTCACTGTTTTGTGTCTTGAAGTGATGACGTCATTTTGTTTGCATATTCATAAGGAAAGTATAGGCAAAGAGTAGAAAAATCAGTGACATTGACTATGTTTGCAATTAAACCTTCTCCTGAAGTACGTTAGTGAGACAAAAATTGCCCAGAATTGTCTTATATCTCATGAAAGAAAGTCCAGTGCCAAAGCTTTTCGGGCATATTTGTAAGAAACATTGTCAATATCAATTGTTTTCTTGCCTTTTTTGCAAACAAAATGACGTCATCAGCTTCAATCATAAAATGGGGAATAATTCCAAAACAAAAAAAGATGTGGAAAACTGAAAATGGAGTTCTTCGTTGTTCAACCAGGCAATTGGCTCCTTTTTCGTTTCGTTTCAGGCCACCTTTAATTAAGGAGGGTGCTTGTTTGAGTAACTGCAGTATTTACCTGATTCAATTCACTCACATCAATATCAAAACAAGCAACAAATCTCCTTTGCGTTGATGTTATTGCTGAGTAGAAAGAAGATTCTAGGAAAAACAAAAATATGATGACTCCTTATATAATCAGTTGGATTATATCAAATATTGTTTAAAATTTGCATGGCCTTTTTTTTTTTTACTCAATTAAAAGATTTACAATAACGAATTACCTAAAACACTACATTTAAACTACTTTACTACACTACAGGCACGATACCACTGGGAGCAAAAACAACTGCACAGCCCCCATTTTGCAAACCAAACAAATAACCCCATTACGCACAGATTCAGACTTTGNGAAGTTTTAGTATGATGGTATCACCAGCGCAACCCCAGACCGAGCAACAGTACCTAATATGTGGTTCTACTATGCCTAAAGACTTAAGGTGGAGAAATTTCAAAGGATTTATGCCAAAGGTCCTGGGACTGATGCGGTTTGTCCGGAAGAGTGTTGAGGAAAATCCGACTAATGCGAGTCCGACTTGCGCGAGGTTTGCTGTATTATTCAAAATCGCGTGAATCCACAGACGCGAGGATGACAGATGGCCTTTAAAAACACCCAAAAGCATGGAATATGCTCTTTTAGTTCCTGATGAGATGAAGCTCGTTCGGTCGGATGAGGCCTGTTGGAATTAAGCGGGGTGCATCTGAACCTTTCTGCCATTCCAAACCTTTGAACCTTTCTTTGAACCAAACTCATGTCTGGCAGTATCAAAGATTTTTGTTCATACGTTCTATATCACAGAAGGGCCTCAAACAATGGCTCGTTAGTATCACCAGAAACTCATCTGTTTTTGAAGAAAATATGTTAGTCCATTCGGGAATTAGATTTCACAAAAGATTGGTGGGGAGCAAAAAAAAGTATTTTCTACGAAACAATAAGGGCATGATTTGATAAGTTTTGTTGATAATTGGTGTTTTCTTCGTATTTTTTTTATGAGAAATCCGAAAGATCGAAGTTGTCTGTCAGTGGTTCTTCGAGGAATTCCAAGACAGTTTCGGAATATCTCCGAGTTCAAACAATGCAACACCATCAAAAGGACATTGAATTCATAAGACTACAAAAATACTAATTTTTGAATTGTTCGCTCTTAGGCGCCTCCTCAAGGAAATGTTTAGGGTGGGTCGTCTTCTCGGATACTCCTGATAGACCTTTTCATGAATAGTCTTCAGACCCAAGCAATAGGCTGGAAATCCCAAAGGAGGTAGATCATAGCCATAGGAGCTATTTCGACTCTGCTGTTTGTTGAGGAAGCTTGTACGTTGCCTTGGTAGC
Organism: Aurelia aurita; assembly: GCA_004194415.1. Classification (NCBI taxonomy): domain Eukaryota; kingdom Metazoa; phylum Cnidaria; class Scyphozoa; order Semaeostomeae; family Ulmaridae; genus Aurelia; species Aurelia aurita. Next base: position 417,761 of record REGM01000032.1, read on the forward strand.
ATATGCAAGAGGGAAAAGCTTACAATTCTCAAAGAGAGGCAATGGGCGTCTTTCTTATGATAGTGTTGAAATGTTCTATTTCTGAAACGTTTTATGATATAACACGTATTGTACGGGTGTTTTGAACGTTTGAAAGTTTGAAACATCAGAAAAGTTGCATTTTGCAAGTTTTGTACCGAAGAAAAATTTACAGGGAAAAGTTTTCAGTAGCCAAATATATTTGTGATTTTGAATATTGGAGACAAATTCTCCAAGGGAATAAAATTACACAGACAAAGTTTTCTCACTCAATGTGCTTAATGTACAGGGTGTCCCAAACAATTTTTGGCGATGGCTAAACATTTAAAAACTAATGACAAAATAAACGGGCTCCATGGTAACATAATCCTGTCCTTGAGAAATTGAACCAATTTTAGATTTTACAATTCTGCAAATTCGCTGGAAATTCACCGAGTTACGAGTTTTGAAGTTCAAGTTTGCACAAAAGCTGTAGCCAGCGGCTTCTCAGTAGCCAGTAGCTTCATGTTCAAAGCAACGCGGGGTTATCCTCTCTTAAGTCTTTTTGATAACTCTACTGTTTCTAAAAATTAATCAAGCATATGAATTCTTGGAGCGATTCTGCCAAGTAAAGGTTTAAAATGACTCACTGTCTTATTGATAACGTTGTGATTTAATGTTTTTCGATACTTGCATTCTTCAGCGAATTTTGATGATGGTTACAGAAATAAACCACTTTCCAAATCCTATTTTGTTTGTGCTTATATTAACGAGAAGTATGATATTGGATAAAAATGCTTACCTCTTTTTTAGATCTTCTTTCGCACATCGAGTCGTAGACTTTTTCAACAAGTAGAAAATGCAATTCGAATAATCTGCAAATAACTTAATCTGATACAAATATGTGATCTTTTCTTCTGACCCTAATACGCAACATTGCAGCGACGCCACCTACGGTCTGCTCATTTATTTCATAGACAATTCTCAATACATGGTCTGATTGACCAGCAAGCTCATTCCATAACTCAAATCTGGAAAGTTGAAAAGGTCTATTGAGGGGTGTCTGGTTTCAGCTTTCGCACAAACATGACCTTTACAAGCTCTTTGAATTTTTAGTGGATTTGCAAGATTATACCTAGCCTGCGTGCAGACTCGACTGATTCCCTGAAGAGAAGTGAGGTTCCTCCTCCAGTAGAGTCTGCGCATCAGCGACGGAGAGCCTGTCTGCTGAGATCAGCATTTCACATTCTGAGGCTCCCGGATGTTGCCGTTCGTTGGTGATTCAATATGGCCGCCACGCTGCTTGAGTCGCTGGGCGTTGGTTAAAAAGATTTCGTGCAAAGATGGAGTTGGGGAGAAAAAGTGCAGAATTTGCAGAATTGACATAGTGAGTCATAATATCATCTAATTTCTGTTCAGATTCTATCAAGGCTACTGTGTATTGATTTGTTCGCTGTGCTTCAAGAATTTGCTTAGGCCGCCAAATCGGCAAAGCTCTGGTTTGGAGGTGAAGCCAAATTTAAACTTTCAAGATTAATATTTCAACTTTGGAAGCACAAATATCAACCAGTAAAGTATCTATGTTCAAGTTAACTTTTCAGGATTAGTTCTTCATTCCATTCATAACTGAAAGGCCGTCCTTTGATGATGTTTCTGTTGCGCCATCTTGAATTGCGAGACAACAATGGAATCGCTCTCTGCCAATGAGATTTGGTTCCTCGACCCGGGGAACCCCACGTGACCGCAGACAGGCTCTCCGTCGCTGATGCGCAGACTCTACTGGAGGAGGAACCTCACTTCTCTGCAGGGAATCAGTCGAGTCTGCACGCAGGCTAGATTATACCGGGTTAGGGGAAAAAATGACGACGTTTGAAAAATAACTGCTCCCTGAATATCAAAGAAGCAATAATATTGGCAAATGTCTTGTTTAATAGCTGATATGTTTAATTAGATATCAAAATTTACCTCACTGAGATCGGCCACTCCGTTCTCAAATTATAAGGAAACTTCTCGAGAAGGTTCCTTCAACAAAACGTATTAAAAAATGGCTAAAAATCATGATCAAATTTCGTAGGTTTTCCTGCCTCACAGCAATGACTTGAAAACGTTTTAGCACGTGTTTTTGGAGGATGGAGTCCCTTTGAACAAATTTGTTACATTAGTGGGAAAAAATAATGTCATTCTCCCAAAGGGATAACACTTGCTAAAACGTGTTCAAGTCATAGATATAAAACAGAAATATTAGGGAAATTTGATCGTGATTTTAGGCCATTTTTCATGGTTTTTCGAAGAGACTTTCTCGAGAAAATCCCTTATAAAATCGGAGAAAATTGACCGAACTCAGCTAGGAAAAATTCTAAATCAATTGAACTTGTCGGCTATCAAACAAATCTGTTATTGCTGTGATATTCAGGAAGCAGTAGCCTTTCAAACGGCGTGCGTTTTTTCTGACTCACCCGGTTTTGTCTAAAATCAATTTAAGGTCTTAAGGGCAGGGTTGTCTTAACATACAGCCCATCTATTTTGTCGTTATTTCCTACTATTTCAACAAACATCAAACAATTTTTTGGGACAAGCTGTAGAAGAAATGCTATTATCATCACCTCTCCGTATCTTTTGCTTTTTGTTGTTCATCAAGGTACTCCAGCAAACTTAGTAGCAGGCACCCATCACCAACTTCTTCATCTATCACTGACTTAGAGACATCATGCCAATGACATAATGGCTGTTCGTGTGACGGTATTTGACCCTAGGATATTAGGAAGATGGTGTCACAAGACCATGTGTGGATTTTGTAACAATATCGTCAGCTGCGTTTGATTGACATACTATTTCAAAGCAAAAAGATTATCAATTGCATGCAAAGAGAATAGATGATTACGCTAAAGATGTCAGCGAGAAACTTTTACCAAGCTGTATTGCGTTCCAATCACGGGCTTTGGGAAACTAGATTTTCTACTGTTTAAAATGCAAGATTCGTTAAAGTTTCTTAATTGGAACACGGGCTTTAGGAAACTCTTAATTAAAAATTAGATTTTTGGATGATCATCGGTTATTTGTCTTCTTTATTATTTCGTTCGTGATATATCGAGTGCGAAGCGCGATGCAGAGTGACGTGACCTAGAGCCATTATGCCACTCAAGTGTGGCAAAACGAAAGGGAGATTTTCATTTGAGTGGCATAATAGCTCTAGGTCACGTCACTCTGCCCCGCGCCTCTCCCTCGATATATCACGAACGAAATAAAAAAGAAGAAAAATACCCGATGTTTCATCAGAAAATCTAATTTTTAATTAAGAGTTTCCTAAAGCCCGTGTTCCAATTAAGAAACTTTAACGAATCTTGCATTTTAAACAGTAGACCCCTGCACACGATAGTCAGCAAGTCAAAATTTCCTGTCACTGTGGTGGTGATTGAAGGTTTTTAGCACCATACGCTAGGATTACACAGAAGTACACTACAGTGCTTGCATACATTGACATCAAAGAATTCTCAAGAAATTCTCATCAATTTTCTCAAAGCAGGTAAGCATTCTTGAGAGGTTTGAAGATGTCCAAGATTTTTAACAAGAATTCTTAAGGATTTCGCCAATAATCACAAAATTAAGAACTTAAATATAGTATACATACATACCGAGCTTGAATGTGAACAGTAAGGTTCTTACGTGTGAAAAGAATAACGTTTACAAAAGAAAAGATATTTTATTTCTTTCGGAGGGCACTTGTTCCAAGATGTGCTCACATAAGGGGACATTCATTCTACACAGGGTATCCCAACAAACTTGTCCGACGTTTGTTAAGTATTATAAAATAACGATATCATGAACTGGCTCCATGGTGAGATAACGCTGTTCCTATGACATTAAATCAATTTCAGACAATACAATCTTGCAAATCTGCTGAATATTCACGGAATTATGAGTGTTTGAAGTTCAAGTTTGTGCGAAAGCTGTAACCAGAGGCTTCTCGATAGCATATACAGTGAAAGGAGCATAGGGCTATCCTTTTTTCTCGTTTATTTCAGAGAGAGCTAACCAAATAGGATTTGGAAAGGATTTTCGATGACCTAACTTAGTTTCGAAGTCCTATTTGGTTCTTTCTGATATTAACGAGAGGTATGATATCGGATAACCTCCTTTAACCTCGATTTTGGGGCTGTTTGCATTTTAAGTCATTTAAGGGACTCTGGTTTCAACTGTCGCAAAAATATGATCTTCAAAAGCTCGTAACTCAGTGAATTTTCAGCGGAGCGGATTTACAAGATTCTGGTGTCTAAATTAGCTTGAGGTCTTAGGGACAGAGCTATGTTACCAAGGAGCCCGTTCTTTTTATATTTTATCAATATTGTTCAATGTTTGGTCAAACATCGGAAAAATGTTTGAGACAACCTGTGCTATTTTGGGTTTTTTTAGGGGTGCTTAAAGGGGACCTGAAACGAAAATTTTTATTTGCAAAATGAAATGACAAAATTGTTTGATTGGTGACTCCGTTTAAAGTTTATGACATTTTATTTTGTTTCGGAGTTATTCACTGTTTTGTGTCTTCAAGTGATGTCAAGTGATGACGTCATTTTGTTTGCATATTCATAAGGAAAGTATAGACAAAGAGTAGAAAAATCGGTGACATTGACTATGTTTGCAATCAAACCTTCTCCTGAAGTACGTTAGTGAGACAAAAATCGCCCAGAAATGTCTTATATCTCATGAAAGAAAGTCCAGTGCCAAAGCTTTGGGTTTTCGGGCATATTTGTAAGAAACGTTGTCGATATCAATTGTTTTCTTGCCTTTTTTGCAAACAAAATGACGTCATCAGCTTCAATCATAAAATGGGGAATAATTCCAAAACAAAAAAAGATGTGGAAAACTGAAAATGGAGTTCTTCGTTGTTTAACCAGGCTATTGGCTTACGCAAATAAAAAATTTCGTTTCAGGTCACCTTTAATTAAGGAGGGTGCTTGTTTGAGTAACTGCAGTATTTACCTGATTCAATTCACTCACATCAATATCAAAACAAGCAACAAATCTCCTTTGCGTTGATGTTATTGCTGAGTAGAACGAAGATTCTAGGAAAAACACAATTATGATGATTACATCATATCATCAGTTGGATTATATCAAATATTGTTTAAAATTTGCATGGCCCCTTCTATGTAGATTACCATTTTGCTTATTATTGGGAGTCGCAAACTACTAATAATCCTTTATCCTGCTGGTCAGTATGCTTTGACACGTTTTCTGAGACAGTAAAAGTGATGAAATTTTGAACAAATTTTGTGAAAAGTCAGATGTAATGACGAGAAATATCTTGATGAGTACTTAGAGTCACAACAAGTATGATCGTTTTCAAGTTAAATCTTGTCAATGAGAACATACCAGGTGCTCCAAAAAAACTCTCCTGTTTTCACAGGCCACGATAAATCGTACAAAAGGCCGATTTGGACGATTGATGATTTAATCTTTAGCAAAAAACCCAATCATTACTTGGCATATTTTGTTGATTTTTGGGTGGCCTACTTCCCGAGCAATAAGGAATTCGCTGAAAATCATTTTGGCCTTGAAACAGCCAATTCACATTAGGTATTTGTAGTTGCTGGAGTCGCTGGGGTCGTTAGAGTCGTTGGGAACGAACAACTCAAAGACCCTAAACACTGACTGTAAGACGCAAAATAAACAACTCAACGACCCTAACAACCCATTGAGTCACTGGGATAGAACCAGTTTCTATTTCAACCTCTCAAATGACCCACTGTTATTTCTGCGGTTCACATTCATTTGAGTCTTTGGGGTCAGTTGCTCCCAACAACCTCAACAACCTAATGTGAACCAGGCTTAAGGTAACTTTGCTTTCCGCTCTAATGAGCATGGAAAGCCGGTTCTCAGAAATCCTCCTCTCCAAAAGTATATTAATTACTCGGGAAACAATCAGTCTATTAAAATTATGTAACAAGTACAGTATGATACTAACCATATTCTTAGCAATCGAAAGATATATTAAACGCAATCATTTGCTTTTGCAGCTTTGAAGAAAGCTCATTTTAAGATATTTTATAGGTTTTAGAAGACCTTCATTTCATTATCTACCCTGCTAATCGAAAGATTTTAATCAAAACTTTTTACCACTGAACTATATGTTCATGGAGACACATGCTAAATTTGAAGGAAAAGCTTGGTTAGATATTTCGCCATAAAATTCTGAAGTTTGTAGCCTATAAAAATAGCTGTGCAAAGACAATTGGCCGTGAAACATGCTGAACCATAATTGAGTAACTGATCTAGGTCAACAGGAATTATATCTGATAGGCTAGAATTTGATCACAAGTGGCTTCAGCAATTTTTATATATTTAGGTTCCCTTTAGTGTTATCCCTGTCTTCCCCACTCAGGGGTGCGTTTACTTTCTTTCACTTCCAAACTTTTAATTTTAGATTTATGATGATTTTAAAGGATTTCAAACCTCTAGAAAATTAATGAATCCCTTTTATTTATCTATTCATGTAAATTAACTTTTTTTACTGAAGCCTGTGTAAGTTTTAACTTTGATGGCAAAAAGATAACTTCATACTTGATAACTGTCATAGGTTGTGTTTGATTGGTAATTCCAAACCTGCCAAATTCTGAAAAAAGTAGACTTCGCAGAGAAGGAAATATATTTGCCAATCAAACACAAAAATCTAGAAACGGTAGGCTTCGGATTCACCACCAGGGTTTTCTAATGAAAACGAGAATCCCTCCAAAGTCTGCCAAACCTTCTGCCCTTTGCAAACCTACCAAGCCTACCGTTTTGAGAATTTTAGAGTCAATCAAACACAAATTCCGAGTCTACCAAGTCTACCGTTTTCAGAATTGGTGCCTATCAAACACACTCATAATGTTTACACTGTTATCCTCTCAAGAAGAGCATAGGGCTCAAATCTTTCAAATCTTCAAAAGGCAGGTGTAAACTTTTATTAATTTTTCTTTGAATTGAATGGCTTGAAAGGAACTTAGGGTACCCTGCTGTAAGTCTGTTGTTGAAATTATTTGATATCTTGATTATTTTCAAAATGGCAGCGTTTATATTTTTGTTGAAAGAATAAAATCATCGTAAAATCATAAATCAATAGAGGAAAAATGATACAATCTCCAAGAAAACCATAGTTTATGAAGGTCTACAATATGGTGGCAAGCAGAAATCTGTCACTCTTCTGGTTTAGGATTTAGAAATTTGATGACGTCACAGCCTCAAATATAATAAATGCTGCCATTTTGAAAATAATTCAGATATAAAAAATGTCAATGGCTGACTTACAGGAAAGTACCCTAACTTCCTTTCAAGCCATTTAATTCAAAGAAAAATGTATATAAAAGAATTTTACATCCAACTTTAAACAAAATTTGAGCCCATCCTCTCAAGAAAGGAAAATGGAAACAAACAGGCAACAGGACAAATAATTGTTGGACAGGACTAACAGAAATGTTAGAGATCCCAACAAACGAAATAGCGATCTTCAACACACAAAATGGCTATACTCTCATTAAGTAGAACCTTTTTCAGGCTGGAACTTTGATAAGAAAAAATCTGAAAGCTAGAACTTGAAAGATTCATTCATTCCTTGTACTTTGTCAAGCATATCGGCCAGGTCTAAAACGCGGACATCGCGGATATCGCGGACATGTCCACGCCATTTCCATGTCCGCGTTTTAGGTTTTCGTATAGGGAGAAACCTAAAACGCGGACATCGCGGACATTATCTAATTCTCCGAAATAAATTATGTCCGCGCCATTTCCATTTCCGCGTTTTAGGTTTTCGTATAGAGAAAAACCTAAAACACAGACTTCGCGGACATGATCTAATTCTCCGGAATAAATNTCAAGTATACCATGAAACCTAATAGAAACATCAAACCTCGAGCATTCTACTAATGAACCACCCAAAAGGTGCAAATGCAATTCGACCAACCAAAGCCCTGTGCCATTCCCGTGGTCATTCCCATCTTTTCTATCTCATTAAGCAAAGCAGGGAGCAGTCGTGGTACGGGCTGGGAAGGGGGTGCTATTGCTACATATTGCTGTAAGTTGCCCTCTTCCCAGTTGGCAGCACAGACAAGTTACTTTTCCATAATCTGTCGGTACTTAGCAGAGTTGGGAAGAAAAAGGTTGCTTTCGCCGCTGAATCCTCTCTTGGAATTCATGTTTTCAAAACCTTAAAACTGTCGAGGGAACTGCCACTGCCACGAATGTCAATTTTATATTTCAAATCCTTCTTGGAGTAGGCTTTTTTGTCGGCATTTCTGCAATTTTTCGTTGGCACTGATGAGAGTGCTCAACCCCCTGATTTGCCGGTCCAGAGAAACTCCTGAAAGCAGGAAAACTACATGATCACCTATCATAGCTGAAACATATTGGGAATGCAACATGTATCAAAGAACGTAATCTTAAATGCAATTTCTTAGCAATAGATGTTTTGCTATGGAATTTAGCTAGCAGTTTTTTTTTATATGTTCAGACAAAATAATATTACCATAATGTTATAGGATCGTAGGAGCAAACTTCAAATTAAAATTTAAGAAAGCCCCTGAAGCAATATATGACTTTGTTTGTTATCTCAAGCTTGGAAGAAAAGTAGAGATTTGTAAAATTCTATTAAGCATTTTCAACAAGCATGGTTATGCCTTGTTAGCGTTTGCCAGCGACGCAAGTTAAGTGATGCACAGAAATAGCATGCAGCGAGAAATAGAACACATCTAGGAGAAAAGTAACACTTATTATTGCTATACTGTATCTCTGAAGTATGCAGACTAGTGTTTTATAACTCTCTGAGAAAATCTAGCTTCATTAGGGCATAGGTAGTTGAGCAAGATTCATATTGGAGAATCCTCAAGTTTTCCCCAAAGGCAAAGTTGGAATCTGCATGAAAACAACGTTGCCATCTACATAAAGAGGTGCTGCCGGCTCTATTTCTTTGTAAAGATTTTTAGCAGAGGCATTTCAACTAAATTCACCGTATTCTTGGATTTTCAGAGGCCCCAGTTCCCCTAGAAATGCCCCTGAAAGAGAGTATATATATTAGCATGAGAAAAAATGCAGTATTTTGAGAAAAATAAAATGAAATTTAAGTTAGTCTTACAAGCTTGACTTTGCTCAGAATACATCTCACTGCTCTTCATTTCTGTTTTGCACTGTCTTCCCTTTGAAGCTCCGACTGCGTAGTTAAAGTTCTTTGTAATGAAATGTATGTCTTGCTCTTTTGTGCAGCACTCTGTTAAATGCAAGCTTTACAGCCTTTTATAAATCATGACTATAAAACGGTAATCATATTAATATTAGATTTCAGCGAAGTAGCCTATGCTTGCTTACTTGTCAATCTGTAGCCAAGGAGATAGTCAGGGGGTTGGATAAACGAAGCAACCTTTCTCGTATCTAATTCCACGTTTACACTGTACTGGTACAGTTTTGATCCGTTACAAAGTTTGTACGGTTCAAGAGCCCTTACATGGCTCCAGAAAAAAATATTTTATAGATAGAAGGAACAAACTCGTTACGGATTAGCAGGAACAGATCTATTACACTTTTGTTACGGATCCAAAGTTGTACTGGTACAGTGTAGACGAGGTGTAAGTTTCAACCAGAATTCACACTTAAAGTAATATAGCGAGTTGCAATGCAGCAAAAGCGCTGGGATGCATTCACACTTGAGGCATTCTTATCTTCAAAGGAATATGACGGTTATCAAATTTGAATAAATACTTATTTCCCGATAATTTTAAATCTCTTCGTGAATAAAAATTGCTATCTCAATTTTTAACGAAACTATCATCGCATTCTCCATCGTCGACTTTTTACAATCGATGAAAGTTCATTGCGCAGCGTCAGGGACATAAGTTTTTTCCCCATCGTCAAAAACGGTGTTGGCGGCAGGCTATGTATCTCATGCTTCATAAAACAGGAGCCTTGGTCGGAAAGCAGTAAAGAACAACAATTCAACCATGATTTCAGAGCCAGTCTCGTCAGTCTGGTTCCCTGAAGGCTTTTTGAAAATGCGGAGTGGACTGCAGAGAAGACGCATCAAATCAGCAAAGCAATAGCACCATATTACGACGAGCGTTTCTACTTGCTCCTTTGAAATTTTTGAAAAGATTTAGGGCTTTAAGTCCATTTTGGATCAAAAATGCTTTCCATGAAATAAATATTCTAAATCTAACTGAGGCATGAATTATGCAACATTTCAAACTGAATTGAAATGTTGCCGGATATTAGGCCAAACTGAGAAACATTCGAATGAACGAAAAATTTCTTCTCAAAATAAACGAGCTTTGTGAAGGGTTTGAAACAAGTCGGTAACAAATTTTTAGATGAATTTATAGACCAACTCTGTATATTCAAAAACTTGCTAAGGATTATATTTCTTTGATACAAAAGGATGAATACAAATTTTAATTGTTCTGCAATAATCAATCTTTGTGGACTAGTGCATTTGTTCATGAAAATTAACGCCCAGCGGTCATTCTAGGGTATTTTCTATCCAGCCAGAGTGGGCTATTCGGCTCTCCATTGTAAATGATGCCCTGTGATTACTGAGCCAAAAGGCTGGACTGGCAGACCACCTCAGCAAACAGAGCGATTGTCAGTCCAGGCCCTGCGAAACTTCAACGATTGCAGTAAGTCTACTCTTCGATTACAGCCAGCTATACACCCTGGATATGTGCAGGTGTCCTGTATGGTAAATAAACCTGTGCTGAAATAATGTTAGATATTACTGTATAAATCTTTAAGGGAGATTTGGTAATTTACCGTTATTGTAGTACGACTAACTGTTTGTTGGCTCAAGAGGCGTGAATCAAAAGACGTCATTTATGAGTGATTCTCCGATTTTAATAGCAACCGGCGAAAATGATTGGCATTTTAAAACAAGAAAGTAAACTTGAGATGGAAAGGCGTTTTGTAGTGTACACAGATGGCTAATGTTTTTCTATCAATTAATCTTATTAAAATTACTTAGGTTCTATGTTCCTTAATGTTTACTGTGTTAAATGCTCATTTTTAATTCTATTTCCCTGTCGGATAAACACCCTGTTGTAACTGTTATATTCTTGGCACACAAGTATTGCCGCCCTTTCTAGAAATGCAAACACCATTTAACAGTTGCTGTGGAGGAGCGGCAATAATTTGAGATTTGGTGTCAAAAGTGCGTTGATTTTGTGGCATGGTAAAAAAATGATTTGATTTTTATGGGAATTGGAGCTACCTGTGTACCTATTTGATTGCCTGTTTTGGCTACAGGAAATTGAATTTGCGTTTTTATAAGCTCCAGATTTTGAGCATTTATCATTTGAAGTTAATTTATCGAATACTGTTTGGCCTATCAAAAAGCTGTAAAGAATATGTCGCTAAGCAGAGTCTTGGCAATCGAACGATATATAAATTGCAATATTTCCCTTTATGCCGGCTTTGCAAATTCTTTTTGAAAACATTTCCTCGATTTCAGAAAAGTGAATTTATTTCCACAACTATTCGAAGTTTGTTTTTTATTCTCTTTCTCTGCATCTTTAGCTTGGTTGTTCACCTATAACTTTTCCAAATTTGAGCGAAATAGCTAGGCGATGTTCCTGGATATATAGGCTTTCTAAATACAAAATTTCCTCTTTTTAATCTTGAGTTCATCATGTAATTTAAATGAAATCACCTCTGAAAATGATTAGGATCCTCGCGCAATGGCTCATATTGACACAATTATGAACTCATGGAAACAATTAGGTTATATACACATTGAAATTATTCAAGGAATGGAATCTGGTACGGCGAGACCTACCTGCCTGTCAATAACAACACTTTCCAATACCAAGTTTTAATCGCCTGAGCAATTCTGTGTTGGATGGTCAGTTGATCGATCACTTCACAAACAAACTCGTTTATTCGTAAATTGTTAAAAGAATTGATAGAGCTGCTTGTAGTGGGAACGAGATCAGTGGCGGACTGGTCCCCCTCGAAATCTGGCAAAAAGGGCCCCTTTTGCAAAAAAGAGAAATTTTTCTCTTTGATGTCCCCTCCCGAATAATGGACATCTCACTACACATTAAGATCGCTCCTTGTTAGTAAACTAGGTCAATGAAACGTGTGCTTCAAGGCTTCTATCAAAATATCGACTCCACCAGAGGACCTATGACAATCAATACCTGGCGTACAAAGTCTTATGACATTGTCGGTCACTCAAGTGACTCAATAGTGAAAGATCCTTCTGAAAGATTTTTAAAACTCGTTTATGAAATACTACCTGGAGTCCTAAATAAAGGGTAACAGATTTTATCAGGGCTAGCAATGCGAATTTAGCTCCAATCAATTCGCAATAAGTTTGAAAAAATCCTGGAAAGTTATCTTGAACATAGATACCTTGCTGGTTGATTTGTGTGCTTCCAAAATTGAAGTATTGATCTTGAAAGATTAAGTTTGCATTCACCTCCCAACCAGAGCTTTGCCGCTTTGGCCTAAGCAAATTCTTGAAGCGCAGTAGTGAATAAATCAATAATAGCCTTGATAAAATATGAACAAAAATAAAATCATATTATATGGTATTTTCTAGAGTTCACCTATAATGCATTTCTTAATTTCTTAATTCTTAATTTCAATTAGCCTGCGTGCAGACTTTTTGGTTACTGGGGAGGAGGGGAAAGAAAGGAACTACAAAGTCTGCGCAACGCCGTGAATTTTCTTGTTTTCAAATTTTCAATGTGATTGCGCAAGCGAGATGCCCTTTGTTTTCTTTTGTTAGGATAGCCAATCAGTATCGAGTCCTCAAATCCCAGGACCCAATAGATTTAACGAAAGACAGTCTGTATTGTCTTTTTTACAAAGCGAGAAAAAGTTCATTGTCATCAAAGTACTCCGTAGTGGAACAAAATGGCGGATCGCGAAGGGAAGCAGCCCGGAAGCAGATAAGATTATCGTGTAAACATGTTAAAGATTGGGATGAATCGAAGTTTCAGAGTGGCCTAAATCATGTCCAACGCATTTTTAAGATCCATCGGATCCTTGATGAGCAGAAAATTGTGATGAAGAAATTTCTTCAAGGAAGCAACGTGTACTTCAGTGCACCGATTGGTTTTTTAGAAAGTCTCTCGTCTTTCAGAGTTTGCCTTTGATCCTTTGATTGCTGAATGTATGTTGGACAGACCACTTTTCACAAGCATTGTGCTGGTGATTTGCCCGTTACAAGCCATGATTGATCAAGTTAAATTCCTCCGTGATTCCATCGGCCTAAATGCAGCGTAACTTTCTTCGCTTCTTCAACACATCTACGCATCGGCGACAGATATATTTACACAACGGTGTCTCTGCAAGATTAATGAACTCCAAAGATTCGATTTCAGTCTTTGGACTAAAGGAGCCAGCACTATCTATGAGATTCCTATCACTCTTGACATTTAATTCTTTGATACAGATCGCACAAGCCACCACTTCGTTTCGAAATTTCTTTGCGATTCGAACTCAAAATTGCGCAGCCTTGTGACAAAGATGATGTCATGGTCATGTGATGAAAAACAAGAAAATGCACGGCGTTGCGCAGACTTTGTAGTTCCTTTCTTTCTCCTCCTCCCCAGTTACCAAAAGTCTGCACGCAGGCTAAATTTCAATGTGCTTCAGGAATTTGCTTAGGCCAAAACGCCAAAACTCTGGTTTGGAGCTGGAGGCAAATTTGAACTTTAAAGAATAATATTTCAACTTGGAAGCACCAATATCACAGGGGGTCCAGGCGTATCCCCTAGAGAGTTCCGTAGTTTTCGTCGCTTTGCTTCCCGGTGGTCCGGATTATGAAAACAACACCTGTGTAATTCGATATCTTGTTACGTCATCGTTGTGGTCGAGCTGTTGTTGTTACAATAGAAGGAATCCTTGAAGGCTTGAAGTTGTACAAAAAACTAAATATCTTGGTGTGCATATAGACAACTCCTTGGATTAGAAAGAACACATTAAGACAGTTTCGTCCAAGGTCTCAAGAGCAATTCGCTTTTTGAAGCATTCAAAATCCTTTCTGCCAGAAGAAACTCTTAGGACCATGTACACAGGTATTGTGGAGCAAAACATCCGCTACTGTTGTTCAGTCTGGGGTTGTTGTGGTGTCACTGAGATAAACCAGCTGCAAAAATTGCAAAACCGTGCTGCCCGTATTGTAACTGGCAGCAGCTTTGATACCCCAGGCCAGCCACTTATAAAAAAGCTTGGCTGGAAGACCATTGATGAACTAATTGCTAGTGAATCTAATATTATGGTCTTCAAATCTCTTCATGAGCTGGCTCCACAATACATGTGTAATCTTTTTACAAAAACATCCCAGCTGACCTCTAGAAATCTTAGAAATACAGCAACTGATCTAAGGTTACCAAAGAAAAACTCCAAAAATGGACAGAAATCTTTTTCGTTTAGAGGTGCCCAGTCTTGGAATGGCCTCTCAGCTGAGTGTAAGCTGGCATCCTCCTTCAACGGATTTAAACAATGTATATAGGGGTAGCTTGCTGTAAATAATGTGTTTGCCATATGGATTTTCTTTTATTGTAATTATTTATTTTAGATTATAGGATTTTTATTAATATGCTAGAAATTGAATTGTATTAGGTTATTTTAGGTCATAATAGTATTTTAATTTTTGCAAATTTTTGTAGTGGAGGGCCTCTTGAAAATCAGTATTGCTGAAGGGCTACCCTCCTTAAATATTTGAAATAAAATGAAATGAAATTAACTCGATATTCGTCCATGCAAAACCACCCAGTCTTTCTGTTCAATATTTCCCTCAGAGGAAGCAGCTCAATACAATCTTGCGATTGTTTGATAAACACCTCCTCTGATAAACGCCTCCCTCTAATAAACGCCGCAAAAAATTCCTTCAGAATTTAATAAACGCCAGGGGTATTTATTAGAGGAAATACGGGATTAAATATGAAATTTAAGCTTGTTATTGCTTTGGTATCCAAGAAGCAGCAGCCTTTCAAACGGCGCACTTTTTCTGACTCATCTCACCCTGTAAATCCATTTTAATCCTTATTTTATGAAGGATGCTATTAGAATACGTCTTCCTGCTTATGCCTAAAATGCTGACATTAAGGGGAGACGCGCTGAGGGCACAATGTAGATCTTGTTCAGTAAGAAAGACCTTTAATAACTCTACTTTCCAGTTTTCACAAATGATGTTCTCTAACATTAGTTAATTACTGACATTGTTGAAATTGTTGAAATTCTACAAAAAAGTGCGGTGTTGCCCATATACTTGGCAATTGAAAGTTATTTTGACAGCAATCACTTGATCAGGCAACTTTTGAGAAAGCTCATTCCAAATTATTTTATAGGTGTTAGAAAAACGTCACTAGCTACTCCGCTAATAAAAGGATTTTAATCAAAATTTTCACGACTGACACTATATGTTCATGGAGACAAATGCTAAATTTGAAGGCAAACGCTTAGCTAGATTTTCCGCTATCAAATTCTGGAGTTTGGTAGCCTGTACTCGACAACAAACAACAGAAAAAAACTGGCTAGTCGATTATCGATAGGCAAATGTGAAAGGATTGGCAAGGCCCTTGCAGGCATGTGTGAAACAATTCAGCATTCCTTCGCGATTAAAAAAAGAATCTACCGTTTCTTTGCTAGTGAGCAGCAAGATGCCGTTTTGCAAAGCCATCCTTCTCCGAAATTAGTTAATTTCTCGAATATTATGGCAAATTTCTCGAATCTCGCTCGGCGTTCAGCATAGTTTTGACAATTGAAAATAGATGTATCGCAATATTTACCTATTTGCTGGCTTTGCAAATCCTTTTGGAAAATATTTCCTAGATTTCAGAAAGCAAATTTATTTCAAAAACTACTCGAAAATTCTATGATTCTTTTTATCTACATCGTTAGGTTGGTTTTTGGCGTGTCTTCCGTCTTCCGGAGGGGTTGCGCGTAAATCGATTATAGGAGACCTTAATTAGATAAATGATTATGATGATTATGATGATGATGATGTTCACCTACAACTTTGCCATGTCTGAGTGAAATAGCTACAGTACAGTTCTTTCGTAACTTAACATCCCCGAATTCGGAAGAATTCGTTTCAGAATTCACAAGATTTCATGAAAGTTCCTANCCTGTACTCGACAACAAACAACAGAAAAAAACTGGCTAGTCGATTATCGATAGGCAAATGTTAAAGGATTGGCAAGGCCCTTGCAGGCATGTGTGAAACAATTCAGCATTCCTTCGAGATTGAGAAAAGAATCTACCGTTTCTTTGCTAGTGAGTAGGAAGATGCCGTTTTACAAAGCCATCCTTCTCCGAAATTAGTTAATTTCTCGAATATTATGGCAAATTTCTCGAATCTCGCTCGGCGTTCAGCATAGTTTTGACAATTGACAATAGATGTATCGCAATATTTACCAATTTGCTGGCTTTGCAAATCCTTTTGGAAAATATTTCCTAGATTTCAGAAAAGTGAATTTATTTCAAAAACTACTCGAAAATTCTATGATTCTTTTTCTCTACATCGTTAGGTTGGTTTTGGCGTGTCTGCCGTCTTCCGGAGGGGTTGCGCGTAAATTGATTATAGAAGACCTTAATTAGATAAATGATTATGATGATTATGATGATGATGATGTTCACCTACAACTTTGCCATGTCTGAGTGAAATAGCTACAGTACAGTTCTTTCGTAACTTAACATCCCCGAATTCGGAAGAATTCGTTTCAGAATTCACAAGATTTCATGAAAGTTCCTAAGGGTTTCTTATGAATTCGTAAAAGTGCGTATGAATTCGTAAGTGTTCGTAGCAACTCGTAACGGTTCTCCTTACGAATACACTCACATTCTTACTAATTCAGACGTGTTCTTACGAATTCATTTGGCTTCTTACGAATCGGTCTGAAGTCTTCTCGGAATTCGAAAAAAATCATACGATCCTGCAATTTTAATTAAGCACATTTTATGTAGGGGGTATGAAAATAATCTCGGTAAATCCCGTTAATGTCTAAAAGTTCTTCTCGAAGTTTTTAAATGCAACTGCTTGCTTAATTCCATCTACTGTGTGCTCTTTTCTCGTCTCATTTGAAATCGCATTTTTTGCTCATTTACTTACAGCTGTGACTATGTATATCTTCATGCAATCGAAATCATGACGGCACAGTGGCACTTTTACCATATATACAGGTATTGGGAGTGGGGTTGAAAATATTTTCTGAAGTGTTGGAGGAGGGACCAAAATTTTCAAGTAAAAGGAAGAGGGGACGAATCTCCCATAAAATATTTGAAATTGTCTTCCACCCCCTCCCAAGCAAGAATTAATGACCCGTCCCTAATAAAGAACTGTGTATCGATTATCTTGATTTAGGTATCGATTTTCCCGAGTTTGGTATACAGAACAAATAAATGGTCCTTTTTCGAAAAATTTGTATCAAGTCGATATAAATTTGGGACAAATTGGTACAAGCACTGGTATGCATTTTCGCAAAATGGGTTTAAGGATTGGTTATGTTTTTGAAAAAAACTTGAGAGCAGGAACACCGCAACACAAAAAACAACAGCGATTCAGGTGGATCTATACATAAGATGGCTCACTATTAAAAACATTAAATTCGTGAAAAAGTAATAATAAGTTCTACGTCTATCGCTCATGGTCAGACTTGTTTGGGCAGCGGAAATTTGAGTGTAAATTTGAGTGCAAGCACGTTTTGAGTGTAAAATACGTCAACAAACTGTACGTGTTGAATGCAGAAACTGATTATTTAACCAGAAAATCTTAATCAAAGTTCAAGTAAACTGAATATCTGGCTCCTGCATGGATCTGAATCAATTTCGAATTGATAACGAGTTTGTTGCCTAGATCTTAGCACCTCGTCGTTTATAAAAGTTATGCTAACAAACGTTTAGATCAAAATTATCTCAATAAACATTTGCAAAGTTGCATTAAAAAACCCTTGGATTTCAGTAATGAAAATTAGGGAAAAATTAGGCACAATAAAGTTTCTATTTCAATGTTATAGTAAGACATTCAATATTGTAAGTCAATGCCAACTCTACACGCCCAGCTGAAATTAAATAAATTTGACATTTTCGCAAAATCACTGTAAAAAATATTAAATGTAGACATTTGCTTGTGACTTTCCATAATCTCTAGGTTATCAGTAATTAAGTATAATCAGTGTTTGGTGATGTTAAATTGGAAATAAAGTTCGCTAAAATGTCAGTTGTTTGAAAGGGGAAATTACATCAAATAGGGAGTTAAAATATAGCACAACAATGAGATGATCCTAGGTAATCCCAAAAAATCTCCTCTGAGATCGAAAGTTTTCACTCCAACAATTCGAATCCACTAGATTTTCACAAACGTGGTGTTGTAATAATCTTATTTCCACATACTCCTGCTAAAAACTCCTTCGCGATTTTCCCGAGTTTATATCATTTGACAATTATGGATAAAAAGATAAAAACAACAGTTCGAAAAAGGATTTGTTATGAATCACCTCCAAATGATTCTTCTAGCTTCCTGTTTCTAATTCGCTGCAAAAGAAAAAATTAGTCATTTTAATGTAAAAGTTACTGAAAGTTTCTTAGAAATATCTGATTTTGATTGCTGAAAGTTTCTTAACANAATCCCAAAAAATCTCCTCTGAGATCGAAAGTTTTCACTCCAACAATTCGAATCCACTAGATTTTCACAAACGTGGTGTTGTAATAATCTTATTTCCACATACTCCTGCTAAAAACTCCTTCGCGATTTTCCCGAGTTTATATCATTTGACAATTATGGATAAAAAGATAAAAACAACAGTTCGAAAAAGGATTTGTTATGAATCACCTCCAAATGATTCTTCTAGCTTCCTGTTTCTAATTCGCTGCAAAAGAAAAAATTAGTCATTTTAATGTAAAAGTTACTGAAAGTTTCTTAGAAATATCTGATTTTGATTGCTGAAAGTTTCTTAACAGTTTCTTAGAAGGTTAATAAAATTCACGTTATATAAATCAGTTGGGGATCTTCTGTGCCTTCAAAAAAATTTAATTGCCATTTTTAAGAAACCACACCTCTGTTGATACATTACTCAAGTACTTCATACATTCGTACTTACATGCGCTCATGGCTTGCCTTCCCCCCTCTCCTCACAACACCAGTGATAACGTACTGATGGTTCAAGTAAATAGTTCGCATAATGATGTGAAAATGTCACATAGATATAAATTTAGTCCAATACTTTCATCCTCTAATTAAATCCTCTAATTTTGAAATATTTCCATAATGGCAGGCGTTTCATTTAGTGTCCATGCCTCCTAAAGAACGTTCACTTCCGTTTCCGGTCGTTGTGCATTGCGCAGGATTCAGCGCACATAAGTCATGCGTTTTGTTTCAAATTTGTTCTCTTCGTTTTTGCAGCTACAAGAGCAAGTCATGCTAAATTGATTCTTGAAAAAACAGAGGGCAATTCAATAGACGATTACGGAAATGATGGCGTCGGGGGGCATTTGACCAAGATGCATTTCGTTTGATGATCGAATCTCTATAGAACCGCTGTTGATTCCATTATAGAACGCAATGCATCTTGGTCAAATGCCCTCCGACGCCATCTTTTCCGTAATCGTCTATTGTCGTTTAATGTAATTCAATAATGATCTCAGACCGCTCTACAGGTTAGTAATCTATAAATTTCAACTTTATCAGTTTCAGTCATGCAGTGCTTTTTTCTTATTAAACTTAAAAAGTGGTGCAAAACGCTTTGTAAATTTTGGCGGTTTGATTATGATTTAGAAAATTTGAATTCCTAAACGTAAGATTCGTCTGCCCAGCTCATTAACTTGCCAGCAACCACGGCTATTGGTAATTATTTGATGCTTCGAGAATTAAATAGATGCATTTTACTGTATAATTGTGAAATATTAGTACTCGATTTATCCTTTTTGAAAAAGCTTACAACTTTCAAATAAAGATGATCATACCGGGTGCGCCAAAAAAAACTATCCACGTTTGAAAAATCGTAGTACCTAGAGTACTAGATGGATTTGAATGAATCAAAGTCTGATTGATAGCAGAAAGACTGAAGTATTTTTGTGATTTTTCTCGTATTTTTATGAGTACAGATAATGCAGCTAAATTCAAATTTAAGAAAATTCTGTGTTTGCAAAATGCCTGAAAAAGGGCCTAAAATACTTGATAAAATCTTACAGAAATTTCTCACACCGAACAATGCAAAATTACAGTTTTTCACAGGTATCGGATGTCGTCTGCACTTGTATTGCCATGGGATTGAAAATCTTTAGCATTTCTTTAAGAATTCATTTCCTATAGGGTAGGGTGGGGGTAATGTGGGTCTAAATTGAGCAAAATCTCAAAATACATAGCTGGTAAAACGACAATAAAATGCAAATACTTTTCAAATTTTTCGTTTAATTGACATTCAATGCTTCTTGCTTCATCCAAAAAAATCTCAGCTCTGATAGACGCAGTTGGATATTTAAAAAAAATTATCTTTTTAGGCAATTAAAATAGGCCCACATTTCCCGACGAGCGGGAAAAGTGGGTCTATTTTCAAAACTCGCATAATAGGGGATTATGAAAAGGGTAAATGATCAAAAAATTAATGGAATCGTATTCCCCAACTGTTTTCTATTCGATAAAGTGCCAATCTTTGCCTTTTATCGCAAGCAATCCCGTACCTGCAACGAAAATAAAACTGCTGTCCTTATGCGGTGATCCACCATCGTTTTGACTTGGAAGGCCGTGATCGAATTTGATGGTAATGATCAAATAAAAAATTTTGCAGTTTGTTTTCGCCCATTTACTGGTTACAAGACAGCACTTGCAGTAAAAGCAAAGCCTTTTTCACATTTTAGACACAAAACAACGTGGCAGGATAAATATAAGTGCGAAATTTTAAGCAATTCAAGGCTTCGTTGAATTTGAGTTATGGCTGAATTCTCAGTAGGCCCACATTACCCCACTTAGTAAAAAAATATACAGAAAAATAATTATCGCTTCAATGACTTTGAAATAAGCGTTATTTCACTTATAAAAGACCAAACTTTCACCTCATATTCATTTAATGGACCAGGAAAGCAAAATAACAGTGGCAGGGGAAAGTTCTTCTCGGCTTTGAAATTCTTCCACAGTAGGCCGTTCACTAAAATTATTTTATAAAACGAATGGAGATACATCTAAGACGAATGTTTTATATAAAAAGGCTTCTTATTATGTAGACATTACAAGAAAAATAGCCAACTTTTCTTCGATTTGACGAGGAAGGATATTTTTAGCAAAAAGCTTAATAGACCCACTTTACCCCGTAGACCCACATTACCCCACCCTACCCTAACGCAGGAGAGAGATTAAGGCCCTACTAGCCCTGAAAATGTAAAAAAAATTAAAATAATCTGAAAAAATATATATTATGTGTAATTCTTTAGGGGACATGGTCCAAAAATCAGATTTAAAATATGTCTTTTCTTTTTAATTTTATTCTAATTTTTGCGAGGGCAGGTAGTGGGAATTCGTGTTGCTGTAATTGTCAAAAAATTTCCGTTACTTTGGAATTTGTAGCAAAATACACCCATCTTAGCAAATAATGTTGTCATCTCGGAGTGAAAAAAGCACTGAAAAAAGCACTTCATGAGACAGAACGGTCAGCGGCTTCTTGTGTGAATACGAGGTTTTTCCAACATGACTCTTGAGTCTTGGCTTTAAAATTTCTAGGAAGTAAAGAAATCTTTTGCTCTGCTAAACAGAAAAGACAAGATGTGAAACATCATCTGTATTAATTTGATCAATAATTGTTTGTTTATTTATTGATGCTGGTATATATTATACATATTCAATTTACTTGTCAAAAATGCCTGGAATTAAACCAAGAAGTGTTTACAGAAGAAAGAGGAAGGGTAGGCCTAGAACTTTTACTGGACCACTGGTTTTGAAAGATGGGCCTACCCTACTAGGCAATCGCAGGTTGTTGCTGATGGAAATAAAGAAGAACTACATGATGAAACCGATGATACCCATCCGATTTCAGCCTCAAAGAGAAAACTAGAAACGAGAAAGACCTATGAGCTTTACCCAGGCTTACCCCAAAAAGTTCGAAGAGGGTAAAGAGAACAGAACAAATTGAAGGGATTATCAGATTATGTCAAATCTCATCAAGAGCAAACAGAAACAGCTGATTTTTCGCATTCATCAAATCAAACTGGATACGGACTTATTCATATTGAGTCTCTTGGCAATGCCATAAGCCCCGAGAGAAGGAGAACAGAAGGTGTTTCTTATGAAGCAGGAGCATTTTAATCATAGTCTATGGTACAGAGGACCTAAAAGGATATTAAAGGGGACTATAGAATTCACTGAAATGAAAATATGGCATTCTCAAGTCAAAAGTTTTTATAATGAAAGTTAAAATGGCGATTTCCCAAAAGCGTATATTTTATGCTTCAAGAAAGAATATCTTCTAAAGTATAGTTGATATCAGCATGAAATTTTCAAGATGAGCTCATCTCATGATGCTGATTGTTATGACAAATAGAAATTTTCCTACCATTTTCCTGAAAAATGTTCTAATATTCTAGATATTGGAAAATGCACCACAAATTAAAATTACAAACAAATTCTTTTAAGAGTAAACCATGAGATTTCCATTTGTTATAACATTCATTGATCTATTTTCTAAAGGAAAATTGAAGAGAAATCATGTTCAGAAGGCTGCCAAAACTTAAATCTTTTCTTGACCAAGGATCGGTCAAAAGTCAGACCCTTGATTAATCTGTCATGATTTTTTCTCA
Source organism: Aurelia aurita (assembly GCA_004194415.1). Lineage (NCBI taxonomy): Eukaryota > Metazoa > Cnidaria > Scyphozoa > Semaeostomeae > Ulmaridae > Aurelia > Aurelia aurita. The sequence goes on from REGM01000032.1 coordinate 440,504, forward strand.
GGTGTGCCTTACAATAAAACCAATTACATATTTGAGTAGAGCAAGCTGAGTGCTTTTAAAATATGTATAGGTTTGTGAGGTAGTTGTATGTTTATAACGAATTAACGCATTTTGAAATTATTTGTTATCGAAAACTGGTTTCAGGGCTAGTAGGGCCTTAAATGCTCTTGCATCTTGTTCTATGCGGGAGATTTATTACGATTTGATCGAGTGTTTTAGGCCTGTTTTCAGCCATTTCTCAACAAACGAATTTTCGTAAAGTTGAATTTATCTATGTTTTCTCTGCTGATAAAAACACGAGAAAAATCACAAAAATACTTCAGTCTTTCAGCTATCAGCCAAAATACAATTCATTCAAATCCATCTAGTAATCTAGGTACCACGATTTTTCAAACGTGGATAGTTTTTTTTGGCGCACCCGGTAGAATGTTTCTTAATTTTAATCAAATAATTGTGTCAATGCCAACTGTAGAAGAGATTCCTCTAGTTAATATTTTATTATGAAGCCTCTGTTTCGACAATTCTTTAATTAAAAAAAAGAAAATTTCTTTTCATTCTATAGTTGAAGTAATCTCTTCAAATTTGGGAGCAGAGGGATCATGGAAAGAGCAGGAAGGAAGTTGAACATAAGAGACTCACCGTATGTATTGAAGTTAAACAACAAGGACCACTGGACATTGAGAAAAATAAACTCTGATGTGATGGCTAGTTAGGAATATGCATTTGTAATATACTTGTCATGGTCTTGGTTTTTTGGAGAAAACGTTTTGATAGTTCTTTGCAGCTCTAAACTAAATAAAGATCAAATCTAAAGATCAAAACACGAATTTGTGAGACTTCGAATCTTTCTAGATCTTTCCAAAAGGAAACTAATCCGACGGGTGCTTGATCGTAGGAGTTATCTGTTAAGAAAGTCTTTTAAAACCATAGTAGACTAGCTGAATAAATTTATTGTTGGTTGTCGCGCATTGTTGTTTTAAATTCGCAGTTAATTATGATGCTAGATATTCTGTGATGTTTTCTCCGTGGAGTATATATTTTGTAGATATTTAGACATTGTTGAGTTTCTTCAATTAAACTTCTAACTCCCCCGTTGATATTTCAGTATTTATTTCTGAGTTCTCTTGTTCTGGCTTTCAGATAACTTGTCGATTTTTTTACTGCTGTGCTTGATAAATCTGCTGTGCTATACAGCCTCCCTACTTATTGTTTGTTTTGTTCAGTCCCTCCTTAATTCTTGCAAGTTTAGCATAAGTTTTTTACGCAAGACAGAACTTAGCAGCTTTGGGTGAAAATCTGTTATAAAACCAAGTGGAGGAGGTCCTTAGAAGACTCAAATAAAATCGACCTCGGCTCTCGCGCGCCATACTACCTAATTTTTCACAAACGGACAAACAACAAAGCATTTCAATGGTCACAGTTAATGTGCTGTATTTGCAAGTACATCCAGACATATCACGCTAGTATTCTAACCTGAATGGATTGAAACATTAATTCAGCAAACTGAATTAATACAAATACTGAATTAATACTTATTATTAATCCAGCAGTACCGTAGGCGTAGAGGGTGAGTTGGGCCTAAGTTACTTGAGGAGCCATTGACGTGGTATCCAATAAACAATCAAAGTTTCCAGGCAACAATCCAATCATCACATAACAACGTTTGTTGCATCAAATTGATTTTCGAACCAGTATAAAAGTCGAAAGTAGCAATTTTTCTTTCTGTTGCGATTTGATCAACTTGAAGTTCAGACGAATAATCCAGTGCGAACAAATTGCAGCTAAACCAAGCTTTTACGAGAGTTTACGAAGAAGAAAGAGTTACGAATACTGCATTCGAAAGATGGCGAATATAATTTGGAATTATAGTTTCGATGATGAGGTAGGTAGTTCGATCTTTTGTTTTCTTTTGAATTCGGAGTTGCCTTTGAAGTTGTCTAAAGGTACTAAGCTCGCTGAAAGTTTTAAATTATTATTTGTAACGAATATTCAAACCAAGGCAGCTATTTTTAACGATTATTTCGTTGAACAATGCTCTGCGATATCTACTGAAAGCACTCTTCCGAGATTTCTCCCAAGGTGTAATAATGTTCTGGAAACCTTGCCAATCGATAGGGAAAAAGTTCTTAAAATCATCCGTTCATTGGACTCCAAAAAAGCTCATGGCTGTGACGAGATCTCTGTCTCAATGATAAAAATTTGTGATCAGTTAATTGTTGAACCTATGTGTCTAATTTTTGAAAAATGTCTAGCGACTGGTAAATATCCCTCTATTTGGAAAAAAGCAAACGTGATTCCCATCCATAAAAAGGAAAGTAGGCAAAGCAAAAAGAACTACAGACCAATTTCACTTTTGCCGATATTTGGGAAAATATTTGAGAAATTAATATTTGACGCAATTTATCTTCATCTTTGTGAAAATGGTCTCTTAACTGCAAATCAGTCAGGCTTTCGCCCAGGGGATTCAACAGTTAATCAGTTGTTATTAATAACCCATAAGATCTATAGTGCTTTTGAGGAAACTCCAAGCAAGGAGACTCGGGCAGTCTTTTTGGACCTTTCGAAGGCATTTGACAGAGTTTGGCATGATGGTTTGTTGTATAAAATGGAATGTAGTGGAATATCTGGCAGTCTCCTCGCCCTGATTCAAAGCTTCCTAACTGATCGCAAGCAGCGCGTTGTACTGAATGGCAAGAGTTCGCAATGGAGTAATATTTCTGCTGGTGTTCCACAGGGTTCTGTCTTGGGTCCTCTGTTCTTTTTGGTCTATATCAATGACTTAGTTGATAATGTAAATTGCGATGTCAAGATGTTTGCTGACGATACATCCCTTTTTTCTACTGTAAATAATGAAGCTGCGACTGCGGAGGTGCTGAATAGGGACTTAGAAAAGGCACGATTATGGGCATGGCAATGGAAGATGCAGTTTAATGCTGACAAAACAGAAGAGGTTATCTTCTCCACTAAAAGGTTAAGGCCACAACATCCGTCATTAAAACTGGGGAATGATGAGATAGT
>REGM01000032.1:443864-454746 GCA_004194415.1 Aurelia aurita
AGCAGCAACTTCTTTTCGTCTGTAGTGTAGCGTTAGAGATTGTTGTACTGTAGTGTAGTGTAAAGTGCGAGAGGGGGTTATGTGGAGTGGGGCTGTGGTTTTGGCCGTGGGGCTGCCGCTGCCTTGCGAGGTGCTGCGCAGGCTGGGTGTCGTTTGGGAGGTTTGGCGGGTGGGGCTTGGGTCTTGCGATGGTTGTGGGGTTTTGTTGGCCTGGGGGGATGGTCCCTTGGGAGTCTTTCAAAGTGTTTTGTTCATCGATTTTGCAAAACAAACTTGATATTTTATCAAACCGTGATGTCGAAATGTCGAGGAACAGAATAATTTGTTGTATTCCTGGGGGACTGGGCCCCTTGGGGTCATTGGGGTTTCGCGGCCGTTGTGGAATTCGGGTTCCGCTCGCTGGGCTGTTTTGGATGGTGCCTGGCTTGCGGTGTTCTGCGGGGTGGTGGTTCTATGGCTGGGGGCGGTCTTGCTCTGTGTGGTTTTCTCTTGTACTTTAGTGTAGCGTAATGTTTTGTGTAGTGTTGTTGTGATTGTTTAATTAACAGATTATTGTATATACTCATTGTAAGGGTCATTCGTAGTGGGGACTAGATGACCATGTGTCCTTTCCCGCTATGATTGGCTCAGAGAATTGTATTGTAGTTGATTTTAATATTATATAAAAAAAAAAAAAAAAAAGTTTTAAATGCTTTCATTGGAAGTTTCACTGTTACCTTAGCTCTGGAAACTATATAGAGTACTTTCAAGTTGAGATTATTCATTAGACTGTATAGGGAATAGAAGTTTCTTCTGCTTGAAGGTCTCGACAGCTGGGGTGCAATGATAGGGGGTAAGGGGGTATAGTTGTTAAACGGGAGTTGAATTTTCTAAGCACATAAAGATCTTTCACTATCATGCTATTCTTTCCCTTGGTTGCCAGACCCCAGAACTACATGCAGGGTAGCTTTTTTGTTAACTTTAAACAGTAAAAGTCTTTAAAGAAATGATGTCAAGTTAGATTTGCAACAAAATGAAATTATTCCAGATTCGTTGATTTGTTTGACTCGTGAATTTCACAGTCGTCCATTTTGAGAGATACTTTCTTGTTTACCGCAACTCTCGATGTTAGGATTAGGATACCGAAACCCTCGACGTTCAAAACAGGTTTGAAACCCTCGTTCAACCACTAAGTTTAAGATGCTGATCAAGAACCTCTTATGTTATAAACTCAGTTTGCATGTACTGAAGACAGTAAATAGCTGGTTTTGGAGAAAGCCTCGTATGGGGAGAACTTCGCTTATATCAAGCGTAAGTCTAGGCACTTCCTAGAATTATGACCTTTCGTCCCTTGATTCCCCACGTTCTTTGATTTGCTGATGCAGAGACATCCAACAACCAAAGAACGCAGGGAAACAAGGGACAAAAGGTCATAAGTCTAGACGCTCCCTTGGCGCTTCCATTTGGAGAACTGCGTTTCCCTTGTGAATACGAATATGTCAAAGCTACAGCTCCCCCACTGCGAGTGCACCAAATCAGCAAACGAGCCATGCAAAAATGCACCATTTCACTTTTAAGGCTGGTTTTCATATGTTGCATTTCATCGCATTGCATCGCATTTCATCGGAATTGGTCGTATGCCCATAATTGCATTGTCAAAAAATATGAAAACCGAGAACCGTAATTCATCGTAATTCGTCCTATTTCATCGCAGGAAACAAATTTTTTTGATTCCTTGGGATCATTTGCGACGAATTGCGACGAATTGCGACGAATTGCGACGAATTGCGACGAATTGCGACGAATTAGGATACCTAGTTTTTATGTAATTTGGTTGGTTTTCATATATCGGAAATAATCCTAATTGATCGCAGACGCTGAATTCCGATGAAATGCGATGAAATGCGACACATGAAAACTAGCCTTTACTGAACAAGATATCTTATCTGTTTCATTTTCTTACAGGTTGCTACAGAGCACATTTGGTTTCGTGCAAAAAATGAAGGTGGAAGTTTACTAATTATCCCGGGGGGGCCACTTGGTACCTAATGTGTTATCATGCTCGTACAAAAAAACAGGGGAAAGGGTGCCTTTCTTCAAAGTAGGCACGGGCCCGCGTTTAGGGGTGCCAATTCGACCATAATTTCAAAAAAGGGTGTCCTTTTTGACATTTGATAAATCAAAACTCTTCTGTGATGATATTTTTAATCATGCATTTCAAAATAGAGTTCGTGGCGAATCAACAAATTTAGCAGACTGGCGAGAGATTGATTACAAGGCGTATGAGTTCGGAATTAGCCAAAATTATCCAAAATAGAGCTGCAAGAATTGTAACAAACAGCCCATACGATGCTTCTGCTGCTCCGCTAATTCAAAATCTTGGCTGGTCAACTATCAGTAATTTTGTAAGAAAAGAGACCGCCACGCTGGCTTACAAGTCTTTGAATTCACTTGCCGCAGACTACTTGAGAAAATTATTCATAAAATGTTCAGATGACGGGGAACGGTTTCTTCGCTCATCAGAAACTGATGTTAGGATACCGTTACTGAAAACGATCAATGGCCAAAAGGCTTTTTCTCATCGTGGTGCAAAACTCTGGAACAGTCTAGAAAGAGAGACAAAATTGGCACCCTCCCTGAAAATATTCAAAGAACAACTATATAAGGGGGGTGTAACTTTAATTTCATTTTTACGTTCTTTTTCATAGATTTTGTATTACATTATATTGTAAATTAGGTATATTAATTTCTTTTGTTCTTGTTTAGTGCTTTCGTTTAAACAGGTCGGTTTAAAAAACATATCTTGATATGAAACTTATAACCTGTATAAATATTTTGAAATAAAAAATGAATCAAAATGAAGCAGTTTCCTCCTTGTCAACAAATGAGGTTGCTCTTCTCCGCCGAAACGAAAACTCTCGATTCGTTAAAAACGAGGAGAAAGTAGCTGGGTATAGGTAGGGTGGGTAAGAATTTTTCCTAGAAATGTTGGGAAGTGACTAGGAGAGTCATTCTAAGCCAAAGTAAAGGTTTCCATTTTAAAAAATTTTCCCAGATGTACTATAACAGAATTTGTAAGGCTTTCATTACGGGGTCAAGCAAATATTGGATTGTGAGAAGCGTTCTAACACAAAGTATAAGGTCTTTGCGCAAAAAATTCTCCCAAAGATGGTGATTCATAGAAAACTTTTACAAAATTGTCAAAGTTTGCAATTCGTAAAGATGGGATGGAGANAACTATCAGTAATTTTGTAAGAAAAGAGACCGCCACGCTGGCTTACAAGTCTTTGAATTCACTTGCCCCAGACTACTTGAGAAAATTATTCATAAAATGTTCAGATGACGGGGAACGGTTTCTTCGCTCATCAGAAACTGATGTTAGGATACCGTTACTGAAAACGATCAATGGCCAAAAGGCTTTTTCTCATCGTGGTGCAAAACTCTGGAACAGTCTAGAAAGAGAGACAAAATTGGCACCCTCCCTGAAAATATTCAAAGAACAACTATATAAGGGGGGTGTAACTTTAATTTCATTTTTACGTTCTTTTTCATAGATTTTGTATTACATTATATTGTAAATTAGGTATATTAATTTCTTTTGTTCTTGTTTAGTGCTTTCGTTTAAACAGGTCGGTTTAAAAAACATATCTTGATATGAAACTTATAACCTGTATAAATATTTTGAAATAAAAAATGAATCAAAATGAAGCAGTTTCCTCCTTGTCAACAAATGAGGTTGCTCTTCTCCGCCGAAACGAAAACTCTCGATTCGTTAAAAACGAGGAGAAAGTAGCTGGGTATAGGTAGGGTGGGTAAGAATTTTTCCTAGAAATGTTGGGAAGTGACTAGGAGAGTCATTCTAAGCCAAAGTAAAGGTTTCCATTTTAAAAAATTTTCCCAGATGTACTATAACAGAATTTGTAAGGCTTTCATTACGGGGTCAAGCAAATATTGGATTGTGAGAAGCGTTCTAACACAAAGTATAAGGTCTTTGCGCAAAAAATTCTCCCAAAGATGGTGATTCATAGAAAACTTTTACAAAATTGTCAAAGTTTGCAATTCGTAAAGATGGGATGGAGATAGGGATATTCTAAGCCGAAGAAAATGACTTTTTATCAAAATTTTCCTAGGGATGCTAACTTAAAAAAAATTCACAAAATGGTCGAAAATTCTATGTTAATACAGCAAACATGGGATCGAGAGAAGCTTTCTAAGCCAAAGTAGAGGGCGTGTCCTCAAAAAATGTTACTGGGGGCTTCGCCCCCAAACCGCCGCAGTTCAATACCCCCCAGTTAATTTGTCCTGGCCACGCCGCTGTCAGTGATTAGGTCACCTAAACTCGAGAAATTCAATGTGAACCGGGAAAGGGTATGTTCTCAAGAAAAATTTCCGCGATTAGCGTATGTATTTTGTTAAAACAGGTCAGCGTTTAGGGTACATATGTTGCACCTTTGTACGAGCATGATACTATAGGAAAGTATAGGAGTGGCCCCCCCCGGGCTAATTATGCATGACAAGATATCAAAGCAGATAGGTGAGTGAATTTTCATGTTGTTTGAATCATTATTTGAGGAAAGAAATAGGCCATAGAGCCATCGTTTACTCAAAAACCTAAAGCTGATGCCCTGTGCACTTTAGCAAAACATTATGTTGGACAGCACTGAAGGTGTGAACGCCAAATCACTTAACAGGTTGGAGAGCTAGAAAAGCTGATTCCAGGGGCGTCGCCAGACCAAAGAAAATGGGGTGATTTATTAAGGAATTTAGTTATGAAAGTTATATCTACCCATTTTACACGGTTTTTGCTCAGGAATAAATACTTAACTGGGATGGACATGTCTACACCAGTCCACCACCTGGCGACGACCTAGGCTGATTCTTGTTTTTACTAAATTCACCCTTGTTAGAAACAGCAACCCATAGAGATACATTGCTGAGTATTATCAATTTGTACGGTTGTACCAGGCTTAGGTATGCATGCAGATTATGTCTATCAATGAATGTATTTTAGCAGGATGATTATCCACGATTTATGATAACCAAGTGAATCATTTTTTTAACAGATTACATCTTCTCAAGAATAAAGCATCTAACTGATATTAAAGATGATAGGAATGGAAACAAGATTCTCAATAGTCTGATGAGAGATTCCTATCGAAGAAGTTGCTTATATCAGGTATGCTCAGACTAATTGATCATTGTATTGCATCGCATTGCATAACATCGCATTGCATCGCATCGCATCGCATTGCACTGCATTTTGTTGTGTAGTACATTATCGAATAGTAAGACAAAGGCTGACAAATAGATTTACCAGACTTTCAAATATTGCTTCTAGATCAAGCAGAATATTTTGAATACTAGGCTTGTAGAACGATGCCTTTGTAGCTGCACTGGCCCACTGTCGTATTGACCTCAGACGCACAATTAAAATTCTTAAAAATGCATCAGAAAATTTATGTTTTTTAATTTCAAATTTTGTCTCCATTGTTTAATTCATTGTTTGTTGTATTAGATCATTTAAAGCAAAATGTGTAACGAAACATGCTTAACGAGCTTCAAATCTGTAAAAGAACGTAATATCTGGAAATTCACACGAAAGGAGGCTGCTACGAATGTGTAGAGCTCTTTTGTGACAGTGGACCTCCTTTGATGGCCGTTTCACCAGTTATTAGAGTTGAACCATCATGCGAATAAACAATTTTCTTGAAAGTTTCGCAGCAAATTCATAAAGAAACCTTACAAAATACTTCATTGAAAATGGAAGAAGACTTCGCAAACCATTAATGCAATTAATAATCTTAAACTGTGTACATCTTAGATTAAAGAACGAATCAACCACATTCTCGAAGATCTAACCAGTTTATATACAAGTGTAAGTTAACGTAAAATACCACATCCTATTTTAGTTGAAAATCAATTGGAGGAGGGGGCGAACTTGCAAACATTAAACAGCTTTCTATTGTCATTTTCCATCGTAACAGTTGAAAAATATTCAAATTCAAATTTAGATTAACAAATAAAATTCTAGTGGTTCAGCTTTAGATTCAAAATCCCAATTATGATATATAGGGTATCTAAAAATTATGTCCCATTTGTGTAGCTGCAAAACAGGAGTTATAAGTTCAATATTCTCGTTTTTGATACAGTTGCACAGTCATCAACTTAGACTTAGAAACTTTGTTTTAGCCAACTGGACAAGTAGTTGCTTATTTATGGCACACAAGAGTCAAAAAAGTGATTGCTTCAAAAATAGCACTTTCTTTGTTTTCGAAAATGCCCAAATCAAGTAAATATTGCAAGAAAGGGTTCTCGTGCTGTATTGGAATTTGTTTACAATTGAAAAATAGTTAATTATATTCCTTACTGATAACAAAACACCATTAACCCATCTTCAAGTGTTGACAAAATTCAAATACAACGCCAGAACCTATCACTTGTTCTACTTTCTGCGCCCTAAATCAGCAACTACTTGTTAGACTGGTAAAAGCAAGGTCTCAACCTCTAAGTTGAAGCCTATACTATGCAACTGTAGCAAACATGGGACGATAGATGTTACAGCTGCTCCACAGCAGCCACAAAAATGAGACACTTTTTTGGGACATTATGTACACTCACGTATCATCAATTTTTCCATTTCACATGCAGCTTGAGTGACTTAGACACCAAAGATCTAGGTTATCTTATGTAGCTTGGTTTATTTAAATTTGCAGCAAGAAATTTGTTAGCAATCACTAAAGGGCCGTCGACAATCGATTTTCATATTTCTAGCGGCATTTGGCCGTTAACTTTAAATCTTAGTAGAAAGCAAGGTCTATTACTCTTCGGCCTAGGCTACCGGAGCCTGCAAAGTCTCCATAGGTCGTCTCAATATACATTAAAGTGAGGATGATGTTTTGTAAATAGCGAGAATGACGCAAGGTATGCCTTTAAATATTTCGGTATTATGATAAACGAAAATCGCTATAAATTCTGAAGTAAAAATTTTCCTCCGTAAATTTTTCTCCATTCTTAGCGGTCCCCACCCCCTCCTTTAACGGGCAATCGCCACTAAAAAATTTGAAAATCGAATGTCGACGGCTCCTAATCATCACCCTCACAAGTGTGTATATCAAAAGCAATGGAAGCTATTGTTACAAACCCTGCCCTTGTTTACTCCCATCCATTTCATCAAAGCTCCCGTGTTGAAAATGTTTGATGTTTTGTTCCTGGAAATATTTATAAATTAGTATATATTCAAGTGATTATTAATCGTTTTACAGGTAGCAAACAGATCAGTGGCACTAGATGTGCTTGTTCAAGGAGAAGTTATTAAAGAAATGATGAATGTTTGGGATGAATTCTTCTTTGCCTGTGCTCAGATGGTAAGTTAGTGTTTATATTTTCTCTTCGTTTTATAAGCCTTAGTAGCAGCCTAAATGGGGAGGCAGCAATTAAGAGAAAAGTTGTTTTCTTACCAATCTTTGCAAGTGGCACCAAACGAAATCATTACTCATGAGAAAGTTTCAGGCACTTGGATAAATATTAAATTTTAAAATTCAGATTTATTCGTCGATCTTTTCTTATTTCAACTTAGAGATTCTGAAACTTTTTGTACTTGTTGAGTCTCACGGGACTGACGAGTAACATTTGTCAGATGGAATTTCTCAAAAATTATGAAATTGTCCAGGACCGTGGGTGATTGGAGACACTTACCTTTGCTATTGTTGTACCAAAAATTTACTCCATTCTCGACAAAAAGGGTCCACGGTTTAGTTGACAGGAACTCTCTCTTCGAGAAATGTCATTTTATTTCTTTAAATTTGTTCAAGATTTATGCACGAATAATGCTTTCAACTCCTTGAAACAACTGAAAGTAATCTTTGGTGTGACAAAATTATAATGTATTCCTTTATAGTTATTTTATTTTACTTTTTCACAGAAACCAATGAGCTTCGTCTACGAACAACAGGCAATTATCAAGCTTTACAAGCAAGCACTTGAAAATGCAAGGAAGAGAGAGAAATCTTTGAGGCAGGTAAAGAGAAAACGCTATGCTGAACTTATCACATGTGCATCAAAAACAGACAATGATTACAGACAATGTATTAAAACAAATAGATCATTGTTTGCACTTGAGACACTTAAATGTGAGAAATCCGCATTTGCAGCAGAGAAAGTTGTTGCTGTTGCTAGTGGTAGTGTAAGAATTGCTGAGGAACAAAATATGAAGAGATGTAGTAATGATCACGCGATCGGAATTAAACATCCTTCGAGTAATAAAAGCAGAATTCCCAAGCTATCAAAACCAGTAAAGAATGCTACTGTGAAAGAAAGAATGGAAAATAAGTCTGTAAATCCGCTCTGTGGCTTCCCCAAAACAAACCAAGACAGTCTTAATGCATGGAAATGTTCTACTGTACCAAGGAAGGACAGTGGAAATAATCTGCAATTGCTACCAATAGTTAGCCGTAAAGACCAAATTTTGACGAGATGTACCGAGTCAGTAAATGGTAAACATCCTGCAAAAGGTATCATCGAAATTCCTATGCAATATAAACCAGCAAAAAAGCATAGGACTGCTCAAAAACCAGTATCCTCAGGTTGTAATAAAGACGTTATAAGAGAGGACACAAGCAATAAAAATGCTGCTTCGATGAAGAACAATGGGGAAAATATAGCCATTGTAAGAAGAGACAAGGGCAACAATAATGCTGTTGTAGGAGAAAACAATGGCAAAAATAAGGCAATTGTAATCGAGAACAATAGCAATGATAATGCTACTGTAAAAGAAGACAATGGCAATATTAAGAAAGTTATGTGTAAGCAGAGCCTAGTCAATGTAAGAGAACATAGCCATACGAAATATCTCAAATTAGATATTGGAAATGGGCTTGTTTCATCGAAAATAGGCTTAAATTCTAAAACATCAACAGATATGAGCAACGTTTGCCTTGATACTGGCATGTTAAATTCACAAATCGAATTAAAAAGAGAGGGGACCAAACTTAATGATTTTTTATTAAAAGAAGTCTCTGAAACGCCCCTAAAAACAAAAAGAAATGACGAAACACTGAATGTGCTCGTAGCTTACTTTTAACTCCATCATATGGTTCTGAAACACCATTAAAGAAAGCGAGGCTTGAACACGTAAGAAATTGCGACCAACCAAAAGTTGATGGTCATTTTGAAATCCTTTTAAATGGGTGCGCAGATTGTAAAGTAGAACATCAAATTACGCAATCTCGATCCAAAATTCCACGGCCAATTAAAAAGCAAGAGGTCACTTATGTTTTTGATGTTATTAGTTATTTGAAAGGAATGGTAAATGAGCTCCTGATGAAGTAATTAAAGAAAGAGCTCGGCCAGGAGAACTTAAAACGGTTATGAGCGCAAGATGATCGGTAACATTTTATCATGTTATGGAATAACTTAGTAACGAAATAAAATCAGAGAACTAAATGATTTAATGTTTATCTACCGTATGTAATGTTCAGGTGGATTGTAATGCATGTTTAAAGAGCAAATGGTATATGAGAAACTGGAATGGGGTTGTAAAAGCTTGGGAAACTTTCACTAAGGAAAACTTGATTTCAGGATATTCCGCCTAAAACCTTTAACGGCATGCAATTACTCAATGTTTTCCATGAACCAGACCCCTTTCTTTTCCCATCGGTTCTTCATAAGAATAAAATGAAATATTTGATTAAATCGTAGTCTTAGTTTTAGCTTTGTAGAATATTTAATAACCCAGACTGAAATCTAAATTGTATATAGTTATGATTAAGAATAAGATTTGTTCTAAGCTTAAATTTGTATCTTTTTGCATGTTTCCCTTTCTGTTCAGTCAAAGTTTTGTATCTGTATCAGCAAAACGAGTGAGTTTTGTGAAATGTAAAATGTAACAAAATCATTTTTGACAATTAGATTTTCCCAAAATTGAACATTAGTATCTTCACAGCTGAATGTACCGGGTGACCAAAGGTATTTGAAAGGCTCATGGGTACTCAAATTTCTGCACATATGTCTCAGTATCTATCATCGCTGCTTTGTGGTTTTCGTAAGGGCTACAATGCTCAACATGCATTGATGCGGGCAATTGAAAAATGGAAAGCTTGCCTGGACAACAGTGGGAAAATAGGAGCTATCTTTATGGACCTTTCGAAGGCCTTTGACTGTATTCGACATGAATTATTGATTGCTAAGTTACATGCATACGGATTTAGCCGCGAAGCTTTATTGCTTGTTCACAGCTATTTGGAAAATCGGCAACAAAGAGTGAAAATCAATGGATCTTTCAGCACCTATAAACGTCTAAGTTTTGGTGTTCCTCAAGGATCCGTCCTTGGACCTCTATTTTTCAATATCTACATCAATGACCTTCTGTTATCGATTCAAGAGACAGAGATATGTAACTATGCGGATGATACAACCATTTATACGTGTGATATGCGTCTCGAAAATGTAATCTCTAGGCTAGAAAATGATTCCAAAATTATAATCGAGTGGTTTGGAAACAATTACATGAAACTTAACGAAAACAAGTGCCATTTTATGATATTTGGTGAAAGAACAAACCAAGACGTCGGCATAAATATTGGTAGCTGTGCCGTTAATAATTCAAAAGAGGAGAAGCTGTTAGGAGTTTTAATTGATGCAAATCTTAACTTTGAAAAGCACATAAGCAATATCTGTCAAAAGGCCGGTAATAAACTATTTGCCTTGTCACGTATGTCTGCATATCTAGGTACTGATAAATTGAGACTCTTGATGAGAGCATTTGTAACTAGCCAGTTCCAATACTGTCCGTTGGTTTGGATGTTCCATAGCAGAAAGATAAATAACAAAATCAATAGGCTGCACGAGAGAGCCCTGAGAATAGCATATAAAGACTATAGTTCTAGTTTCGCAAATTTGTTGGAAA
>REGM01000032.1:455606-511815 GCA_004194415.1 Aurelia aurita
ACTTTATATCTCTCTTATTCTTTTTTAATTGGTCCAATTAAGCTCAAATCTTTGATTTACATATATTTTGATCTATATTTTTCATTTCTGTAAGAAAATTTAAGTTTGATGAACTTTTAACATGCTTTTATTTTTATGACGTCATTCAACATCATAATTATTATGCTCTAGCAACAACAGCAACAGCGCTAATTGAATTACGATTTTAAACAATCATTGTTTATATGATGAATAACATTTGTGCCAAGGTAGGTGGTCATATCTGATATAACAACTGAAATAAAGAGGGGGGCGGAATCCGCCCCCCCAGGCATTGAGTGTTTCAAAACACCCAGGTCAGATAGGGTTAAGCAGGAACGTCGTACTCTGTGATAAGAAAACCGGTCTTTTTCCGCAATTCCTTTGGACAAACACTGGGTCAACATTTTTACAGTACTTGCCGCCCCTGGTTTTTCCCATTCTGCTATGGTTTAAATTGAAGAAGTGTGCGAAAAAAGTAAGAGCTCTCATACTAATTATCTTCCTAATTATCTTAGCTTGTGCAACATACTTTATCACAAAATAGAATATTTACTAATTATTATCACTACTTTGTTTCTCTGACAGACCTTCCTTCCAAATGTAAGCAGAAAGAGCACAGGCGTCAAATCTTTGCAAAAATTAATCGTGTACAATTTACTGCCCTTTTCTTTCAAATGAATTGATCCCAGGGAAATATGTAATATGCCATAATTCCAGAGAGGGTATATGTTTTGTATCATCATCATTTTCAGAATTACAGCGTATTTATGTTTTGGAAAGGAAGTATGAAAGGAGTATCTGAAGTTTTGGCAAAAATTAAAAGCACCAAAAATCTAAAAATTGAGGAAAATAAATACTTTTTCCAGAAAACTATATGGAAGTAAACTACCAACTGTATTTCAAAAATACTTCTGAACGAACAAAAATAAAAATAATGTTGTCTATAAACTTGCAACTGTATTTCAAAATCACCTCTCAGTGAACGTTTACAGTAATATTAATACGAAACTCGTCAAAGTAAACATTATCAAAGTCATAATGCAAAAAAAGGGGATAATATGATGATAAAAAATATCTTTGGTTTGATTTGCCTTCATCACTCAAGAGCATTCAAAACCCAACAAAATTTCGCAGTCAACTAAAGCAAAGCATGATTGACAAATACCAATATGACATCCAGCGTAGTTAAATAGAACAAATATAAGTATTCTACAGTTGATTTGCAAGTATTTTATGTAAACTTTCCTAATTATATTTCAGTTCATTGATTGTTGAGGTTTTTGGCATTGTAGTAGGTAGCATCATATTGCAGTCCTTTTGTAACTTCAATTTAGCAGCCCAAGCTGGACAAGCTCTGATTCTATTGGGCGGTGTAGAATATAGGATTATTTTAGCAGGTCTTTGTTTTTTAGCAACTTGTAGTTTACTAATGAAATTGAATAACATGTTACGCGAATAAATTAAACTTTTGCGACTAGGCAAAAAAAGCATAGGTCATAGGTTCCAAAACTTTCAAAAACTTCAAAAAGGTCGATGTAAAATTCTATGACCAATTTCTTTCAACTAAATGGCTTGAAATAAACTTTAGCTACGTTTATATAATTCTACCGTTGGACTTTTCAGAAATCTTGAATATTTCTCGAAATTAAAGCGAATTTGATATTTCAACTCTTTTTAGGATGTGACGTCTTCAAATTTCTAAATCGTTAACTGGAAGAGTGAAAAACTTGTGCTTGATACCATATTGTAGACATTTATTATTCTATGTTTCTTCAAAAACTTTAGAAATTACGATGCTTTAAGTTTTTTCTCTCGAACTTATCTTGAATTCTTAAAAATGAAGAAAAACCCTCTAATTCTGAAAATATTGAGGATTTCTGAAAAGTCCAACGGTAGAACTATAGCAAAGTAGCTAAATTTCCTTTTCAAGCTAGTCAGTCAAAAAATAGGTTATATAATTTTACACCAACCTTTTTAAAAATTTGGATCCTATGCTGGCAGAAAACACGGAACTCTCGGAACTCTCGGAAATCTCGGAACTCACATAACTTTTGCGAAGATTTGATGCCTTCGCTGGCAAAAGGACTACGAAATCATGAACCATAATCCTTAAAAGCTAGCTCAAACCATGGATGGCAGGAAAAAAACTGTAATTCTCGTACCTGTGTTAACAAAACATTTGCATGCTCATACCTCGGTGTTATAGTTGTTTTCATCTGTTTTCCCCAGTTCTGCCCGCAGCTCTTACCTCCTGATTCGAATTGGCAACGGCCATGTTTGTTTTTTGTAAAGCGAGATTGTCTTCGGTTTTTTTTTAAGAAAGGCCAGACAGAGAAAGAGAATATTGCAAATATTTTGTTTATACAGGTACAAGAACTAGGTATAATTTTGTTTCCTGCCACCCATGCTCTAACCTAAATCCAGTTCGTTTTCAATTTCAGAGCGCCAAAACAAGGAAGCGGATAGATGCACATTTAAATTTCACGTGTGAGATAATCTACAACTCAGACTCTAATCAATTCTTGGTGTGATGGAAAATTAATACTGGATGAAATTAATGCGATAAAAAGTTGGTCAGAGAAACATATCTAAACACGATAGCATAAATAGATATCATAACGTCTAATTAATATAAAAGTATTTCTAAACACTATCAAGCTTTGTACATCTTTAAATATAAGTGCCTTATACCTACAGTAGAGTAGAGCTAGTCATAAAAGCTTTGGACAAGGCTGCCATGCAAAGCCTAAATGAATTTACTGATCCCAGGAGACGTAAGGAGTGGAAAAGGTTCCTTCTAGAGCTGGGCTTAATGCAGTACTGCTTAGGAATGACCCAAGGGAATATGTAGTATATAAGGTTGACACGAGGCTAGGAATATCACAGTTCGATATTGATTCCCCGCCCCCTCCCACCCATATCAACCCATATTTCGAAAGTAAAAGTATGATGATACTTTAGAATGGTACTCGACACTGCGTTCGCCATGTTTTCACTAGACCGAGCCTACTATACCTCGAGTTTATATACTGTGTTAGACTGTTAGTTTTTGGAAACATAATTATACTATAGTGTTGATCAGTAAATAGAGTTATTTTCGTTTGAATGTAACGAATTAGGAAATAACAGGGTTTGTCGCAGCAATGCTTTATGTAGTGTTTGAAAATTGCTTGAAAATGAGAATCAATGTTTGAAAATTGTTTGAACAAGAGACTCTGATAAAAAAGCTTCTTCGTAAGAGACTTGTAAGGCAGTCTCAGCATTTTGGAATCGGCTTATGTAACACCAAGGGGGTGTAATCAAAAACATTTTGACAGGGACGTTCAGCTTATTTTTTGGGCGAGAAAGTGGATATTTTCTTACTTTTTTGGGTCAGGAATTTATGCACTTATTCTAGCGTAGCAAATTTTGAGATCTATTATTTGGTGGCTAGAAATTATTTCGATGACAGTTAAGTTCACGTGCAAGCTCTTAAACTCGCAAACTTGGTAAACATAATGGATGAGAAAGTTAATGCAGACTGAACAGGCTTATATTTCCGGGGTTGTATTTTGAATGGATCTACTTTACTCGGTTCCCCGTTGTTGATTATTCATTTTCATGAATCTTTGGGTACTCAGAGTACAATATCCACCTAGCTTATGGAGTGTATGGTTTGCCTATTTCAAAATATAAATGTAATTTATAACACGGCAATATTAACAGTTTTCCAAATCTTTGAAAAACTCAAATACAATGCTAAAACCCTTTCTTGCTTTCTTGCTAAAACCCTTTGTTTGTTTGTTTGTTTGTTTGTTTGTTTGTTTGTTTGTTTGTTTCTCACTCACTTTCTTTCCTTTCTCATTTTCCTTCTTTTTCACTAATTTTCACTTTGCTGGAGAACAAAGGAACTACTGTTTTTGAAGCAACCACTTATTTAAGACTTTCTTGTGACATGAATCATCAACCACTTGGCAGATTGACTCAAAAAACGTCTCAAACTCTAAGTTGAAGCCTATTCTATGCAACTGTTTAAAAAGCAGACAATTGAAATTACTACTCCTCCACATCAACCATACAAACAGGGCATACTTTTTTAGAACACCCAGTATAGAAAGCACATTGCACACGAGGAGAATAACGATAATTTTCTAGTGAATAAAGCTTTGGAAGGATTACATAAAAGGTTTCAATAAAAGAGTTTTTAACAGAATACCACAGACAATTGCACGAAAATATACTTGTTATATCAACAAATGATTTGTACACTAATCAGAATTATCAAAAGTTCCAAACATCGAAATTATCAATTATGAGAAATTAGCATTACCTACAAAAATTTTAAATCTCAATCTTAGCATCTTTTTGAAAATCGCTTAAATTCTCTGCTTCACAGGCTTGCTTTAAAGATTGACATGAATGGAAAATACTATTCAAATTCAATTAAGAATTTTTCACAGTTTAGCGCTGTATCATATGGAAGTGTTATATTTTGGCATTTCATTCCACTTTTCAGAGCATTCCATGTATTAAAATATTACATATCTTTCACTCCAATCTTACCTAAAACAGTCGATAAAAGATGCTCGGAATGAGTTTAAAATTGCCACAATTTGGTTTAATATTCTACGAATGACAAAGCTACATAAAACATATCAAATTCACAATGGTTATAGATATCAGAACGTGTCATAAGATATTCTATGAACAAACTAGTAATGCCTTGCTTGAAGGGTGTTCCCTCCGGATCACTTAAGTTCCTCGTGCAATATCCAGTCCTAAAGGTGAATTGCTTGGCCAATGAACTCCCACTGAAGAATCTGCGTGAGAATATCTAACGAACAAGAGCTACGATTTTCACTCACATGATTGCCAGCAAACCACTGCAGCCATATGGGAACTGGAGAAAAGAATTAGGAAATGCTACACTCAAATTTCTTAGCAGGTGTTTGGTCTTTGTGGGATGAAGAATTAGATCTATTAACTTGAGTCCCTTGATTCCCTGCGGTCAACTTTGCCCAACAGCGACTCATCCTGACACAGCAAAAAGATGGCCGTATTTTTTACATTCCTTAACTGAATCACTGCCTAGGCCCGTTTTCAGCCGTGAAAGATCAATATGCAACAAGNTATAAGGTTGACACGAGGCTAGGAATATCACAGTTCGATATTGATTCCCCGCCCCCTCCCACCCATATTTCGAAAGTAAAAGTATGATGATACTTTAGAATGGTACTCGACACTGCGTTCGCCATGTTTTCACTAGACCGAGCTACTATACCTTGAGTTTATATACTGTGTTAGACTGTTAGTTTTTGAAACATAATTATACTATAGTGTTGATCAGTAAATATAGTTATTTTCGTTTGAGTGTAACGAATTAGGAAATAACAGGGTTTGTCACAGCAATGCTTTATGTAGTGTTTGAAAATTGCTTGAAAATGAGAATCAGTGTTTGAAAATTGCTTGAACAAGAGAATCTGATAAAAAAACTTCTTCGAAAGAGACTTGTAAGGCAGTCTCAGCACTTTGGAATCGGCTTATGTAACACCAAGGGGGTGCAATCAAAAACATTTTGACAGGGACGTTCAGCATATTTTTTGGGCGAGAAAGTGGTAATTTTCTTACTTTTTTGGGTCAGGAATTTATGCACTTATTCTAGCGTAGCAAATTTTGAGATCTATTATTTGGTGGCTAGAAATTGTTTCGATGACAGTTAAGTTCACGTGCAAGCTCTTAAACTCGCAAACTTGGTAAACATAATGGATGAGAAAATTAATGCAGACTGAACAGGCTTATATTTCCGGGGTTGTATTTTGAATGGATCTACCTCGGTTCCCCGTTGTTGATTATTCATTTTCATGAATCCTTGGGTACTCAGAATACAATATCCACCTAGCTTATGGAGTGTATGGTTTGCCTATTTCAAAATATAAATGTAATTTATAACACGGCAATATTAACAGTTTTCCAAATCTTTGAAAAACTCAAATACAATGCTAAAACCCTTTCTTGCTTTCTTGCTAAAACCCTTTGTTTGTTTGTTTGTTTGTTTCTCACTCACTTTCTTTCCTTTCTCATTTTCCTTCTTTTTCACTGATTTTCACTTTGCTGGAGAACAAAGGAACTACTGTTTTTGAAGCAACCACTTATTTAAGACTTTCTTGTGACATGAATCATCAACCACTTGGCAGATTGACTCAAAAACGTCTCAAAATCTAAGTTGAAGCCTATTCTANATTTCAAAATATAAATGTAATTTATAACACGGCAATATTAACAGTTTTCCAAATCTTTGAAAAACTCAAATACAATGCTAAAACCCTTTCTTGCTTTCTTGCTAAAACCCTTTGTTTGTTTGTTTGTTTGTTTCTCACTCACTTTCTTTCCTTTCTCATTTTCCTTCTTTTTCACTGATTTTCACTTTGCTGGAGAACAAAGGAACTACTGTTTTTGAAGCAACCACTTATTTAAGACTTTCTTGTGACATGAATCATCAACCACTTGGCAGATTGACTCAAAAACGTCTCAAAATCTAAGTTGAAGCCTATTCTATGCAACTGTTTAAAAGCAGACAATTGAAATTACTACTCCTCCACAGCAACCATACAAACAGGGCATACTTTTTTAGAACACCCAGTATAGAAAGCACCTTGCACACGAGGAGAATAACGATAATTTTCTAGTGAATAAAGCTTTGGAAGGATTACATAAAAGGTTTCAATAAAAGAGTTTTTAACAGAATACCACAGACAATTGCACGAAAATATGCTTGTTATATCAACAAATGATTTGTACACTAATCAGAATTATCAAAAGTTCCAAATATCGAAATTATCAATTATGAGAAATTATCATTACCTACACAAATTTTAAATCTCAATCTTAGCATCTTTTTGAAAATCGCTTAAATTCTCTGCTTCACAGGCTTGCTTTAAAGATTGGCATGAATGGAAAATACTATTCAAATTCAATTAAGAATTTTTCACAGTTTAGCGCTGTATCATATGGAAGTGTTATATTTTGGCATTTCATTCCACTTTTCAGAGCATTCCATGTATTAAAATATTACATATCTTTCACTCCAATCTTACCTAAAACAGTCGATAAAAGATGCTCGGAATGAGTTTAAAATTGCCACAATTTGGTTTAATATTCTACGAATGACAAAGCTACATAAAACATATCAAATTCACAATGGTTATAGATATCAGAACGTGTCATAAGATATTCTATGAACAAACTAGTAATGCCTTGCTTGAAGGGTGTTCCCTCCGGATCACTTAAGTTCCTCGTGCAATATCCAGTCCTAAAGGTGAATTGCTTGGCCAATGAACTCCCACTGAAGAATCTGCGTGAGAATATCTAACGAACAAGAGCTACGATTTTCACTCACATGATTGCCAGCAAACCACTGCAGCCATATGGGAACTGGAGAAAAGAATGAGGAAATGCTACACTCAAATTTCTTAGCAGGTGTTTGGTCTTTGTGGGATGAAGAATTAGATCTATTAACTTGAGTCCCTTGATTCCCTGCGGTCAACTTTGCCCAACAGCGACTCATCCTGACACAGCAAAAAGATGGCCGTATTTTTTACATTCCTTAACTGAATCACTGCCTAGGCCCGTTTTCAGCCGTGAAAGATCAATATGCAACAAGCAATTTAACAATCTTTTCAAAGGTGAATGCCAGGGACTAAAAATGAAATGTTAAAATCAATGGTATAAAATCGATACTTGAGGACAGATTTCACACCTTTAGTGCAGCAAGCCGATATAAATATTCTTTCCACATACAGTAAAACCCGCATATAAGAAACTTCCTCGAATGAGAACCCACAGCCTGAAATCTTTATTATTTACTCTTTTATGTAAGAACCTTTCATACTTATTTGTGCATAGGTTCTTATTTGGAAGAACAAATGCATTGAATAGTTCTCAACTGTAACAATCCGAAACATCAATTTAATTATCAAGTAAAATAAAAACATTGATATTGTTCCTTGACCATCTAAAAGGCCCAAACAAGTCTGATTCAACCACTTCGCTATCACCTAATATTCAGTTCTATCACAGAATTTTCATTGTCAGCAGAGACATTTTAAAGACTGCAATCAAAGAAACATTATTGTAAAAAACCTTTGTGAACAAATTTAAGAACCTAATCTAAGAACCTACAGCCTGATTTCATGAATTTTATCCTTTCCACAAGAGCCAAAACAGCTTGGTTTGAAAAAGGTAGGTTCTTATTTGCAGATTTTTACTGTATTTCTATTTGATTGAGTGTCCTAGGAAGTGCACAATCTATGGCTGTTACCATATCAGATAACTACCATTCTCTCTTTTAAAACTTCACCTGTTATGTTGCATGCTACCTGTTGTTGCATGGCAAAGAAAAATAGACAAACTTTGTTGTCTTAAAGAGAAATTTTAACTACAAATGCAGCATTACTTACTCCTAATTTCATGATAAAGATAGGATCAATGGCTTGTTGAAGCAAAGTTTTTAAAATGTGATTTAAAAATGTATCGACAGATAATTATATACCGGGTGTCCCAAAAAACTGTATATAAGTTTGAAAAATTCTGACGCCAAGACTTATCGTGAAATCAACCCAAAGCTTTGTTTATGTTAACTCTCAATGGATGAATTAAATTTTGGTATTTTTCTGACAATTTTTGGTAACTTTGTTGCAGAGAAATAACTCAGCAAGTGCAAGATTTCCTGTGAGGCCCAAGCAAGAGCTTTCAGTAGAGGAGAGCTAACGATTCTTGGGAAGGCAGAAGCATGTCGGCCCTCGGCATCAAAAGCTGATATGGTTTGTGATTATCATTGTTAGAAACCTTGAGGGAGATATTCTCAAGGGACACTCATATTACATTATCATTAATCAAGAGATTTCTATACTTCACTTAAAAATTGTAATTTTAATAATAACTGGCTCATTGTAGTAAACGTAAAGAATTCCCTTGATCAATAAGAAACAGTGATAAAATTTTAGAAGGAAAGTCTTTGATTTAATTTTGCTCAATTAAAATCAGTAGCAAATTGTTTGCTGAGAAGATCGAGGGTTGCCATGCTTAGGGTTTTTTGCCTTCTCAGAGGTCTACAATGGAGGCTCTGGTTTGAGCATAAGAGTAGATTTTGCGTTTGTTGATTTATAGCTCTACAGCCAAGTTACTGATAATGGTATGAGAAATATAAAAAAATGTTATCTTAGCCATTGAGGGTGAACATAAAAATTTGCTTTGGGTAATTGGTTTTAAACTCTTGGCGTCTGGATTTTTCAAACTTGTATACAGTTTTTGGGACACCCGCTACCACTATAATTTATTTCAAAAAAATTAACTTCAGGTTTACAAAATTGAGCTTAAAGGGCCTATTTCAAGCAGCATGCTTGGCGCCTGTCATCTCTTTATATTGTTTGTTGTCGCCATTTTATGAAAACGGTGACGGCAAAGAGATGACACGCACAAAGATGCTGGTTGAAACAGACCCTTTAAAAGTACCTACAAACCTTTTATATGTTCAGTCCCAATTCAATCATTTGCCATCGGCAGGACTCTCAGAACTTGTCGATGATGTTTTTTTCTTCCTTCCCATCAGGTTACCAAGAGAGATCTTTCTACCGTGCTGGAATCGAGCGAAATCAACTGATATAATAATATATACAGAGAGTCTCTGCGTAAACAGCTTTAGGCCAATTAAGAAGAGGCAAGATAAAAGAAAATACATTCGCATCTATTAGCTGCGTAAAAGAAAGAGACAAGAAGATTGCAAGAAATCCTTTGGTCATCGGATCACAGCTTTTGTACTAAATTTGAATAAGTTCGCGAGAATGGGCGTGCACGTCTTAGACATGATATAACCTGGTGCAAGCTTTCAGATGCTGCATTAAGTTGGAAAATAAATATCCGTGCTAAAACTAAATAAGCTTTGGATTCTGGGTGATTGTTTAGAAGAATACTAATAAGAAAGGCAAGAGAAATAACTCCTTTAAAATTAAACGGATCGCAGTCACTTTCTGTCAAAAGAAAGATTCGGAAAGACCTTATAATTGGCGTCAGTCTTAGCCCTATCTCACCTGGGACTTTTGAAGCGGTCGAAGCCTGGCGGAGGGGGGGGGGGTTGAATTCACCTCCCCTCTTTTTCTCCGCTGTTACAGTAGCTATGGTCTTGTAACTTAGTAATTAGATGGACATTCATGCAAACAATCAACATCACCTAATAAAATCAAATTAAGGCTATTGTTCTTGTTGCTATGACAATAAAACGATATCAAGTTATGATTATCACAATAAAGGGTATCATGAATAAACAACAACATTAGGGATTAAATTGTAATTTTTGTGTCAAATTGAANAAAATACACAATTATGCAAGAAATAATCTTAAAGCTATACTTTATAGTGCCTATTAGGAAATATAAAAAGAACAACTTTGATTCAGGTAACATATTTCTAGAATGAGCACCCACTATCAAATTAGTGCTATGAGTACCTCGAAGTTCCTTATTTTTAGCTACATGAATTGAAAATGACCCATCTTCAAAGGGTACCATTGCCCCCGCTGTTACTTTGAATTTCATCATTAAGAAGTGAATCAAAACAGGGTTAGAAGAGGAGATTTTGAATGAGCGCCCACCCAGGTTGTTATTTTGAGAGAAATATGGTACATAATGCGGTATACCTTTTTCTTCTCTTTGGTCTTATCTTTCGACTTCGCTGCATCCTTTTTCTGACCAGGAAAAGTAAACCTTGCAGTGGCTGATGGAGACACGGAGGTCTCAGGGGTGCTCGTTAACAAACATGGTGAGCTCGATTGTAGTGGACTAGTAGGTGATACAGGGGACTGTAAACTTGATATGCTGACCAACGACATTGCATGATCACGTCGAGTGCTAGGTCCTTCAAAGCTATCTCCTTCTGTAGTGTTTTGATAATCACAACCATCAATTTCGTCAGCTTCACTAAAACTGTCTTGTGTGGTTGATGATTTTTGTTTATCAACTACAGTGTCAATTGTAACGGGACTAGAGACTGTGCGACCAACGTTAAGCTTCGGACTGGATCCAATTTTTTCGTCGGTCGCAAAATCAACATGTAACGTCCTTCTATGCAACGTGTTACGGACAAACCCCATATCTGAAGCAGAATCGCGAGTTTTTGGCGGCTTAAAAGGCATATCAACCAATGCATTAGCAGTATCACTGTCTTTTAAAAAGGCCGGATCTTCGCTTTTTCGAAACGAAGATTGCCTTTGTTTGGTGGACGCATCCGATTGCCTGATTTCTTTTCGCTTCGTCTCATCGTTTCTTGTTACGTCGTTTTCGGTATTTGAGTTCATATCGTGTATTCCACTCGTTGTCGCACTTTCTGCGCTTATCCACGACAAGCGTTTGGGTTGATTGCTCTGTTGAGATTCGTTTCTTTGAGCTGGGTCGGTCCGTGGGCGATACATGTGCGTAGATGACGGGTAACCTGGGGCGGCATGTTCCGAATAAAGTCCTGATGGCTGGCTCTCAACACTTATTCCAGTTGTCATTTCTGAGCGAGAATATTCTGAATGAAATGGATATATTGATAAGTGAAGACAAGAAAAGCACTATGACCCATTAGTATGCCGGATGACCTATGAAGAAATTCCCAACTTGAAAATTGATACTATTAAATCGTAGATTTTTTATGTTCGATGGCGACAAGGACCACACAAATCTCTGAGGCAATAGTTTTTCTTTCCTACGGAAACAAAAGTTTCAAAAAAGGTAGCAAAGTGCATGTATTAATCTAAAAAGAACTTCAATTGTTTGAAAATTCTTAATGCGGAGAGTACTTGGGGTATTGGAATGAATCAAAGTTTGGTTGATACACGAAAGGCTGAAGTATTTTTGTGATATTTGTTCTATTTTTCTGAGCAATACAAATATAAGTAAAATCTAATTTACAAAAATCCGTAATATCGAAATGCGTGAAAAGAGGCCTAAAACCCTCAATCAAAATTATAAACCATCTCCTCATTCAAACACATTTCGTTCCTCTCAAGAGTTAAAGGGGCCTTTGCAACCAGCACACCTTGCATGTGTCATCCCTTTGTTGACGGCTACTTTCGTGGACCATGAAAATGGCTATAACATAGAGACCACAAGAGGGATGTAGTCACAAAGAATGCCGGTTGCAAAGGCCCCTTTAAGAATCAAATCTTTATGAAAGCAATAGCGTATATGATCTGAAACTTTTGCAAAAATCACTTTTTAAACCTTGAGGGAAATGAAGTGTATTTGCATGTTGCTCTAAGTGAGGAGATTACTTATCCCTTTTTCACGCATTTCGAAGTAAAAGAATTTTCATAAATCTAACTTTAACTATATTTACAATGAACAGAGAAATAGAAGAAAATTCACAAAAAAACACTTCAGCCTTTCAGCTATCAACCAAACTTTAATTCATTCCAATACCTCATAAATTCCCTGCTTAACGAATTTTCGAACAGTTGAAGCTCTTTTTCGTCCACCTGGTATATGATCCCATAATTTATTGAAAGTTTGATTTCATAACTCATGAAGGATTTTGAAGTCACATTTTTCGTGGAAAGAGCCGCGAGGAACTAATGAATTTTGGGTAAAAATATTTCACTCGAAAGCAATATTTACAACCATTTATTGATAAAACTCGGCAACTAGATTCCACTCACCTTTGTTTCTCAAGCTTTGGTTCAGTAGTATTCTTCTGATGTCATTAACCCATGCCTTTTTTATTTCGATGTTAGAAGCCTACAAGTCAAGATATAACATTGAGCTGTAATAAAAATTGACTTTGAGCAGTTTTGGATAATTTATCCTTTATATATAATAATTAGGGGAGAAATACCAGGTGAATCAAACAAGTTGAACGTTTGCAGGCCTATTGTTTGCTAGCTATTAATCAGATTCCTTCAAACTGATTCTTAGTGTAGAGTTACCATGTCAACTTAGATAATAAAATTTAGTTGGTTAAAATCGGTCAGTTTGTTCTTGAGTTACAAGGAATTTTACGAAAGTGTTTCATCTCAGAATATTTCAAAAGATGCCTAAAATCCTTGATCAAATTTGCTAACAGGTCAGCCTGAGGGTACAGAAAAAAATCATAAAAGGGTTGAAAGAAATTCCCAAGTTACAAAATACTGGGGCAGGCTCTGACTATACAATGGGTTACTTATAAGATACTTTCCTGGTAACGACTACGAAAAAAGGCCATTCTCTTGGCACATAAACCTCTTTCGCTCAGTTTTCAGGAAATTATCCCCTTCTAATTACTAAAATTTGCTTTGGTACACACTTTTAGGAAGAATTTTGCTAAAAACTATCCATCTTTAGAACTCTCATCGATTTGAGTCAAACAAGACTAATGACAACATAAATTTGTAATCTTCAAATACATACATACATACATACATACATGGTAATATCGAGTATATCCACAAAGGTTGTGGCTCTTCATCTCTTAGAAAAATAAATCAATAAATATAACTCAGATGTGTTACATAATATCTAGAGAAATTATTTAAAATGTTAAAATGTTAAAAACGTTAAAAGATTGATAAAAATGACTTTAAGACGTCTTTTTCATCGTTCATTGATCCTCGCAAATAAATGATTCCGCAAGGCTGAACAGAATGCGGAAAGATTCTCAGCGTTTCTTATTTCTGTTGGAAGCTGATTAAAATATTTGCTCGCTTCATCTTGGAAAGTTCCGTTGATTAGTGATGTTTGAAGTTTCATTTCACCGCTGTTTCGAAGTGCTCTACCCGTTGTTTTGATCTCCAGCTTGTTTATATCTGGCCAGTTGTCACTGTGGATAGCTTTGTACGCTAGCTTTAGATAATTGAATTCTCTTCTTTCTTTAATTGGTAGCCAGTTCAGTTTTACAATATCATCTCTTGAACAATATCTACCAAGTACAAAGCTTGCTGCTACTTTTTGCAGACGTTGTAGACTGTTTAGTTGCACATTGGTTAATGGCGAATAAACGTAATCGTTGAAGTCTACTTTCGAAAATATTAGTGACTCTATTAGCTGTTTACGAAGNGATCAAAAGATGATTTCTAGAACTGAGAAGTATATAATTTACGGTATCGTGCAGAGCATTGACTACACAGCTGCAGTGTGCTAAGATGACTTGCATCAGAGCGGATTGTAGTCTCCATCTAACTTGAAGTGGATTTTCAACTCGCCAAAGATAAGCAAATAAATCATAAACCATTCTGAGTCTTGATTTCAATTTGATAGAACACAAGACACATATATATATACATGCAGGGAGTATTTCCGTTCGCTCAGATATAAACAAGACATCATTTCGAAATCTAGGGAGAGGGGAGGATGGTCACGCCACGACATTTTGCAAAGGCTTAGCTTTTTTTTCCTTTTTTTTCTCTATATTGCTACCTAGCATCCGAAGGTAGTTTTTAGGACACTGAGAAGCTAAGCTTATCGAGCAATGTCCTGGTCCTTCCTCTCGATGTGACCACACCTCGCGATTCCTTTAGCCTGGAATTACAGAGAGTTGGCGACTCTCCTCACTCTACGTAGCAGGTTCGACAGGGCGGGGACTCGAACCACCAACCCTCAGGTTGGTAGTCAAGCGCGCTACCGTTGAGCCATCCCCGCTTATAAGGCTTAGCTGGTACAGTAAATCCCCGCATATAAGAACCTTGAAAATATGAACTTACAAGCTTTTTTTCCTAAAGAATACACCTTGTAATTAAGAGCCTGTTGCAGCTTGATAAAACAATATGTTGAAATTACAATGGTAATAAAATTTGATTTTTAATGGTCCTTATGTATCGATTTTCAAAGATTTTCAGATTTTCAAAAAACAACGTTCAAATTTTTAAGAAACCTGATCTAAATATGCCAACGTGCTTGAGGGCCATTGACCAAATGTTTTTGTCCCTGTTGGCTATTAAATCTGAACATCCTCCCTTCCTATTTAAAGGCGAAATTTTTTGGCCAATATTCTAAGCTCAGAATTGGCTATTAGGTCATCACTAAAATTGCCAAAAGCATATGGTAAGGCTCAACATCTCTTGGTGATGACTCCTAAAAGTTTGTCATAAGGGACCGTTCGAATAAGAACCTTCATACCCTGAAATTAATCAAATTACCCTTAAATAAAGACTTAATTCAGTCTGGCCCTAAAAAAAGTAGGTTCTTATATGCAGGGGATTACTGTAGGAAGCCAGTGGTTATCACTTCGATTTTCTGCGAAGAAAATCGCAAATTGGAAGCATACAGTGGTCACCTGGGGAAGTACAATCAATCATTTTTGGTGGTAGGTTAGCCTAGCGGTTAGCGCGCTCACCTTCTGTGCAGAAGATTGTGGATTCAAGTCCTAGGCTGCCACCTGGGTGAATTACCACCAATCATCCTAGAAAGTTCTGTGCGCCTGCCCCCTCGGAGAAAAGTTTAAAGTTTTTAGGAAGAGGTGTTAGTAGCGGTGGTCTGCTCGGCTTTGGCAATGGGCTCCAGCTGGCGCTTCGAGCTGACGATACACTGAAACAAATCTTGTAAGTTCTGTATGGTTCTCTCTTCAGACAAGAACTTAAAATTTATGGGAGAAGGTATCAGATGGGAATAGTCTGCTCGGCTTCAGTAACAAACCATTAGGATATCCTCGCACGAAAGATACAATGTAAAAATAACAACTAACGTTCGACTGAATGAAACAGAAAAATAGAACAACAATGAAAATGGTAAAGACGCACACGGATGGGTCATTTGCAAAATCCGAATTCACATGTTGCATGGAAATTCAATTCAGTTGGGTACAGGAAACCGAGGCAAAGCGTTGCAGGAGGCGATGCTCAAGATGGCAGTGGACCAGATGCAACAGAGACAAAAACCATCAGCTATCATATAAACTTTATACAAATCTTCTACCACTCCAGCTGAGCCACATACCAAGTATCTTTAAGGCAGGTAAGGCAATTCTTGACAGTTTTCTGCACTTCTCGTAGCTTTGGCTACGTGGCTAGGCCCATTACAAAAGTAAGCAAAAATTAGCGGGAAAAACGTTGAAAACTAACCATAAGACTCATCCGTGAGCGCCTTTAAAGAAACAATAGTTTTTAGACCCTTTGTTATTAAGTGAAGCCTTCAACCCTTCAGCAAAAACATATTTTCATGGGTACGCTTTGTTAAAGACAGTGTTACCTTTAGGGAACTCTTACAAATGAAACAGTCTCCTTGTACAAGTTGTTTCTTTGCTTTCGAAAATAAAATCAGATCTTCAAATAAGAAAACTCGTCTCAAGTGCTTCTTCTTGTTGCTGTACACGATAAAGTCACCCTAAGGGAGAAAAGCAGAGATTAACTGAGATCTGAATTTTGAGATTTTACCGTATCTTTGTATGGTAATTTAGCATATTTTAAAACTTTAGTGTACGGCTCAGCGTGCTAAATTTATGTTGAATTTAGCTATATTTACTATAATTTTTTCAGTTCTTCTCATTATGTCAGAGAATGAAGGAAAGAGGAAGATAAAAGGAAAACTCAGGGGACTGGATTCTCTGACTAGAAAGTCTTTCGAAACTACCGATAAACACAATTTTAAATATACAAAACCCCACACAAAGTTCGTATCGGAATCGATAGCTGGGTATTTTTTGCCTGACCCTCGTCAGAATGGTAATAGCAGACAAGAATCGAAACTGGTAAAGAATCAACCAAGAAATAAACTATTCAAACAGCAAAATTCAGCTTGTCAGTAAACGCACCAAGATTTCCCAACTCACAACCTTGATTTGACAATTTGCTGTGACCTGCATCACACACATGTTTTCAGCAAGTGTTTCCATTGCTTGGCGTTCAGCTGCTCGGAAAATGGTCCCGCTACTACCATTGTGGAGTTTTAAGTAAAAGGAAAAAGAATCAGGAAGGGTAAGCTTTCCACAATTTTTGCAGAAGAACCAAAGAAACAATTAAATAAAGTAAATATTAGCACTTTGATGCGCATTGAATTAGACACGACGTTTCGAGCATAGGCCATTATCAGTTGACTTAATAACGGGCTATGCTCGAAACGTCGTGTCCAATTCAATTCGCATCAAAGTGCTGATATTTTACTTTTAGTTGTTTATCTTTGCACTTTTGTACTACACGCAACCAGAAGAATCTTTTCATCACCGTTGAAACTGGCTACAAAAAGCGTCTGAGCGTTATTATACTATCTCACTTACCTGTCGTAGCAAACAACCTTGTGATCGTAAATGCACCTAAAATAGGGGGAAAGTCGTTAAAGCTCAATGACTATCCCTTGACAAGCTCCTCACAATGAGTGATACACGCACGCATATTTTAAGCTAATAGTAATTTGGTCACTCTTGTGAGAAGCGGAATTCAGTTATCAGGACGTGAGATATTTTTGAGAATGCAAGCAAATGACTGCACGCTGTCTAAGTAGGAACAACGTAGCACAGGTATAAACGCTAGAAAATGCGCATTTCAGTTGCGTCTTTGAGGGATAGTGTTATTGCTATCCTTCATAGCGAGGAGCAAAAAAGAAGTTGCAGTTTTGAAACACACCCACAAATTAAAGTCTTAGATCGTATACAATCCAAAACTGACGGGTGATTTCTATTTGGAAGCTGTTTTTGAAAATGCACGAAGAGGGACTACAAATGGTTAAATCCGTAAATTTCAAGTTTCAAAACAATGACAAGGAGCAGAACCAAAACGAGTAAATGAAAAAATATGGCCCTTGCATTTCCGTTGCATATTAAAACTCGTTAGATTTGTGATGCAATTTTTATCGCTTTGAAGCCAAAAACATGTCAATTTGTTTGCCATTACAAGTCCTGCTCTTCAAAAAATCGGCTCTCGGTCAAAATATCCAATAACTCTGGATAACAATGATCAGAAATTTAAAGGGTGTCCCAGAAAAAACCTTTGCCCCATTTGTACGGCTGCTGTGGAGGAGATATGGTTTATGCTGTCTCGTTTTTTATATTCGTGTTATTGGAAAGGCTTTAACTTAGAGTATTACAACCGGTGGGAGTAAATTGGACCAGTAATTGGAGCGCTATAGCGCTATGATGCAAGAAATCAGAAGTTGCTTCAAAACGAGGCGCTTCCCACTTCTGTACATCACCTTATCATGGGAGTTTGATTATCAACAACATTTCAAGTTCACATTTTCACAACACAACAAACAATAGAATTAACTTGTGGCCCCTGGCTTGCGATATATTTACAAAGGAGCTTGTGAAAATGAAAATTATGAGTAACTGGATATTTGTTGGACAAGGAGATCATTTGTATTGACTGTAGTTCTTCTGTGGCAAACTTCTACTTCTGCAAAAGCCAGATCTGATCCATTATTGCTTATATATAAAATTTTGAACCTAACCTAAATTTTAGGATTCTGCAACTGAATTGTAAAATAACAAGCCATGCTAGTAATTTCGATAATATATATTCAGTTGCCTTTTGCATTGATGGAGATAGGACCCTGTGGTTTTGAAGCAACCTCTGATTAATATACCATAACGGTACATTTTCATATTTATTTTCATATTTCAATGTATTAAGGAGGGTGACCCTTCAATGTAGTGGCTGATTTTCAAAGGCCTTCCTAATAAAAACTTACAATATAAGGGTTAAAAATATCTAAGAATTACTTACAATAAATGAATAAAACTAAATTACAATACTACAATAACTCGTCTGATTGATTCAAATAATGTCTCGAACCCTAGCTTCAATCCTTCCCTATACAACATTTTCAAAAACGAGACGAACGAAATCACTACTCCTCCACAGCATCCATTCAAACGGTGCACAAGTTTTTTGGGATACCCTGTTTATTGCAACTTAATATTGTACATTAAACGCAATTTCAGACGCATAAATTTTGAAAAAAACATTTTCGGACCATTTTTCAAGGAATTTCGGTTGTTTTTACAGAAATTTCGGACGACTACAAAAACGTTACGTTTACAGTTTACTTTGCTTGTTTGATACTAAATATGTCATACATTTATAGATCGTGCTTTATTATAAGTTTTCAAAGGGTTATAGACTAATTATTGTTGAGGATGATGAAAAAGATTGCTAAGTTGCTCAAAATATAACGTTTCTCACCAATTAGTTATCCCGGCACACTCCTTTTCTTTACGTTTTCAAATAGTAAAAATATTTACTGCGATTTTCTATACTGCAAAAGATGTCAGACACTAAATATTTCGGACTACAAACAATTTCGGAATACAAACAATTTCGGACATTAAAATTCTCGAACTTTTGAAATGTCTGAAAATATTAGTGTCCGAAATTTGTTTGCGTTTAATGTACTCACATCACATTCTCTGATAGAATCCATTGCCAACAGATCATTCCCATGTCGAAGTTGAAACTTTATCATATCTTGTGCTGCCTGAAAAAGGTGTATTATCTTCATAAGTCAAATAGTTGAATTAGAAAAACCAAACAACTACTAACTTTAGAAATAAAGCTGCTTTGAGCCTGTAGAAGGATGTGAATGAAATCATATCTTGGTGGCAATATTTTCAGATATGGTTTTTGAGAAAAGTTGGACTTCTAGTCACGGACATATATGATTTTACAGTAACATTCGATGCACATAAGATGACGAATGAACTTCATAAATGACATTTACAGCCATTTTAATGTCATGTCATACAGCACATACAGCCATTCTAACTTCTAGGCAATAGACCAATTCGCAAAAGAGAAGAGAGACTGAGGAGAGCGCAACCAATTCCGACAGCCTTAGTAACAGTCGGAAATCCGGGGAATCCTCTCCTCTACAGCGTTGGCTGCAAGCCTCACACAGCTCTACAAACTTGAATGCTTTTCTATTTATTTACTATTTCCAAGAGTTATATGGTATTTTTTTACCATGGTAAGTGCTTTCCCAGCATTATTCAATCATTTTATCATCAATTCGCCCTTTTCCGAGTATACTTGGAGCCTTTTTAGTTGACGTATTTTCCTTCGAGTTTGAGGCAGCTTGGTTTTAGGCTAAGCTGGCCTCTGATGAAGTTTAGCTCTTTACCGGAGTAATTAGCAGTTATTTTGCAATACAACTCAACAACAAGCAATGTTTAGAATCCTATAAAGCACAATAACGAAACTGTGTATCGTTTAGCCCTAATATACAAACCATAATAGGCCTAACTGAACTCTTTGTCAAGGACTTCGACCGCTTCAAACTCGAAAAAAAAAACTAAAATGGCTCAAAGTATACTCAGAAATGCGCGAAATGATGATAAAACGACTTGATAATCCTGAAAAATCACTTACCATCCTAAAGCATGCCATATGACTCTTGGAGAAAGTAAATAAATAGGAAATGATTCAAGTTTGTACAGCGACGCGAATGTGCCACACCGAATTCGGTTGCTACTGGCGAGGAGAGAATTCCCTAGATTTCCGACTTGTTACCAAGGCTGTCGGAATTGGTTGCGCTCTCCTCAGTCTCTTTTCTCTTTTGCGAAATGGTCTATTTTCAGGAAATTATGTAAACATTAACCTATGCTCTCTTAAGCTAGTGTTACATGTTGCAACTCTTCTAGCAACGTGTGTCGCAAAGCTTGCGAGACTATGCGGGCCGATTGCCCCATGTAACATGTCATCTCTGCAACTTGCACCGCAGTTTTCTCGCAACGATTGCCAAAAGTAGAACCCAGTTTTACTTTCTGCAACGATCGCAAGNGCAGTTATTTTGCAATACAACTCAACAACAAGCAATGTTTAGAATCCTATAAAGCACAATAACGAAACTGTGTATCGTTTAGCCCTAATATACAAACCATAATAGGCCTAACTGAACTCTTTGTCAAGGACTTCGACCGCTTCAAACTCGAAAAAAAAAACTAAAATGGCTCAAAGTATACTCAGAAATGCGCGAAATGATGATAAAACGACTTGATAATCCTGAAAAATCACTTACCATCCTAAAGCATGCCATATGACTCTTGGAGAAAGTAAATAAATAGGAAATGATTCAAGTTTGTACAGCGACGCGAATGTGCCACACCGAATTCGGTTGCTACTGGCGAGGAGAGAATTCCCTAGATTTCCGACTTGTTACCAAGGCTGTCGGAATTGGTTGCGCTCTCCTCAGTCTCTTTTCTCTTTTGCGAAATGGTCTATTTTCAGGAAATTATGTAAACATTAACCTATGCTCTCTTAAGCTAGTGTTACATGTTGCAACTCTTCTAGCAACGTGTGTCGCAAAGCTTGCGAGACTATGCGGGCCGATTGCCCCATGTAACATGTCATCTCTGCAACTTGCACCGCAGTTTTCTCGCAACGATTGCCAAAAGTAGAACCCAGTTTTACTTTCTGCAACGATCGCAAGTATTTTTAGGATCATTGCACAGTGTAATACTTGTTTCTGCAACATGCGTTCCTGAATTTCACGCACGCGTAGGTAATAAAGTTAATCTGCCCCCAGTCTCCATGACTGTTGAGCGGCCTGAATCATTGCAAGTTGCAGAAATAATTTGCAGCGTATAAGAAACCTGATAAAAACTACTAGCCATTTCCTCAATTGCCATTTCAAGATAAGTTGCAGAGAAAAATTGCACCGTGTAACACTGCCTTTATAGGATAATGTCTTAGCGGCGGTTCTTTAAAGGGAATAGGCATAGTAAAGCATGGGGCTTCCAAATAGGCCAAAGAAAACTCCCACACACATTTTTTTCTTTTTTGACACAATGGAACCGCACGTAGCAGATTATTAAACACAATATGCTGCCCAGACCATTTGAGCTACCCCTAACTTTACCTATGCCAAGTCCCTTTAATAGATCACTTCAGATCTGTAATTTGTTCTACAATTTCAAAGAAAGAGCAGGAAGGGCTGTGATTAGGACTACTTAGATGAAGAAATTAGCCGTACCTGCAATTCGCTAAGTCGAGGATCACTAGCAGAACAGCAATTTGCCATGTCCTGGATAAAAATGAACAATTTGGTTTAGGTATAACAAGGAAGCTATGAAACTATTTTGTAGCAACGAGCGTGTACACATGCCAACGAGTAACAGTTTAAACCGGAGAAAACAAGCAATATAAAGCTCAGTAAGTACGCAAAGAGGTAAGAAAGAATATATTTTCTGCTCAAAAGAAGAGCAGAATGTTTGAATTCAAGATTGCAATTAAAAAAAATGCAGCAAATCTTGAATACGAGTTGAGAAGCCAGAAGACGTCGCCTTGCATTGGCCGGATACGTGGCTAGACACGACGAACCAGCATCTACTATGTTGCTCTGGTCCCCTGACGGGAAACGGCACATTGGTCGGCCCAACGTCACCTTGAAGATACTGCTAAATGAGGACATGGGACTCAGTACCTCCGAGATGTTCGCCGTAATGAAGGACAGAGATAGATGGAAAGACAAACTCATCACCTTTTCACGGTCCCCTGGATGAATAAGAAGATGATGAGGATGATGATGAAAATTAAGCAACAAAATAACTTCTCGAGAAAATATTATTTAAGGGTGACTGGAATCGTAGACAGCAAAAGTTTATGATAAACTCTTACCCGTAATAGAAGAGCGTATTTTCCTAAACGCTGCACAGGCTTGATAAGATAGCTCGCAAGATTCAGCTTGTCTTTCAGCTCATTTTGCTTAGTCTAAAATAAAAAATAATAATCAGAAATCTGACAAGCAGATACCAGGAAACCAAAAAACTTAACTAGAATATTTTCTCAACACACAAATACACAATGTGCACATAAAAAGCTTAGGCGTTTAAAAACTTGTAGTACTGGAGTACTGGATGGATCAGAATGAATCAAATTGTACTTGTTAGCTGAAAGGTTGAACTTATGCAATTTTTCTCGAAATTTTCCGAGTACTGAAAAATAGGAAAGTTCAATTTTACGAAAAGTCTTTTGTTTCAAAATGCACAAAAAGGGGCTACAAATATCGATCAAATCACAAAAAATCTCCCTAAACACTACCATACGCAAGTACATTTCGTCTCCCTCAAGAGTTAGTTAAGAAATCGATCTTTAAGACAGGTAATAAAGTCTATGATGGCATTATTTCTTTAAAGTTTCTCTTGACGGAAAAGAACTGTTCTTGCGTATTGTTGTGNAATGAATCAAATTGTACTTGTTAGCTGAAAGGTTGAACTTATGCAATTTTTCTCGAAATTTTCCGAGTACTGAAAAATAGGAAAGTTCAATTTTACGAAAAGTCTTTTGTTTCAAAATGCACAAAAAGGGGCTACAAATATCGATCAAATCACAAAAAATCTCCCTAAACACTACCATACGCAAGTACATTTCGTCTCCCTCAAGAGTTAGTTAAGAAATCGATCTTTAAGACAGGTAATAAAGTCTATGATGGCATTATTTCTTTAAAGTTTCTCTTGACGGAAAAGAACTGTTCTTGCGTATTGTTGTGTACGAGGAGATTCTCTACGACCTTGTCAAGGCTTTCAGACCCTCTTTCGGGAATTTTGCAACAAACGTCTCGTCTTGGCTTCATTCGCAAGATTTACGAAATTTTGGGCACTTAAATGATGCTTAATTTAGTATACTTTCTGTATCGACAAAGGAGATCATATTGAGTCAAGTGTCTTCAAATCTGGAATCTGGGATTAAATGTTGTAGCCCTACTCGTTTGAAGTTGCAAGATCTTGATTAAAAATTGTGTAAAGTTGTTTCCAAACAAAATTTCAAAAACAACCGCCTACAGTGCAACCATTTTTCCATAGCCCTCATACAAGATACGCCATGAAAATTGTTAAACTATACGAAATCCTGTGCTTCCAAACGAGGCTGTTGAGCGTTCGACTGAAGTTTTAAACTTACTTCTTTGACCACGTTCGACTGCTGCTTCGACTGATTGTCGTGTAGGCAAGATCGAGGCAGAAAAGTCAAGTCCTGCATTTGAGCTACAATATTATGAGTCCTAGTTTGAGCTGTAGGCGGGTATTTGGTAAGGTAGTAGTAGCGATAACTAGGACGGAAATCATGAGTCTAAGCGACTTACAGTGAAGTATGCATTTCCAAAATCCTCCAGCAATAAATCACTCTTCGGCTTGTTTTTGTTGTATAAAGCATAAAGGTAGAACTGCCGCTCCTGAAAATAAGGAGAAATGACGCATGTTAAAATCCATGAAATTGCACATTCTCCTAGTCGTTCTTCCTTGTATCAATTCTCTGACTAGAAACAACCTCTTTCTATACAGTCAGAGGAATAGAAGTAGGAATAGAACACTTATCTTACCAGAACACTTGGTTAAAACACTGCGTGCTGAAAATATTTGCAAGTGGAACCGATTAAAGTGGACACTCTCCTCGAGAAAGTTACTTTACGGGGCACCTATGGGCTTCAAGTCTTGCGTTTTATTCTGTTATGACAACACTACAAACGTGGCTTTGAAAACCATGGCACAATTCGCCATCCTCCCATTTCTGTTTCCAATCTTCTGCATTCTTCTTAACGGCTGATTTCCAGTCAGTGGAATTTTCCGAGCGGGCGGAATTTACACAATCAAAAGTCATTCAACCTTAAATTTCTATTCAATTGCAAAGCGACATTTTCCGTCGTAAACAAAAGAATTTCCGCCCGCTCGGAAAATTCCACTGACTGGAAACTGGCCTTAAAACCTTTTAAACTTTCGAGCTATTACCTACCGTAAAAGCTCAAATTAGCCGCCCTATCTATAAGCCCCTTCTATAATAAGCCAGAAATATAGATAAGCCCTTTTTCTATTAAGCTCCTCCCTAGTATCCAATGCGAGGTTACCAGAGGTTTTCTATTTCTTTAGCTAAAACATTTTAAATGTTATTTTTAATATTGTTTAGGATTAAAACTGCGCTTAATTTGTGTATTGACTCGCAAATTGTATTCTGATTCCGAAAAATATGAGGTATAGGACCAAAAAAGCTATCATTTATACTCTTGTCTTTTGACTCTCTGAACAAGCCCCCTCTGGAGTTTCCAAAATTGAATAAGCCCACTGGGGGCTTAACAAAGCTAAAAGGACGTGATCGTCTCACTTACCCATCTTAGAAAGCATTTACCAACTTGCAACGGCGAGTGCATATAATTCTCTAACTCCTGTGAGAAGTACCTATGGAAATAGATGACATTTTTCATCAGGCTGAACAAAAGTCTTATTATAAAGAGCTATTTCGCAGGGTAAAAAAATATTTGTTTATAAAACCAAATATCCAGCTACTAAATATGTCACAATGTTATCTACAAGAGGCAAAGTTGATAAGTCGAGGTAAAGACAATATCACTTTAGTATATATTGTACTAGTTACCAACTGATTTTGTCGCAAACAATATGTTACTTACAAAATAGAGCCATGCTTGTTATGGACAAATTGTTCAGCTATATCATTCAAATTAAAACTAGCAGAGCACACTAGCTTTGCAGATAAGGTTAAATTCCAATGCCCCGTTGTAATTTTGTTTACTCGGCAGCCATTGCAAGGAAATCAAACGACAAAAGAATCTTGAAAATATTGTTGACAAGAAAAATTGGCCGAGAGTGCAAATGAGTATCTCTACGTGTTACTGTTTCCAACTGACAGTTAATCTTTGAACTTCGTATGACGTATCTTTTACAGAAAATATACTTGACAATCATTTGATTCAAAATTAGTACAACTGAGGCTCTACAAAGTGCAGATTGAAAAATCTTTATAAAATTAAATATCAGAATCGATACCTTTTGTGAAAATCGTATATCCTTTCCATGTTTCCAAATAAAATATTTTTCTTCCCAATCAATGTAGGAGGTAAGGATGGCTTTTCCATCTCTGGGATATAATTCTGTAAAACAATCAAGAGAGAATATTCAAGAACGCAATGAGTGCAGTCAATAATTTGCGATTTCCACTTTCAAAATAATTTTCAACAAAGGAGCTTGGCACCAAAGAAACCCTCTATTTTTGCGGTAGGAATTAAGTCAATTTTGAAATTCTGTCCTTTGCGCTAGTTATAACAACAGTCTGGTTTCCTTGGTGACTTAGAGATGGTGTGTCAAACAGTCCTCTGATGGTGTTGTGGCGACGTGTTGTAATCCACCGACTTTGCAGCCAGAACGTCAGGCGGACGTGGTTCAAACCCCACCAGAACCACTTGAGCGTCATGCCAAGGGGTTGCGGACTCGATTAGCTCTTAGGTACGTTTGAGATCCAGCGCTTGGCGCTAAAAAACGCTACTCCACCTTCACCTTCACTCTTGACTGATAATAACTGTTTTGTTTGCACTACAGACACTATTCACGGTTCGATTACAGATCCTCAATTACTGCTTCTTAACATGGCCTAATTTCTTTATGATGAAGGGTAAATAAATTACAGGCCTTAGGCACATTAATACTGTATTCTTTCCTAATAATTCAAAGGAAAGTTTTCTTTAGCAATTTTATTACACTGAAGTGGTCACGAAAACAAGGACCTATCATCAGACATTTCAAAACCGTAAAAGGCCAGGCATCAATTGCTTGGTGCAAATGGAAACGAAGATCTGTATAAAATAAACATTTGAACTGTCGTGGCTTTGATGGAGTTAGCTTCTGCAAGAGAGACCATCGTTTTACAGTGAGATATATTCTAATTCTTTGATCAAAGAAACATTCAACTTTGAAGCACAGAACTTTCACGCATCGGTGTTTGCGAGACGATAAATTGGGCTACCAGAAGTTTTATTGTCCGGGTTGCTACATGTCTGAATGGAACTTGAGCCTGCTATTACATGATCGATCCCATTACAAATTTTGGTATTTGGTCGTACTTTTCTCATATCCAAACATGAAAAAACAAGGTAAAAAGATTCTGACCACCCGGATTCCAATCCATAGCTTGAGCGTTCAGTTTTTCTATTAATCGTGATAACTACAAAAATCGTAACAAATCAGTCTGTACTTTTCTACTTCGGGCCTATTTTTCGGTTTATGTTCAATGCTGCTTTCGAAATTCATACAGATCCTTCTACTTTGAACTTACCTTTAATATGTATTCCAGTGAACTGACATAATCTTTCTCGGTATTTATCATCTCTTCTGCAATATAGCGCAATTTTCTGCAAAGTAATGTAAATATTTTACCTTTGATAATGTCCAGGCACTTTAGCTCTCCTCGTCTGCTGGCACGTACAGCCTACTTTAAATAAGGTCTGACCACCACCCCTATCTTGGCAATGCTGCTAGCATTACACAGCAGCATGAAGCAGCATAGGTTCCAAATCTTTAAAAATGTTGGTGTAAAATTATGTGACCTATTTCTTTTAATTGCACGGCGTGAATGAAACTCCAGCTACTTTGCTATAATCCTACCGTTGGACCTTTCAGGAAACTTAAAACAATTTTTAGAAATTGTAGCGTGTTTTATATTTCAACCCTTTTGAGGACGTGACATCATCAAATTTCTAAATCGTACACCAGAAGAAGAGAGACAGAATTGAGCTTGAAACCACATTGTAAAGATTCATGAACTATGGTTTCCTTGAAAATTATTCTACGCTTCTTCAAAAAGTTTAGAAATTACGATGGTTGCTTTTTTAGGTTTATTGAATTCTTAAAAAAGAAGAAAACTACTCTAATTCTGAAAATATTGAAGATCTCTGAAAAGCCCAACGGTAGAAATTATAGCAAAGTAGCTAACGTTTCTTTCAAGTCATTCAATTTAAATAAATAGGTCATATAATTTTACACCAACCCTTTTCAATATTTGGAACCCCAGCCGCATGAAGCAAGGCCTCTTTTGACAACTCAACTGCTATAAGCCTCATAACCTTACACTTGACTACGTGTAGTGTTTAGTGTCAGCCGCATGCTAAGTTCGACAAATTCACATCAAGAAAGGAATTTACGAATGTCATGAATAAGGTCTTTTAGAGAAGAATTGAAACGAAAACTCAGCCATAAGACGCTGGGACAGTTTCATGAATAGTTCTACCAATGGAAGAAGCGGCAAAAGAACGCATGACGAATATCAATTTACAATTCAAGCCTTAAGGATTCATATGTAATTCAAGGATTTAGAAATCATTTATAAGTCAAAGCTTACTCTCTAAGTTTTGGAGATATGAGAGCATCAAAAGCAACCAGGATATCATCATTTTCATCATAGCCTCGTTCGGCATCATTCTTCCAACTGAAAATTGGTCCCATACTGTCATCATGCTCCTTCACATCTTCACCACATTCAGTCGCAAGGTCATCGTCCTTGCAAATGCCACTCGACTCACTGCTTCCACAGCTAACAGCAGCCTGCAAAAACAATATAAATGATGATAAGAAGATGACACCTAAGAAACATATTATCGTGCTGGGTGATGGGCCTCATACTGTCTTGCTGCACTGATGAGTGCTGAAATTGGGTGAAACCGGTCTGTAGCATGACTTACGCGGTTCTTGTAGATTTGTTTCTAAAAACAATTTCATTAGTCCTGTTAGCTTAAAATAGAAAGAGGACACAAGTCTAAACAACCGGGTGTCCCAAAAAAGTAACTCGTTTGAAAATCACCAAAACTCGATTATCAAACCTAACATAAAATCTTCCTTTTGATCTGTTTTGTTTATGATAAATATAGAACATCCAAAGATAATAAAACGTTTGTTTTCAATATATACCTAAAGGTTAAAAAATTACACGTTGTTGAGCTATGCTTTTGAAGCAAAATAGTAAATCTTACCCAAGAACCAGAATTTTGAGATTTAAAATATCCTTCAAGTCTCAAATGATAGTGTGCATTTCTTTCTGTCATTTATGACCAAATTAGATGCTTAATATGTACAAAGTAAATAATTTAACCCTGAAATCATGAGTGCTTCTTTGCAGCATAATTCAAAACCAGGCAGCCCTAAAAAAGCTAAATTTGCTAATTTTTAAAACAATCAAAGATCAACTATATCTGGGAAAACAATTTGGTCCTTGATCTATTTGCCAGAAAAATACATTTAAAGATTGCCAATGTAACAAAATCCCGGTGATTTTTCCAACAGGGGTACTTTTTCGGACACCTGGAACGTTGTTAGCTCTTTGCCGAGATAAATATTTAACTCAAAACTGGTGCTGCTTTAGGGCTACGATTATTCAATGAATGTATATTCACCAGAGAAGAATTTTGTAACAGATTCTCTGTCTCGCAGAATCTTTAGAGTATTTACCGGACCGGGTGCGCCAAAAAAACTATCCACTTCTGATATCCACTTCTTGATCAAATTTTCTAAAGACTCCACATGAATGGACAAAGGAAAATTTTTTCGTGACGATTTGGGGATTTAGAAATCGATTGGCTATGAGTCTGCTGCAAGAGCGTTAGTTCAACGACCGGCCTGTTGCGAAATTCTGGAGTAGTTGCAATGACATGTCGCGTCAAAGTCGTGTCCTGCAAGACAATTCAGCGAGACTCCAAGCTTGCTTGACTTCATAGCGCTTTGCTTTACTGTTGTACTTTTAACCCCATTGACACAGGAACGCATGCCTGCACCACAGTATAAGTTCAATAAAATTACAACAAGAAACACATGTCTTTGTATCATTAGAGTAATGTTACATTTCTCTCAACGTTGAGCTAACGCTCGTGCAGCAGACTATAGCTAATCGATTTCTAAATCCCCAAATTACCAACAAACAAGTTTTCTCTTTGTCCATTCATGTTGAGTCTTTAGAAAATTTGATCGACGTTTTTTTATCGTTTTCAGTGTC
This sequence comes from Aurelia aurita, assembly GCA_004194415.1. NCBI lineage: Eukaryota > Metazoa > Cnidaria > Scyphozoa > Semaeostomeae > Ulmaridae > Aurelia > Aurelia aurita. Next base: position 485,296 of record REGM01000032.1, read on the forward strand.
TTCGAGATCGAAAATTTTAAGAAACTTGTTTATAGCTCAAGAAACAGATGACTACAAAATCTACAAAATATTCTAGAATCTAATTCTGGATTTTAGCTAAATATTAAGTCATAAATCGTCAAAATCGGTCCAATGTAAGATTTATCGTGGCCTGTCAAAAGTGGATAGTTTTTTTGGCNATATTCACCAGAGAAGAATTTTGTAACAGATTCTCTGTCTCGCAGAATCTTTAGAGTATTTACCGGACCGGGTGCGCCAAAAAAACTATCCACTTCTGATATCCACTTCTTGATCAAATTTTCTAAAGACTCCACATGAATGGACAAAGGAAAATTTTTTCGTGACGATTTGGGGATTTAGAAATCGATTGGCTATGAGTCTGCTGCAAGAGCGTTAGTTCAACGACCGGCCTGTTGCGAAATTCTGGAGTAGTTGCAATGACATGTCGCGTCAAAGTCGTGTCCTGCAAGACAATTCAGCGAGACTCCAAGCTTGCTTGACTTCATAGCGCTTTGCTTTACTGTTGTACTTTTAACCCCATTGACACAGGAACGCATGCCTGCACCACAGTATAAGTTCAATAAAATTACAACAAGAAACACATGTCTTTGTATCATTAGAGTAATGTTACATTTCTCTCAACGTTGAGCTAACGCTCGTGCAGCAGACTATAGCTAATCGATTTCTAAATCCCCAAATTACCAACAAACAAGTTTTCTCTTTGTCCATTCATGTTGAGTCTTTAGAAAATTTGATCGACGTTTTTTTATCGTTTTCAGTGTCTTCGAGATCGAAAATTTTAAGAAACTTGTTTATAGCTCAAGAAACAGATGACTACAAAATCTACAAAATATTCTAGAATCTAATTCTGGATTTTAGCTAAATATTAAGTCATAAATCGTCAAAATCGGTCCAATGTAAGATTTATCGTGGCCTGTCAAAAGTGGATAGTTTTTTTGGCGCACCCGCTACAGTCCCCCCCCCCGATCTTGAAGGAAACATTTGAAAACCAATACCCAAAAACGTCTCACGTTAAATAATAATGACACGTGTTGTTGCTACTAAGAAACATAACTTCAGTATAGAGTTGAAGGTGAATTTAAGATAAAGTTCATGAGCAATATTGAGAGAAAATTAGAAAATGTGCAGCAAAAGTTGTAAGTGTTTGAGAGTATGACATGCATACCTGTAACCTTTCTTCAGCCGCTTGTACTGTCTTGAATTTCTTCTTGATCATTTCATCCACTTCGCTACATCTGCCACTAATTTGTCCAGCTTGCATCTTCAATTTTTCGCTCTCAAGATGATGAGCAAGCTCTGTCATACGTGCCATTTCTTTCTCCTCTAGGGGCTTGTTTTCATCTAAAAAATGTTCCAGTTCTTCTCTCAGCTTTTGTGTGCCTTCTGATGTCTGCAGGTCTTCCATATTCATTTGAGCGATGTATCGAAGACATTGTAGGGACCAATCTGATGCCTAGAAAGTATATTAGACTTAAACGGGGTGTCCCAAAAAATGCTCGACGTTTGATTAAATATTGAAAAATAACGACAAAATGAACAGGCTCCATGTTAAGATAGCCCTACTTCTAAGATCTTAAAATAATTTTAGACACATGCATATTGCGAGTCCGCTGAAAATTCACTGATTTATGAGCTTTTAAAGATCAAGTTTGTGCGAAAGCTGAAATCAGAGACCCTAAAGCGACCTGTTAAGCAAAAACAGCTCTAAAATCGAGATAAAGGAATGCTATCCAATGCCATAACCAATGCTCACAATAATATATGTATGTCTGTATCATCATCATCATTACTTTATTTTTAAAGCAGACTAGAATTAATAATAGCTTAAATTTACAGCTAATTTGAGCCTACAAGTTTGTATATACCGGGTGAGTCAGAAAAAACGTGGGGTGTTTGCCAATTTTTATTGACGAGGTTTCCTCTGCAAATTCATTTATTCAAAATTCATTGCATGGAAGAAAGGCAAACTTAGATATCAAAATTGTTTTGGTCGAAATCGGTCTTTCCCTTCTATAATGACGAGCAATTTTAGTAAAATGGGGTTTTACAAGATTCCTAACATAGGCCTTTTCTTTTAATTAGAATAATATTCGTGCACGTGTGAATTCTGCAAAATAAGACTTGAAAACACTCAATTCGACTTGTTTTTCATCAAAATATGGCTTGCTAAACGCCCCACGTTTTTTCTGACCCACCCGGTATAAACACTGATCCTAATACAAGGCCTTCCCAGCGCATAATTTAAATACAAAATTAAATACCCGGTGTCTCAAAAAAGTACTCCCTTTTGAATGGAAAAAGGAACGAAGCGATGAAATGTCGGGACTCTTCTACTGCACAACTAAATTTGTTCATGTTTAACTTAAATGCGCAGACCTTGAATTCATAAATCGTCCTCCAAACACCGGAGATACGAGCTTGCGAAGTCAAAATTTAGAGTGCACCTGAAACAAGAGGTTTTCAAAAAGGGCCTAGTCGTGCCATGAATTCATAGGCATTTACGAAAAGAATTTTCAACTTTATATTTGTGCTTTTATTTTTGAAAAAAATTCTTCTTTGAGATGCTTCAATTGTTCTTGAAATCACTTTTCTTTTGAGGAAAAAATCGTTCCTTACATTCCATTGAAAAGTTATTTGCANGATTAGATTAAATTTTGATATATTTTCCAGTAATTTTGGTAACTTGGTTGTAGCGTTAAAAATCAGCAAACCTCAAATTTGCTGTTAGGGCAAAACCAGAGCTTCCCGAATTTCAGCAAAAGATAATGGAAACTCAGAAGCATGGAAATATCTGCAATTTCACAGCACCATTGATAAGCACGCAAAAATAATTAAGAAACTGCAACACAGAGATCCTTTGCTGGTTCTTGAGTTATCAAGTCTCAAGGAAGTTCTTCGTTCTCATTTACAATTGAAAGTATAACTCTAACAACGGCCTAGTCATTTCAGGGAAAGTAAAGAACCCTCATGAGCACTGAAGAAGCATGACTGTGCTTTGATAGAAGTTTTTGTGAAAGTGTCTGTTCAATGCAAAATAAAATGCTGTATTTGCGTGTTTTTCAGCAATGCTGTGAGATTTTAGGGATTGTCATGCTTCATAATTGTCCATTATCTTTTGCTCAAATGGTGAAAGGTCTGGTTTTGCCCTAACAGCACATTTGAAGTTTGCTGATTTTTAACTCTACAACCAAGTTACCAAAAATACTGAAAAATATATCAAAATTTATTCTAATCATTGCAGATTTAAATAAAAATAATTATTTGAGAATGAGTGTGAAACAATCTCCATTAGAATTTTTCAAATCTGTCGCTTTTTTTCTGGGACACCCGGTATGTTTCTCTACATAAACACAGTTTCTATTCACTTTTGTGTAAATGGCGCTATATAGCCATTGATGTATATGGCATCAATAGTACTCCCCCCGGTAGAGTCGTTTTGGCAACAACAGACGTCTTGCACAGTATTAATGGCATAAAAAATAGACGCCAACCGTATAAGCCTAAACATGCCAGCCACCAAATAAAGAGGGCGCAAAAGCAAACGTTGATTTTGTGCCTAATGAAGTGCTGTTATTTCCACAATCAATTTTGTAACTGTGTCTTTTTAAAGCCGGTAGTTTAAAGTTTCTCGAATTCGTAACAGCTCCTTTCTTACTGCAAATCTGTTGGGTAGTTCAATGTGCTAGAAATACAAATCATCTAAATTGTTTTTGTCTTCGAAAAAACTGCTTGAAAAGATCGTCTTTAGATGAACAGAAAAAAATGGAATTATAATTTTTATAATTTTATAATAATTATAATTTTTCAACAGCGCTATTTTTTCTTGAATCACACCAACCAAACAAGGACAGATTTTGTAACACAATAGCATCAATTGCTTTGGATTGACGCCGCAATTCAAAGTGATTAGCGATTAAAGACAAAAGGAAAAAGGTGAGGTGCACAAGGCAGCAACCCTTCTGGTTTCAGGGAAATTTTTGCCTCTTTGTTTGTTTTGAATTACCTGTAGAGAGAATTTATTTTGTCTTCGATCGCTAATCACTTTGAATTGCGGTGTCAATCCAAAGCAACTGATGCTATTGTGTTACAAAATCTGTCTTTGTTACACAAACCGCTAAATAGGTGTCAAGGGGTTACATAATTTGCCAAGTTGGGCTAAGTCAATGTAGATTTTTCAGAATAATTTAGAAGCATCTTACCTTTTCACTTTCTTCATCAAACAAACACATCTGCAGCTGCGACTCCAGTTTCTTTGTTTTCCTAGCTGAAAATTTCTGAAATCTATCGAATAAACTGTCCATTTGATCGTAGAGCTTGTGCACACACTCCTCCGTGTCTTCATAGTCCATGGTCCGGGGGATATCAACGACCGGCACAGTAAGTCTTTCTAGTATCTTCTTGCCTTCTTCCCGAAGATTGGTTAGTCTGGAATCTTCTAGAACACTCTTAATGACTTTTCCATGTTGATCTAAGAGAGCCCTACATTCATCAGTTGTGCTTCCCAATTTGACTTCAGCGAGTTCTTTGATTGATGCCATGGCATGCTTTGCTGCACTTCGGCAGCTTATCATAAAGGGTTCCAGATGCTGATAAGATGCAAATGAATAATCATATAAAATAATGCGACAAAAAAACTCGAGCGAGTCAGAAAAATATTTGGGCACTTGTGAGAAAATAGCCTCCTGAAAAGTCGTCAGATTTCTTCCACGTCCATGTTATAAACATCATATATATAATATAAACTTAGATACAAAAATTAAGTTGCCAACCATCGGTCGATTCGTTTTTAAACGTTAATTGCAAACAAACTTCTTAAATTGATACCTTTGTAAATACTTCAAAACAGGCCTATAAACATTGATCAATTTCCTAGCAATTCAGACTAACGATGGCAGAAACTAAGCAAAAAGAGGTTAAAAACAGTCCAAAGTATATAAATTATGGAGCTGGCTGCTGATATAAAAAGAAATGTCAGGCAATAAGATAGCTAGAAGGACATGCATATGAATTCTCGGCAATTTTATTAAGGATTTTAGGACTATTTTCAAGGATTATAACCTTTTTATTACAATAAACGGCACATTTTTCAGAAAGATAATGTTAATTTAGAACATTTTAGTACAGATTGGCATTGTATCAAATTCGAGACATGACTTGATCTTGCCCCCATCTCTCCTTGATTTCAACAGCCAGCAATTAATAATGCTACTCAAAGCAACAATTCCATACCGTCCTGAATTTGATCCATTTTTCATGAGCATAAACTAACCCTCCACCAAGTTCGACCGGCAGCTGTTCTTGCTGAATTTCTTGATATAATTTCTGAAGATTTGAAATCAGCTGAAACTGAAACAAATTTAAAATAAAAAGAGAAAAAAAAAATTTTAGAGTGACAAATAACTTGAAGTGAGCATAAATGCACCATTTGCAAAATCTTTCGTCCGATACTCATTTCAACAATTTGGCCGTTTAAATAGATTGTGGAGAATATTTCCGTTTACATAATTCCCTTTTGTTTAGAGAACTATCGCTCTTACAAAAGTCAATTTCTTTCATTCATAATAGCAGATAAAACTATGAGAAAATAACCATTGGTTTGTCAATTTGGAAAAAATACAGAAACAAATTAATATCTCGTAATTCTCCATTTGTGACTAAATTGACCTACTAAAAATAAAGTCAGTGTCTCGAAATATAGTTGAAGAAGGTTCAGTTCCAGTTGGTTTTCAAAAAGGACTGAGCGATACAAGTTTGCAGCCAGCAAATGAATTGACTTATTGAACAGATTAAATCTACGGCACATTAAAAAGACACAAAAGATGAACGCATCCAAACAGAATCTACAATCGAGATATTTTTTCTGAAAGTTATACCTCAAAATTGAGCTTTTCTCGCATCTTTCCAGCCCCTATAAGGAGGAGCAAGGAATCTTTTCTCGTAATCACGTAGGCCATGTGCACAGCGCTTGGCACTTTTTCCTGTAAAATATATAAAAAAGTGAATTAAATCAAATATTTCATAACAGTATTTACCATCCGATTGCAAAGATAAAAATATATCCTTTCAAATAGACCTAATCTTGTTTGAGATTAGTAGATTTTCGAGAAGGGTGGTTTGCAAAACGACAACTCGCTGTGCAACAGACCAATGGGGTACATTTACTTTAAGCCTCTTCTACAGAGATCACTCTTCCTCGAATGCGAGTGCCTTCTCTTAATGTAATGACTATGTGGACACACAGCTTAGATCTTGATCTTGGTCATCATTTGCCTTGATGATAAATCCCTGTGTAATCTTCTTTTATATGAAGCTCACGTTGTACCGTTATTGAAAATAGCATTACTTTAGAGTGCATTGTTAAAGATACAGGTCGGTTTTATTAAGCCGTGTTCACACTGAACGATTTTCAATAATCGAACGATCATGTGCTAAAATTAATTTTCATCAATTTTGTCCACAATTGTTTAGCATTTACATCAAACCAACTTAATCGTCTCAACTTTTCATCCTTCGAAAGACTTTCGGTGTTTTCATGCTAATGATTATTTTGAATGAGTATATCAAAACTTAACCTTTCTTTCTTTAAGGTATGTCCCAAAATACCGGGTGAGTAAAAAAACAATCCCCGTTTGAAAGGAGACTGCTCCCTGGATATCAATACGATAATATCTACAATATATCATTGAATGGTGAAAATTGTTCAAATGGATTACAAAATTTACCTGACTGAGATCGGCCACTCCGTTCTGAAATTATGAGGGTAAAATCACGACCAACTTTTCCTAATATTTCTGACTTACAGCAATGGCTTTTACATGCTTTAGGAAAATCACGACCCAATTTTCTTAATATTTCTGACTTACAGCAATGGCTTTTACATGCCTTAGCAAGTGGTATCCCTTTGGGAGGATGAAAATGTCATCCCTGGGAGCATAACAGCATTATTCCGGACGATTTCATTCTCCCAAGAGGATAACAATTGCTAAAGCTATTGAAGTCATTGCTGTAAGGCAGAAATATTAAGAAAAGTTGGTCGTGATTTTATGCAGTTTTTAAAGTTCCAGAAAGAGGCTTTCTCGAGAAAATGTCTCACAATTTCAGAAAGCAAAAGACAATATCAGTCAGGTAAATATTTTAATCGATTTGAACATGTCCATCGTTAAATGATATATTTGCAAATATTATTGCCTTGAAATCAGGGAGCAGTGGCCTATTAAACAGGAATTATTTTTTTACTTACCCAGTAGGTGTCCCTAAAGTCTGNATAGGGTTAAGCCGTGTTCACTCTGAACGATTTTCAATAATCGAACGATCATGTGCTAAAATTAATTTTCATCAATTTTGTCCACAATTGTTTAGCATTTACATCAAACCAACTTAATCGTCTCAACTCTTCATCCTTCGAAAGACTTTCGGTGTTTTCATGCTTATGATTATTTTGAATGAGTATATCAAAACTTAACCTTTCTTTCTTTAAGGTCTGTCCCAAAATACCGGGTGAGTAAAAAAACAATCCCCGTTTGAAAGGAGACTACTCCCTGGATATCAATACGATAATATCTACAATGATATCATTGAATGGTGAAAATTGTTCAAATGGATTACAAAATTTACCTGACTGAGATCGGCCACTCCGTTCTGAAATTATGAGGGTAAAATCACGACCAAATTTTCCTAATATTTCTGACTTACAGCAATGGCTTTTACATGCTTTAGGAAAATCACGACCCAATTTTCCTAATATTTCTGACTTACAGCAATGGCTTTTACATGCCTTAGCAAGTGGTATCCCTTTGGGAGGATGAAAATGTCATCCCTGGGAGCATAACAGCATTATTCCGGACGATTTCATTCTCCCAAGAGGATAACAATTGCTAAAGCTATTCAAGTCATTGCTGTAAGGCAGAAATATTAAGAAAAGTTGGTCGTGATTTTATGCAGTTTTTAAAGTTCCAGAAAGAGGCTTTCTCGAGAAAATGTCTCATAATTTCAGAAAGCAAAAGACAATATCAGTCAGGTAAATATTTTAATCGATTTGAACATGTCCATCGTTAAATGATATATTTGCAAATATTATTGCCTTGAAATCAGGGAGCAGTGGCCTATTAAACAGGAATTATTTTTTTACTTACCCAGTAGGTGTCCCTAAAGTCTGTTGAAAATCACAATTATAAATCATCGATTCAAACTCTGTCAAATTTTTTGTTCCGATGACTCTTCTTGCAACTAAATTGAGACAAACTTTAGCTTTTATTAATTTACGCTAGTTTTTTGTTCCTTTTCTTTTATTAAAGTTTATTCAAATTTGGAAATTGTAAGTACCATTCATAGCCAGAAATCGGTGACTCGGTATCTTTTTGGCTATGAATGGTACAATGTATTGCAAGTATTGTTTGTTTAGTTTTAATGATACATACAAAAATCGTGGTTCGGAAAGAGCAATAATTTTCTGTTAAATATTGAACTTACTTACCTGAAATAGTTCAATTGCTTCTCCAATACATTCTAAGATATATCTAACTTGTTTCCCTTGTCGGGCATCTATCACTAAAGAACATCCTAATTTCTGCACATCGATCCTGCAAAATTGGTAAAACTTATTACCAGGTGACCAAAAAAACTTCACGAGCTAGATCATAACCAGCTCTCTGAAATCAAAAGTTATTGACAAATGGTTTGCATCACTATTTATCTGAAAGGCTTGGCTATCTTTTGAGATGCTGCATAGTCACTTAAAGCTATGATTACCGTCCAAAAAGCCAGATTGAACGACAATTTTGAAGCCTCTTTTTCTCATTTGGAGTGAAAGAATCGCCATCGTCTTCCAGTCAACATTTTGTGAAAACTCAACGTAAAGGTGGATTTTAAGTCGTCCGGGGAAATCTGTTGTTTGCAAAATGATCGATATCTGTTCCTTGTTCAAATTTCGTGGTGCAATCCAAATTTGGAATTCGGCTTTTTCTCATCGTCCAAAACATGGACTGGAAGAGGAGGGGATATTCCGATCAATGAATGTTTGTTCAGCTTCGGCTGCATGGTGTCTCAAAACAAGTGTACCCCTTCCTTTTGTGCGGCTGCTTTGGAAGAGCTGTAACTTAAATAGTCTCGTTTTTGATACGATACAGTTGCAAAGGATATGCTTAGAGTTTGAGACGTTGTTAAGTGAATGTGACAAGTATTTGCTGATTTATGGCAAAAGAAAATCAAAACAAAAGGCTGCTTTGATACTAGCGGATCTTTTATTCACCAATTACCAATAATATCAAAATAAGTAAATATTGCTAGATAAGTTTTAGGGCGGTATTTTAGGATAGTAATTACTGCTCCAACAAAACAACAACTCAAGTAAACGAAGACTTTCGACTAAACGCTGATGTAGTATTGTGTTCAATATTTTGGCCTGTCTATCGACCACCGATTAATTGATTAATCGATTGCAGCCCGAATAATCGATGACCATTTGGCCCAACCGATTAATCGATTAGTGCCGAATAATCGATTAATCGGCTACAGGTAATAATCGATTTTGCTGAAATAATCGATTTTGAGTCAGTAATCGATTTTCATTCATAATCGATTACAAAAAATAATAGATGTTCATTGACCATCGACCCTGATGAATAATCGACCATTGCAAAAAGAAGCCGGTTTTACAAAAATAGTCAGTTCAATGAATTCCAGATAGTGGTCGACTATTCCATTGTTCTGTCTATAATGGACCCTTTATTACTGGAAATCTATTCTATTGCTACCACTGTTTGTTCCTTCTTATGATGCAATTGCTACATTCTCGGCCATTCGATTAATCAATTAATCGGCAATTTTGCATACGATTAATCGAATAGCAAAATCATGGTCGATGGACAGAACTTTGGTTTCACGAAGCTACGGACAATGTAGCTCCTCGTGTAGAGCTTTTGGGTCTCAAGTACAACGCGTAGACTAAACAAGTACAACATCCTAAAAATGTATGTATGTTTCTTTCCTCGGAGAAAAACTTAAAGTCCTTCGGATGAGGTGCCAGTACGGGTTGTCTGTCCGGCTAGGGCAAAGCGGGTCTTTTTCGTAGACGATATACAAAAAGACTACCAAAAGATTTGATTTCCTTAGAGGTGCAAATCCATGAAAGGCCTCTAAGGAAGGGCACTGATTGCCAATGATCGTAGTAGCCTGCGTGCAGACTAGGTATATCCAAAGGTGAGGGGGGGGGGGTATAGTTTGCAAGTAGGCTATAATGGTAGATGATTCAGACAACGACATCTTTGCAAGTCTTCAATAAATATGAAGGTAACTTACCTTGGAATCTTATAATAATACATGAACAATTTAGCTAGTTCTAGACTTGAAACTTCAAGATTTTCCCAGCAACCTCCATACGAACGAATAACAATCACAGCTCCTCCACGTTTATCTCTAGTTCCTGGCAGATACGTAATCTGGCTATGAAGCATTTCGAAATCAAGCTCCAATATGTGGAGTGGTTTCTCTTCAAGCTCAGCAAGGAGCTTGTCTCTTGCTTCCAAATCCACAACAACTGAGTCAGCTAAAGAATGAAATAACCGAGATATGAATAAAATACCAGGTGACCCAAACAAGTGAAACTTTTGGTATTAGCACCAAAATTTTGATAATATTACCGATTATGAAAATTTCGTTATGTGCACTTGAGCGAAGGCAAATCCCACTGAGCCCTATAAATAGATTTCTTATGTCATTGTTAAAGCTCTTGTACCATGTAAAACCCACCTTTTTCATATGAAATTGCATTATATTTTGGCTAAAAAGGTGATAATTTGCGAAACAGTACTGCTCAAACATGGGTTTCAAGCTACATTTTCACTGGCGCTTTCCCGGACGAGTAAAATAACAAAAATCTCTTACATTTATTAAGTCCTTGACACAAATGCACAAAAAAATTCCAATACTGAATTATCAAATGGTGGTAATATATTACAAAAAGTTTCAATCTTTTTTGGTCACCCGGTAGCGCTAAAGGCTTAAAATATCTACTGCAGTATTTCCTCTAATAAATTTTGAAAGAATTTTGTTCGGCGTTTATTAGAGGGAGGCGTCAATTAGAGGGAGGCGTTTATTAAACAATCGAAAGATCTATATGCACACCAAATAAATCGATAGCAATGACTGTTCCTGAAGAGATGCAGGAAAGAAAAGAAGAACTGTTACACTTTGACTTAAAATATGAANAAACAAATTCCAATACTGAATTATCAAATGGTGGTAATATGTTAAAAAAAGTTTCAATCTTTTTTGGTCACCCGGTAGCGCTAAAGGCTTAAAATAGCTACTGCAGTATTTCCTCTAATAAATTTTGAAAGAATTTTGTTCGGCGTTTATTAGAGGGAGGCGTCAATTAGAGGGAGGCGTTTATTAAACAATCGGAAGATCTATATGAAGCTCTCAGACCAAATAAATTGATAGCAATGACTGTTCCTGAAGAGATGCAGAAAAGAGAAGAAGAACTGTTACACTTTGACTTAAAATACGAATTTAAGAAAGAGGAAATTCAAAAAATCCCTTAATTTCTACCATTGTTGTTGCTTAAAAATGAAAAATGAACCTGATGGTTTTAGTACATCCTCTTCCTTCCACTTTCTGTAATTTTTCTAATAAAGTGCCCCTCTGATGTGTGCGGCGTTTATTAGAGGGAGGCGTTTATTGCCACTTTTGTGTGGAAAGGGGAGGCGTTTAAGACGGGTGCGTTTATTTGAGAGTAGGCGTTTATTAGAGGAAATACGGTAATAACCCCATTCACACTGGCAAGTCAAACCAGCTTAAACTAAACCAGGTTATCAAATGTTGCATTCTAATTGGTGGATCGAACAAATCGAATCCGTTTGATTAGTTAAAAATTAACCTGGCTTAGATAAAGCTGGTTTAACTCTGCCAGTGTGAATGGGGTATAAGCTCGGCCTTAATAGTATTATCAAATATAGTGCGTAAGATCAAACGATTTGGGGGCTATGTTTAATCCATATAATACCAGCCGAGTAAACAAGTATTGATCAAAGTAAAATCAAGATTTGTGCATCCATCCTAATGAATCTTATCGGGTGTGCCAATAAGTTCTTTGCTTGATCGACAACCCAAAAAAAATACTGGGTGCGCCAAAAAACTATCCACTTTTGAAAGGCCACGATAAATCGTAAACTAAGCCCATTGTGAAGATTCGTTATTTAATCTCTGGTCAAAATCCCAAATAATACTCAGCAATTCTTTCTTGATTTTTCGACAGTCTACTACCGGGTGTCTAAAAAAAAGTACCCTCTTTTGACTGGAAAAAGGAACGAAATGATAAAATTTCGGGACTTCTCGACTCCACAACTAAATTTTTTAATCTTCAACTTAAATGCACATACCTTGCATTTGTAAATCGTCCACCAAACCTCGGGGTTACGAGCTTGTGAAGTCAAAATTTAGAGTGCACCTGAAACCAGAGGTTTTCAAAAAGGGCCTAGCCATGCATTTTTATTTCATCGGCATTTACCAAAGGATTGTTCAACTTTTTATTTTTATTTTTATTTTTGAAAAGAATTCTACTTTGAGATGTTTCAATTGTTCATGAAATCAATTTTCTTTTGAGGAAAAATCGTTCCTTGCATTCCATTGAAAAGTTATTTGTATCAAAGAAGAAGAAAAAGGAGCACATGCACGCTTATGTTGGCGATGTGGCACAAGTTTATTAAAGTCGCCACATTTTTCTTTTATTTGTTTAATTACGATCGTGGCTAAGCCTTTACGATTCTTTTCAAATGCAAGAACTAAAAAATAAAAGTTAAACATTCCTTAAGAAAATTCTCATGATATCAAATCATGGTTAGGCCCTTTCTCAAAACCTCTGATTTCAGGAGCACTCTAAATTTTGACTTTGGGAGCTCGTATCACCGGTGTTTGGAGGACGATTTATAAATGCTAGGTATGTGCATTTAAGTTGCAGATTGACCAATTTATCTGTGCAGTCGGAAAGTCACGATATCTAATCGTTTTGTTCCTTTATCCAGTTAAAAGGGGGTACTTTTTTCTGAGACACCCGGTACTCGCGATATTATCTATTCAAAGCCGTCCATTTTGAAAATTTTGAAACGAAAAAAAGAAGAAGAAAGAAACGAAACAATTTTGAAAATAGTTAGAATAGTTTTATTGGCTGTAAAATGTTTTTTCTTTTCTTTTTGGCTGTCAAAGAGGCAAAGAACTCTCTCACACATTCGGTAGAGTTTTAAAAGCTTCCTTATGATAGACAATTTGAGAATTGCAATGAAATTACTGTTACTGTCTAGCAATGGATTTCAGCCAANTCTGAGACACCCGGTACTCGCGATATTATCTATTCAAAGCCGTCCATTTTGAAAATTTTGAAACGAAAAAAAGAAGAAGAAAGAAACGAAACAATTTTGAAAATAGTTAGAATAGTTTTATTGGCTGTAAAATGTTTTTTCTTTTCTTTTTGGCTGTCAAAGAGGCAAAGAACTCTCTCACACATTCGGTAGAGTTTTAAAAGCTTCCTTATGATAGACAATTTGAGAATTGCAATGAAATTACTGTTACTGTCTAGCAATGGATTTCAGCCAATAAATTAACAGAGATCGAAAGTTACTTGTGCCAATTTAGAGATTTTAATTTCATTTTGCATATTTGAAAAATACAACGCTGAAAGCCTTTTGATTGCAATGTAAGAATGTTTTAATTTGATTGTTTGATTTACCATATTGCGAAGCAATTGAAGTATATACAGCTGTCCTCGTGCCCCTGCGTTAGCCTTTATTGTATCACAATAGCTCCTGTCCCCTCAAACTCGAGAAAAATTCTATCTCATACGATAAAATAAAGAAAATAGTGTTTCAGTTGTTGAAGTAAAGCAATAACTGGGAAGTAGTTAAGAATGTTAGAGTAACCGAACTTAGAACAATCTTAGAAAACAAATCATCCGACCTTACTGACAAGACTGAGTAAAAATCGCCGAACAATTGCCCTGGGACAATGACCTTCCTTGCAGAAATCAAATGATTTTGTATTTGGTGTCGTTATGAAAAGTTCAGGCGTTTAAAAATTCGTAGTACCTAGAATACTGGCTCGCTTGGAATAGATCAAATTCTGCTTGATAGCAGAAAGAACAAATTATTTTTTGCAATATTTCTTTTATTATTAGCACTGAAAACATAGATAAATTCGACTTTACGAAAGAGCCTCGTTTGCGAAACATCCGAAAAAGGCCTATAAACCCTCGATCAAACCGCAAAGAATCTCCTCGCACAGAACAATACCCAAGGCCATTTCATCTCCTTCAAGAATTAAACTCACTGTATAGTCCCAGTTATTGCAACAACAACAACACTTTTAAATTTTTTAACTTTTAATTAAATTGAATTGTTTGCTCAATCTGGGACTTATGGACTTTCACATGAAAACTTGAGACGGCCGTGCACAGAATTTGTGTACTTACAGAAGCGAGGCTTAGGCGTAATCTTGGCAACCGTCTACCGCTGGAAATTCTTGTTGCTGCGGTGAGCCTAGGTATGTTAAATTTCTGGGTGTCTTGATGGACGAGAATCTCTCCTGGAAATATCATATTTCTGAACTAAATAAAAAACTGTCAAGAGCATCTGGTATCTTCTTTAAAACTAGACATTTACTTCCTCTTGACATTCTGAAAAATCTTTACTATTCTATCTTCTCTTCGTTTCTGTGTTATGGCTCAGCAACTTGGGGTCTCTCTTACGACACCTGTCTTGAACCTCTTTTCTTATTGCAGAAAAGGGTATTGAGGTCTATTACGTTTCAGCCGCTTTCATCGCCTTCAACACCAATCTTCTTTTCCCTGAAAATTCTCAAACTGAAAGATATGATTCATCAGGACATTCTTAAATTTGTTTATAAGTCCCTCAATGGTCTCTCACCTTCTCACTTTCACGACTATTTCCAGCTCAGTAACTCAGTTCATAGCCATGAAACTCGTCAGGCAGCTAGAGGTGACATTTTCCAATCCATAAGGAATACATTTCTATATGGTCTTAGATCAATAAAGTATTTTGGTGCTAAACTTTGGAATGGTATCCCAACTTTTATCAAAATGTCAGTTTCTTTTAATATCTTCAAATCAAAACTGAAGGAATTCCTTGTCAACGGATATGGTCTTTAATTATTCCCTTACGCAGANTCTATCTATTAGAGAGCTCCTCCTTGGACAAATATATGTAAATTCATCTCTTGTCTTGTAATGTTTACCTTTATTAATTTTGATTGTAATGGATCTTGTAGTTGTGTATAATGTATGTACTGTTTACTAATTATTCTACTTTAAGTTAGGTTATGTATATTGTATTCTTAGATGTATTTAGATATATTTGTCAATAAAAACTGAAACTGAACTGAAACTGAGCCCATAGAAGCTAATTGGCCTTCAAAAAGAGAAACTCCTCGTTCACAGTGAAACTTTTGTTGATTCTTGGATTGAGGACACATTTATTCGTAGCTTTTTTCATGGCTACTGTCACTGAAAACCTTAATTTTGATGCAATTTGGCATTGGAGGTTTGAGCTGGCAACTCAGTCTATCCACCATTATCTGCAGCATACAGCTTTTCGCACACTGTTGCTATGGTTTTCATATCCAAACATGAAATCGAGGGAAACAATTTCGTCCTGATTTTCAATGCATTTCCATGCAGTCCATGAGTTGTAGTTTGAGCGTATATCAGAATATCAATAGCGATAACTACGACTATGTAATTAGTCTACTCAAGAGTTATAACAAATGGATTTTTAAACCATTTCTAAAGTTTAAAATGCCATGGCAATAAACACGCCGACTATATCTCTTACCAGTGAAAATAATGTAGTCTAAAGTTGTATTGCTTAATTCTTGGTGGAGATAAAATGTACTTTCGTATTGTTATGCGTGAGGAGATTCTCCACGATTTGATCTAGTGTGTTAGGCTTGTTCTCAGGCACTTTGCAACCAACGATTCTTTCGTAAAGTAAAATTTACCAATATTTTCTGTGCTCACAAAGAAACGAGAAAAATCGCAGAAATACTTCGGTCTTTTGGCTATCAAGTAGAATTCAATTCATTCAAATCCATCCAGTATTGTAGCAGAGATACAACAATCTCACAAACCTATAAACCTGGTTTGGAGGAAGGTTTAATCAAAAGATTATGGAAGGTTATGTAAAGAAATGAGAATTCTAAGCCATAGTAAAGAGCGTGTCCTTAAAAATTCCTTTCCATATCCCCTCCCCCCCAGTTAATTTAATTTGGCGACACCACTTTATGATTCATTGATATTATTGACAACTATCATCCAAAAATTGCTTTGGGTTAATTTTTTAGTGGGAGTGCGAACCATTTCTAGAATTTCTCTTTCTAAATTGTGGGCCATAGTTTTCAAGCCACGTAACGGTCGTGATGATATATCATGGGAACATCAATCAATATACCTCTCTTGATTTTTAGCTCTTTTTACGTTATTTTGACAAAAAGTTAAAATGAGGAAGGTTGAGAGCTTGAATTCCAGGTTTGGAGGAACGTCAAGGACTTCTGCAACTCTGTACTATGCTTACTGCAGGTACAACACATTTTGAGCCCTTAAATATCTTTTGGTGCACCCGGCATACTTCTCATATACACTAAATTAGAATTCATATTTCCGCGAAGCAGGATTTTAATGTCATACCTCTTTCAAGAGACTTTTGAGTCTTCAACTCTGCTGTTTCCCCTGGTTGTGCGAAAATTTTTCGCCATTGTTTACGTTCCAAATTCCTCTTTTTTGACCATACAATACAGTTGGAATACACAAATCGACTTTTCGCCTTTTTTCGTAAATTGTCAGTCCAATCTTCAGAACACATGTAAATACAATCATCTGTTGACAAAGTCCTCGACTGCAATGTTCCCGAATCGAAAAACTTGAGTTGTAGTTTGCGAGGAAGTGTTGATGAAAGGTGGACGTAAAAGTCGCCTTTGTGTAAACTCAGTTTTAATGGCTTCGGGTGGATCACGCATCGTACGATAGCTTCGAATCGACCAATCCATGATGCCTCCTCGGTAGTATCGCCCTCAATTTGTGAATAGTGCACCTAGAGAATAGAAGGAAACGATGATAAGAGGTATGATGGCGTGACGGCGTAAGGGTTACCCACTCTGCGATAAGCACATTATCGATGATTCAAAATCATTATCGCAGGTGTATCGTTATGAGGCAATGTGATTTTATTCCACCTAGGTATCCTGCAGTGAGTACCAAATAGCACATCTGGTAGTACTGTTATAATTCAAACTTGTTAGCATTTTTTTGGGACATGCAAATGAATCAAAACAAGTATCGGCGTTTGCGAAACTTTATGATCATGAAGCATCGACCACTTTAGACATTCTATAACTTATTTGATCGTATAACGTTAACATTTAGTTCACTAACATCACAGTCATGTCATCGTAAAGTTGTGGGCAAATTTGTTTCAAATCACTTTTCGTAATGCCTGCAAAAGGCGTAGAAATGGTAGTAAAATTTAGTCTACTTTTTAGCTTTAAAACGATGAAAATGAGCATAATCATCCTCAAGGGAAATAAAGGCACAATGATGAATACATAAACAATCTTACGTCACAGACATAGATACGGCGAAAAGAAATGGGTTCTTATGTGAATGAAAACGTACANAGCTTAGGCCAAAACCCAAAAGCTCTGGTTTGGGAGTGGAGGCAAATTTGAAGTTTCAAGATTAATATTTCAACTCTCTAAGCACCAATGTCAACAAACGAGGTATCTATCTTCAAGTTAACTATTGAGGATTAGTTTAAAAATTGTTTCCGCTTGATTCAAGCTAAATTCTTATCGCTACCCCTCATCAAATCTGTTACCTTTTTTTTGGGACACCCGGTATAGTTCTGCGGACGACAATGCTTTGTTGACTAACCCAGTAATTTGAATGTTGCCATTTTTTGTAAGCAGTTGAGCTAGCAGGTGCGAAAAAGTACTCCTGTTTAAAAAATAACCCAATTCGATTATCAAACCTATCATACTTTTTCATTTTATATTTGCTTTGTCAATGACCCAAAATATTTAAAGATGATAAAATAGTTGTTTTCAATACTTACAGGTAAAAAAGTTACACGTTGAAAAACCTCATTTTGAGCCCTACTTTTTAAGGAACATGGTCAATCTCCTAAGTGCCAAAAATTTCACATTTTCTATTATCCTTGAAGTATCCAATGATATTGTGCGTTTCTTTCTGTCATTTATGAATCTGGTAATCATCAGTGCTTTTTTGCAGTATGAATGCTTAAAAAGCAGGCAGTCCTGGAAAGAGCCAAACCTGCTAATTTGTAAACCAATCACAAGATCAGCTACGACTGGCAAAATAATTTGGTCCTTAATCTACTTGCGAAAAGAGAAGTTTGAAGATGTGCCCTAAATCGAATTTTGGTGATTTTTCAAACAGGGGAACTTCTTCTGGGACACCCGAAAAGTAATGATAATAGTGATAATAATATTTATGAGTAAATAATTTAAAATCTGTTATTGGAAACTTTAATTTAACAGGGCCAAATCGTAAAAACAATTTTTATTGAATTTTGTACCCTGTATAAATATGTATAAAATATGAAAAGTTCAAAATCTTGCTGCAAAAGTGGTTAGCAACAGTCCACTTGATGCGACCGCCTTACCAGCTATTCAGGCACTTGAATGGCCCACTGTTAGGGAGCTTATTGATTTTGAATCACAAAAAATGGGTTTCAGATCCCTTAATGGTGATGTGCCTTTTTATAGGAAGGACATTTTTGTGAGAGTCAGCAACTCTACTGTTCGTTCTCTCAGGAATGCCGATGTCAACCTCTGGTTTTCTTATTAAAATCACTCTACCTTGAGAGCATTCAAAAAACAGCTGCAAAAATAAATCACCTAAAATTGTTTTAGTTTTTGTTTTGTTTATGTTATGACAATTTGTAATTTAGTTTAGTTATATATAGTATATCTTGTATTTACTGTAAATTAGTATAAGTTTTTAGCATGCCCCCTGTAAATCAGTTTTCTAACTGAGGGGCTACCATGGGTAAAAAAGATAAAATCAAATCAAATCAAAATAAATGAAATATAATATATCATAACTGCATACCAAGATTGCTGATCTGATTGAGTCCAGAAGAACAACAAAAGGTTTCAAGTAACTGTTAAGGAACTCAGTGTCATTGCTGTTGAAATCATGTTGGTAGATCTTTTCTAACGTTGGTAGATGATTCTTGAGCAGGGAAGTTTCACACAACGGCTTCCAGTCTTCATTTTGCTGTTAAATAAAAGGAAACTATAACTAAATATGCACGTAAAGCATATGCGAAGCCTTCAATAATAAATACCTTAAAAAAGGCAGAACAGATTTAAAACCCTTGATCGTACGAGAGCATTCCAAAACGGGGTAACTACCTAGTATTGGGGTAATATCTTGATCCCCAAAAAGCTAGCAAAATTTATAGAACCTTGTGCACAATTAACAATCTCAAATCAAATTTACAGAATAAAAATTTGAAAAAAAACTCAGCAATTAAAAGCATAAAAATGCGAGAAAGAATGCTTACAAGAAGAATCGCATCATTTTAATTAGAAAATGTTATAACACTGACGACTCTCTCCTCGGGGCTTTAAACTAAAACCAACTCAGGCCCTTGACAACAAACAAACTTTCAAAATTCAAATGCGTTTCAAAAAACTTTCAAAAAATAATGAAACGATCTCCACGCAATTGTCATATATGGATGAAATACAAAAAGTCCTCGGCAGTTCTAAGAACCCGTGACAGCTTCTGAGTTTCGTGTCCATGGTCAGTAGTATACAGCTCCAGGCGCGCAACTAGAAATTTTACAGGGCAGGGGTCAAAACCAGAAAAAGGGCACGCTCCTAATTATTTCTCCTGAGAGTCGATTTTCAAACTCAGAACCCGAAGGCAGAAATCAAGGGGTAGTTTTTTTACATTTGCTTTTGTACAGCAAACCAATCAATAAAGATGTCAACTCACTGCGTTAAGCGATTTGAAAGTGGATAAAGGAAACACGAGCGAAGCGAGTTATGAGGGGGTCCGGGGGCTTGCACCCGGGAAAATTTTTAAAAATCACAACCTCCAGATCATTGGAGAGCGCATATCTTGAAAAGAGATTAAAACTGAGAAGAGAACTAATACCTGGCTGGTAAGACAAGAAACAATCCCGTTTGAAAGGCTCTCGGCTTGTAGTCTTTTAGCAATTAACTGGAGTGCTTGCCACGTACTGGATGCACCAAAAAACTTCATATTTTTGAACATTCGTTATACAGAGACTACTTGATAAATTGGGATGAATCAAAGTTTGGTTGATAGCCGAAAGGCTGCAGTATTTTTTTATGATTTTATATTTTTCTCATCATTTGGAATAAAGATAGAATTAAATTCATGACAATTCCTTCACTTCAAAATGCGTGAAAATTATTATAAGGAATCTCCTAATTTAGATCTATATGCAAATACATTTAGTTGCCCTAAAGGGTTAAAAAGTGATCTTATCAAAGGTATTTGATCATATACCTTAGTGCCTTCATAAAGATTCGATTCTGAACTCTTTAAAATAAAATGTGGTTGAGTAACGAGATTCTTTATACTGTTATTTTGATTGGGGGGTTTTCAGGCCAGTTTCACGCATTTGGAAATAACTGATTGTTAGTAAATCAATTTTTACCAATATTTCTAAAGCTCAGAAAAATAGAAAAATAATTGCAAAGATATTTCAGCCTTTCGGGTATCAAACAAACTTCTATTCATTCCAATTTATCAAGTAGTCTCTGTATAAAAAATCTTCAAACGTGTGAAGTTCTTTTGCTGCACCCAGTAAGACATACAAGTTGCAGAAATTATGTTGAGATTTTCAGCCTTTTTTGCAAATTTGAAGCCTCATGTTTAGAAAAAATCGCAAATGATTTCGGAAAAAAAAGTTAAATTCAACATAGTAAACTCTAATATTTAGTTAAAGACCTTGGCAATTCAAAAAATTTCGATACTTTATCGCAAGAAACCGTCGAAATACATTCCTGCAATGCGTCGGATTAACACAGTTTTTTTCCGAAAAAGGGCACTTTGGCCCTTTTGAAAAAAAGGGCAGGGGTCTGGACCCCCTGGACCCCCCCCCGTAGTTGCGCGCCTGAGCTCGAATGTTAAAACAGCTCCATTGGTTGCCAATAGCATGCAGGATAAAATACAAGATCTTAACGTTGACTTACAAATGCATCAATAATCTTGCAATAATCTTGCAAATAATAATTTGACTAGCTCATCTAACTGAGCTAGTCAAATTGCGAACAGCAGCGCGACGGACAAGATCTGCCGATGATGACTTGACTCTCGAAACACCAAGGACAAAGCTTGTGACTGTTGGAGATCGCGCATTTACAAGTGCCTCTCCCCCTCTCCTCATCTTATTGCGGGCAACGGATTCTTTTGACACTTTCAAGTGTAGACTGAAAACACATTTATTTCAAGAATATTTTAATTATTATTACAACCAAAAAACCACAAAACCACAAAAGCGTGAAAATAATTCCCCATTTCGGAGCAGTTCAAGTATTCAATCCACTATTGAAGCAGTAACGCAGGCATAGTGTTGCAAATGTGGTCAGCAACGCATAGTGCTAAACGAAAACTCCAAGCAATTACTATCACCCCGTCCCTTCCAACCCATTTCCTCCTTTTCCTGGTACAACAAATATTTCTACAGTTTGTAAAGATTAGTTTTGCCGTATTTTCATGTCTATGAAAAGAACTCCTTTCGTTTTGAAAGGCACTTTCTGTTTATTCGACGCGATTTCAGTTTTACATCAAGAATTTCTTACTACCTACAAAGAAGTCTTACGACATTTTCCATCAGCTTGATAAAACTATTAATTACCTCTACAAACCAGACGTCCTTTCTGTTCTCAACCCTATTCGAAGGCCAAAGTGCAACATCACTCTTGGATGCAATATTCGTATACAATTCAACCAAATAACGAACATCATAACGACAATTTCTCTCCATTTTAATCCTCATTTCAACCAACTTGCTGCTTCCTTGTTTACATGTTTAAACCGAAATTTGAAATCAAAACATGAACAACTTGCCTCTGAACAAATTCCTTTCAAAGATGGCGCCTACGCAGTAAATTAGGTTCCTTCAGAGCTGCCCCCACGCAGCACGCTAATTATCAAGTAGGCAAAGTAGTAGCCAATGAGACGGTGCTTTGTTTGTGGAAAGTAATTATTGTGTGGTTGCTATAGTTGTTACCCAATTAAATACGATATTGACGCCAAAGGAACCCATTGAATTTCCGTGACAATATAAATGTTGCCTTAATTGCAATGTACCCAGTTCAATTAGATTATATTATTAAAGTACTGTATCTACTGTCACGTGATATTCCTCCGTCTTTGCATTTGTGTATGTAGAAGGTAGAACAAACTTGGTATTTGGCCGCCTTGGCGGTGACAGGTGCATGGAGAGGTACAAATAGGCAAAGAGGAAATGGGTTGGAAACGTCTCTATCACTGAAGATGGTAAGGCGATAGTGTCATTTTTTTTTAAGTTGAAGAAATCACACCTTCCTGAATATTGTATGCAGAAATTCTCACAAGTGCGCGTATATATGAACAAAACATAGGTAGAACTGTCCGGTTTTCAAACAATTACTTTCAGAACACTTTCTTAGAATGGAACTCGCTTGCTATTGACATTAGAAATTATACATCAATTGATGAGTTCAAGAGTAAATTGCTAGGAATCATAAGGCCTGTTCAAAAGCCTAATTATAATATACATGATATAGCAGGAATAGGCCCCGTTCACACTGCTCCGTTTTTGTTATTATCCGTTTTTGTCGAATCGAAGCTAACAGAACACATTGCTCAGTGTTTTGTACAAAAACGGAGGGGAAAGCATCCGTTTTTGTCTGTTCACACTGATCTGTTTGATTACAAAAACGGAGCGAAAAACATCCGTTTTCGTGCGTTCACATCCGTGAATATTGCAGCGTTTTCAAAAACCTCCGTTTTTGTGCGTTCGCATTGATCCAGTGCGTTTCCAAAAACCTCCGTTTTTGTGGATATCCACTTTCGACAGCGTTTTCGAAAACCTCCGTTTTTGTGCTGTTTTTGTGCTGTTTTTGTGCGGATCAGTGTGAACACTTTCACAAAAACGGATGTTTTTCTCTTCATTTTTGTACAAAAACGGAGCAGTGTGAGACTTCTTACAAAGCTTCGCTTAAATTTTAGTGCCTTGGATGAAGACAAATTTAGGCATAGTTCTTATTGTCTGGAAGACTCAGCATTGTTTCTTTAGCTATGCGTTGTTCATGGCGCATGGTCAAACTTTGATTTCATTGAGATATTTTTAGATTTTTCCCCTGCTTGCAAATGCAAGCTTTTAATCTTCCACAAACACTTTAAATCACAACTTCATGGTCTAATCACGAATCTCTAGCTGCGCCCCAAGTGTATCTCACAAATTGTTTACTTATTATGATGATGATAATGCTGATGATTATTATTATTATTATTCTTATTGTTGATATATTATTATCATTATATTATTATTTTAGCGTCAATATGGTAGCATCCTGCTATATGAACTTGAAGAAGTTTCCATTCCATGTGCAAGATTGTGAATTGGTGTTCAGTAGCTGTGAGTATTCAATTTCAATTTGCGCTTGTGGCTTGTGGCACAGGCAAAGAGGATAATGAGCTCTTTCTCCTGCATTGCCCCCTTTTTGACTTGCAGCGTAGAGATCCCTTTGGTCAGCTCTCGGACCTTCCTGATATCGACAACGACATTGAGAGTTTGGATCCTAAGAACATTTGTGAGTTACTGCTATTTGGTAGCCCAAATGTGAATGTGACTGTGAACAGAATAATCCTGGAAGCAACCTTTTTTTATTGAATCAACACAGCGTTTAGGCTAGAACTAAATCACTAAATCACAGCGCCCCCTATACTTTCACGTTTGTAATGTCCCTTTTTTTTTGTTAAACTAAATGTATCCTTGTAATAAATCGTTGTAAGTGACATTCGTAGTGGGAACTCGATGACTTTGTGTCCTTTCTCGCTACGAATGACACATTTTTTATCATCTTTAGTTTAACCGTTGCTGTTACTTTGTATATTTTGATATTTGATGATTAAAAAATTGTTTTTGTATGTCCGTCGTCTCCACCATGCTAGCTTGCGCGGAGACTCGATTTATTTCTTTTCAGAGAGTTTTCTCCTCCAGTAGAGGTTTCTCAATTAGTCGAGTCCCCACGCTGGCTACCACCATGCCCGCAATAAAGCAGAGGGAAGAGTGTACGCTTTTCAACAGAAGCATACACTATCCTCAGTCATATTATCTAACTGCAAATTGAACGATCATGTTTCAAGTGGTCCTCAGTTATAGGGTAGAAAACACCAAGCGGGAAAGATTACAAGATGTAAAATATATCTCTTTTCACGTAAACGCAATGCAGCAGACTTCCTGATGATTTTTTTCAAATCTGTTGCACGTTGCACAAAATCTCCTTCCAATGACTGTTACAGTTACAAGTATCGCTATTGAAATTGCCCACCTAATGCTGTAATTTGTCAAGCGCATAACGACACACAAACGGCGATAAAACGAAAACGTAACGGTCGTTCTATGAGCTACAACACGTCAAGTCTTTTCTCCGTCAAATAATGAAGGATGATAGCGTGGGAATAACTTTTGAAAAATGGTTACAAGTTAGGCACGCAACCTTTTTGCAACTGATAAATTTCCTTTCTAAGTACTTGGGGATAACGTTGCTTCTTATCTTTTGAAATTTCAGAATATGAAGAGAGAGAAGGCTGAATCNATGTCCGTCGTCTCCACCATGCTAGCTTGCGCGGAGACTCGATTTATTTCTTTTCAGAGAGTTTTCTCCTCCAGTAGAGGTTTCTCAATTAGTCGAGTCCCCACGCTGGCTACCACCATGCCCGCAATAAAGCAGAGGGAAGAGTGTACGCTTTTCAACAGAAGCATACACTATCCTCAGTCATATTATCTAACTGCAAATTGAACGATCATGTTTCAAGTGGTCCTCAGTTATAGGGTAGAAAACACCAAGCGGGAAAGATTACAAGATGTAAAATATATCTCTTTTCACGTAAACGCAATGCAGCAGACTTCCTGATGATTTTTTTCAAATCTGTTGCACGTTGCACAAAATCTCCTTCCAATGACTGTTACAGTTACAAGTATCGCTATTGAAATTGCCCACCTAATGCTGTAATTTGTCAAGCGCATAACGACACACAAACGGCGATAAAACGAAAACGTAACGGTCGTTCTATGAGCTACAACACGTCAAGTCTTTTCTCCGTCAAATAATGAAGGATGATAGCGTGGGAATAACTTTTGAAAAATGGTTACAAGTTAGGCACGCAACCTTTTTGCAACTGATAAATTTCCTTTCTAAGTACTTGGGGATAACGTTGCTTCTTATCTTTTGAAATTTCAGAATATGAAGAGAGAGAAGGCTGAATCTATGTATTAGGTAAGAATAAGAAACACCTCCAACGAAAAATTTCAAACTTTTTGCCACTGGTTTTTGAAACCGGTTTATACTCAACACAGACATAATGGGATTGACCTTCCCATTGGGGGCATTGACTACATGCACATACGAGGAGGTCAGTCCGATATTTCTGAGTCAGAATATTGCCGAAAGGGATATTTTTAGGTTCAAATAAACTGAAAATATGACCATGATATTTTTTGGTATTAAATACAGTTATGCTGATATTTTTTGGTTCTTTGAAGGCAATCCTGACCAGTTCCTGACCTCAATTTTGCATTGTTCCATGCTAATTGCTATTTTATATTTGTTTACTGTAAAAGAATAGTTTACAGGTGTCAACTATAAAAATATCATAAATTTTCTCCTCGCAATAAATTATTTCATATTTCTTTCTGAAATGTGCCTATATTTCGTATTTCAGAATTCCAGAATTCTCATTATCAAATAGTTCATAAATATATGCCTATCTTTTAACCTGATTCGGTTTTCTTCAAAATGGAATTTTTTTATTTCACATTTGAAAATCATTATGCCATACTTAATTCCATAATATTTAACTAACAAAGTTAAAGGTAATGTGTCCATATATAAGGCCAGCGTATGGCTATCTTTAAAACACGGAATATGGAATGATGGAATGGAATGATGGAACGATGGAATGGAATGATGGAATCATGGAATGCCTGTTAAACATCTGGAATTTGCCTCTTAAACGTCAATGCGATGTTAATTTTGCTTTCAAATGACACGTTACAGGTCAGAAAATCAAGCAGATCGAGTAAATAATTCGTTTTCGAGTACCATTCCGTGTTTTCTCAAATCATTCCGTGTTTTCACAAATCATTCCGTGTTTTCACAAATCATTCCGTGTTTTCAAAAATCATTCCGTGTTTTCAAAAATCATTCCGTGTTTTCAAAAATCATTCC
>REGM01000032.1:512409-526079 GCA_004194415.1 Aurelia aurita
TGAAAACACGGAATGATTTGTGAAAACACGGAATGATTTGAGAAAACACGGAATGGTACTCGAAAACGAATTATTTACTCGATCTGCTTGATTTTCTGACCTGTAACGTGTCATTTGAAAGCAAAATTAACATCGCATTGACGTTTAAGAGGCAAATTCCAGATGTTTAACAGGCATTCCATGATTCCATCATTCCATTCCATCGTTCCATCATTCCATTCCATCATTCCATATTCCGTGTTTTAAAGATAGCCGCCAGCGTATCCCCAACCTGTCAACATCCATCAAATTATCGGCAAATGATTGGTTGATATTCAAGCTGATCACATGAATAGAGAAAATCGCTGCAAGCAACCTTTTGTGATCACGAAATGAAGAAACGTCACAGGCAGTAAGAACAAAGCCTTCTTAATCCGTCCCCTGTTTTGTGGAATGTTTGTTTGCCAGATTTCAATAGCAGTCGCAAAGCAACCTTTCATGCGTGATTGAAAAGAAATTTTAGTTGATCACATGCCTTCCTCTAGGAGGCCTACCTGTATGTAACATAATCCTAGTTTATGTGCACATAATCCTAGTTTATGTAACATAATCCTATATTATGTCATTTTTGTGCAAATGGCGTTCCATACACATTACCTTTAAGTGTCTATATTTTTCTCCGAGGATCTCAATTATTTCCTATTTCAAATCGTTCAAATACACCTACAGTAACTCTAACTCTAACATTAATTAGGCCCTCGATGCTGGATATCCTGTCGACAGAAAACAGCAACAACGAATCTAATACAACAAACCTTTCTGTTTAGTTTCGCCATTAAAAATACGAAACCACGCCAAAAACATTTCCTCGTAATTTAGAATTTAATCTCCAAGATTTACTGTGAAATCACAACATCCTAAAGCCGACATTTTGAACGACAAAATAATTCAAAAGATCTGACCTGTTTTGTAATCTGCTGCAAAGAAACTCAGAAAACATTCTAATAATGCACAAATACTAATCACAAATAAACAAACAAACAAACAGGAATGTGCTTCAAAGAAATCCAATGTGAACGCATGCTGAGAATTTTTCTCAACAGTGAAAGTCATACAATGACAATAAATCACACTCCTTCGCAGCATCAAATCTACATTGTTGGCTATGGGGAAGAATGGAAACGACGCAGCAGAAAAAAGAGCGGGAAAATGAAAATGTAATAGACGATTCCGGAAAAGATGGCGCTGAGGGGCATTTGACCAAGATGCATTGCGTTTGATGATCGAATTTATATAGAATCACCGTTGATTCCATTATAGAACGCAATGCATCTTGGTCAAATGCCCCCCGACGCCATCTTTTCCGGAATCGTCTATTGTTCCCGCTCTTTAATTTTTGTTTTTTGCCAGGTTACACGGGGGGGGGGGGGCTCTCCATTTTTAACGGTAAATGGTCATGTGCTGCTGCCCCAAGGGCATACTTTTTCTGACTCCTAGCCTAGCCAATGCTATACTTTTTAGCAATTTTGGTCAACGAAAGGGTATAATTCGTCATAATTATGGTCTAAAAATTGAGTCTAGCAAGGGTACCACTTTCCCAAAAATTGGTTGAACCAACACTACCATCTTTTTAAGCAAGCTGGCGGCAAATATCTCCTCGGAATTTGGCAAAGAACCCAAAGAGTCAAAAAATCAATTCTTTGAAAATATGAGATCATACAGTATAAACCCTTTTTCAATTTTGCTAAATTCTTATTTTGAAATGTACCAGTCATGCCAAACAGTTTTGACCTCTTTGAAATGGAACAAACAGTTTTGCCCACAGAAATGGAACTTTCAGAACATAGAGTGTTACCTTTTGCCTTCCATAGAGAGAGAGAGGTTATAATTTGTCATTTTCTAGGTTGAAGAGTCACCCTCCATATTGACCATACCCCTTATATCGGAGAGAAAATATGAAACGCATTGGCTTATAGATGTGTGTTATGAATTGGAAAAAATTTTGAAATGTTTTTTGATAACTTTTGGAAGCCAATTTTATGGACAGCACAATGTAAGGAATTGAATCACATGTGTGTCTTCTCAGGAGTCTTCTTGGGGGTTACAAAATTGAACTCTCATTTCCAAAAGAGGCAAACAACTTTTGCACACCTAGTGTATTGCATTGCAAGTGCCAATAAAATCATAACAAAACTTGAAAAAATACTTCGCATTTTCACTAGAATTGAGAGCTTGATTCATTCCAAGGTATCCAAAATTATAAAATGTCATAAAAAATTCACCAGGAAAATGAAAAGCTACTTGTCTCAAAAGGTACTTCCAAGTTGACAATACTTCCAATATACTGCCAAGTTTATAGTTCCTAGGGCTAGGGTTTGGGTTATGATTCACCTTTGTGTCCAACGGATCTTTCAAAAAGCTTGCACATTTTTTTCTCATCTGACATAAGATCTAAATACTCTGGCTTTGGCAAAACAAGTTATTGTATTTGAACGTACTTACTAGCGTACTGTATCAGATGAGAACAAAATGTATATACTTTTTGAAAGATCACATGGACACAAAGGTAAATCATAGACTTAAAAGTATCTATCAAGACAAAAGAAGCTTTTCATTTGCTGGACATCCCCCTGGATCATAGCTTCTGATTCAAATGAGAACATTTGGAGAAGTTTGAAAACAAATCATGTCTTGATGATAAACTCATTGCTGGCACTGTGATGATGGATTTGTCAAAGGCATTTGACTGCTTACCACATGACTTAGCAAAGTTGCATGCATATGGCTTTAGTAATGATGCATTAAAACTATTGCACAACTATCTCCAAGGCAGGGTTCAAAGAGCAAAGCTCAACTCTAACTGCAGTGAATGGAGAGATATCATAAAGGGGGTCCCACAAGGATCCGTTTTAGGACCATTGCTTTTCAATATTTTTATAAATTATATTTTTCTATCTCTAAACAAAAGTGAAATATGGAATTATGCTAATGATAACACAATATGGATAAAAGGGCAAACAATCAACACTATAATCCCAATCCTTGAATCTGAGATTAGCACACTAAACAGCTGGTTCAAAGATAATTGCATGCTTCTAGCAAAGTGTGGGGACAATGAAATAAGAATTGGGGACTATTCAATCAAAAACACTAATAAAGAAAAATTACTTGGAGTAGTACTTGATAGTCATCTAAAGTTTGATCATCACATAAAAAAGATTTGTAGTGAAGCTGGAAAAAAGATAAGCGCCCTTGCCAGAATAGCACCCTACTTAGACGAAGAGAAGAGAAAATTGTCAATGAAAACATGTATCACTACCTATTTTAATTACTGCCTCATTGTCTGGATGTTTTGTAGCCGAAAAATGAATAATTTAATCAACAATGTTCACAAAAGGGCACTAAGGGTGGCATATAATGACTATGATTCCACTTTTGAAGCTCTGCTTCTTAAAGATCATACTTTAACCATACATCAACAAAACCTGCAGAGATTAGCAATCGAAATGTACAAAACGAACATCAACCAGAATCCAGATTTTTTGAATGACATTTTCAGATTTCATCAATCTTCATATAATCTCAGAAATGAAACATTTTCTACAAAAAAACCAAACACAGTAATTTATGGAACGGAAACAGTTTCTTACAGATGTAGTCAGATTTGGAATAACATACCTGCCGAAGTAAGAAATGCAAACAATCTAGAAATTTTCAAAAGACTAATAAAACAAATTACTATTCCATGCTCCTGCAAATTATGCACCCAGTATATACCAAATCTGGGATACATCACATAGATTATCGTATTTCTCATTTTAGTTTACAAACATATATGTATATATATATATATATATATATATATATATATATTTTCTTTTTCGTTGTTGCTGTTCTGTTAGTTGGTATTAATTAGCTGATTGTATTTATTTATGATTAAAGCTAGAATATGTATCCAACGTTAAATAAAGTATCCAAAAAAAATCATGTAAAACTATAGATATATTTCCCTGACTGTTAGGATGAAGAGAACATTTATTCTACAAACAGAATGAATAACGAATGACCAACGGAAGGATAAAAAGAATGAAATGACTAAACAAATACCAGTCTGTATGTTGATTCTGATTATAGCTCATGCCAAAACTGTATAAATTTTTCACATCACATCATTTTGTTACTTAAAGACCCTGCGCTAACCAGCAGCCTCTGCACAGCGAAGCTATACCCCAATGCAGTTTGTTCAATCCCACATTGCAATTCTAGAACGTCCACTTGTTTACTACATATTAAATTTTTCAATGCCGAGTTTCCTGTCAGCTATATGCATGAAACACTCCTTTTTCTGATAAAAAAACAAATCAGGACATCAAGTTTCTCACTGAATAGAGATTTAACATTGACAAAGCCATAGAGTCCGAAATTTAAAATTCGATATTTCCCTTTCTCCAATTTTCAAAGGGGCCTTTGCTACCTGCATACCTTGCACGTTCCATCTATTTTTGTCCGAAAAAGAATGTTGTTTATTTGGTTTGGAAAGAAAGCGCACAAAGGCTGCTGGTTAGCGCAGGGTCTTTAAACAGATTTCATATTGTGGCAAGCATGAAAGCTGAAACTGATTTTCTTATGTTCAATAATTGTATCAATTTTTATGACAGTATCGCTAACAGACATCTCAGAAAATTTTATTTGACAATCCTTGCCAAGCTTTAACCATGTTTGGTCAAAGCTATGCATAAAAATCTGCTTCTGCTACAGAGTGTCAGGTGGCGCTATTTTATACTCCTGACTGTGTAAATGTTATCCGGAATTTTAAAAACGTTTCCATGGGTTTTTACTATTAATCTATTTGAAAAATGACTCAACAGCTAAATTGATCCCTCCCTACTAAAAAGCAAACTGATATAAATATGAGTAACTGTGCTGATCAATCATTCATTTCTAATCTGATTCATTGAAGCCACAAGAGCTAAGTGCAGGTGTAAACAAAACATGAAATATAATCTATGGTCAAAATGTTAGTCCTACAAATATATAGCTTTGATTCATAATTAATTTTAAAGTGATATAAGATGACCACTTTCAGTTAAAAATGTAAGTTTTGACGTAAGTTGATCCATTTCAAAATTTTAACAAAGATTCACTTCTCACTTTAAATGAGAAATTTCAGCTGAGGCTAAGTTCAATATGCACACTATGGGGGTACAGTTATCAAGATGCCTTCAAGATGAATTTGCGATTAATTAAAAAATCAGATGAAAATGATTTGGCATGTTAGAAGACAAAGCCAATCTTGCCTAATTGCTGATTTGAACATCACCTTTTATGGGGCCAAATACCTCAGGGGTCAATTCCAATGCACTTGAATCCCCATTCTTATCTTTTTAGCTTAAGTAG
Organism: Aurelia aurita; assembly: GCA_004194415.1. NCBI lineage: Eukaryota > Metazoa > Cnidaria > Scyphozoa > Semaeostomeae > Ulmaridae > Aurelia > Aurelia aurita. The sequence goes on from REGM01000032.1 coordinate 517,786, forward strand.
CTTTGATCTTCCCTTGCAAAATCAATCCATAGCAAATACTATTGGCCATTGTCTGCTCTATCTTCATAAGCGTACGGGAAGAAAAAATCTAGGGGGGGCTGCCTGATGAAAAGTCTATTGTTTACGAAATGTTTTGCCCGACTTACGGCGGATTATTGCCTGAGATAGGTTTTTCAAACTTTTTCCAATGTTGGGGGGGCTGCCGCCCCCAGCCCCCCCAGCTCGTATGCTTATGTATATCTTTCCTTTGGGCTATATCTAGCCTTCTCTGTATTATTTGCCTTCTCTTGGAGTACATGCCAGATTACTTGCCTCCTATGGCTGTAGCCGATTCTCCAGTTTCAATTAATTTTCTTTACTTTATTATGTTTTTGATGGCTTTTGCGACAGCAAAGCTGGTACATGCATCCTTTTATCCTCTTGTGCATTCATTCAATTACTCTCTCTCTCTCTCTACTCATTGAATTGTTATAAGCAGATTGTCAGTTCCTGTTTACAAAACTTTTACCATGTTTGCCCCATGGGACCAGAAACAAATTCTTTGGCCACTGCACTATCTCATCAGGCTGCGTTCTAATATGATATTTCATATGACTCATCATAGCATTTCTGGTTAGACCATTTCTTTAAGATCAAAGCCACCCAAAAAGCTTGAAATGAGACAGATACAGAGCATCAACAAGACAGTCCCTGACATATACTGATCTAGTATATCTATCTGCACAGCCTAGCCTAGACTCTTATCTTCTCTTGCTTTCTTTGCGTTTCTTAAGATGTAAAATGTGTTGCTTTCTTTGAGAATGAGCAATTTTGCTAAGCAATGTGAATCATTGCTTGCCATCTTAAAACAGAACCGGAAGCAGTCCCATGTAGGCATGTTATAGGCCATGGCCTAAATATGGCCTAAACGTTTCATTCCAGATTGTATCCTGGATAGGATGATAGGATAGGCTTAGGCGCTAGGCGCACAAATTCATTGCCATGCCATGCGATCCTTTTTCGCTTTAGATATCAACACCAAGATCGATTTCTTCCGATGCTAAAATGAAAGGCAGGTATATTTCTACCTTGAAATTGAGGTAGAAAGATCAATTCTAAAATTATCTGGTTTCTGATTTGATGTGAAGTGAAAAAGCGGCCTAAGCTGAGCTTTAGATTGAGCCTACCTACGGAAGATTCGATTTATATGATATTTAATACTATCCACTGAAAGGAATATCACCGTTTACAGGTTCGAACATTATACTTGAAAGGATAACTCACCTCTTCTGTCCCCATTATAGCTCGTCATTGCATTCTGTATGCAATGTTTTCGCAAAACTATTTCACATCTCATTGAGCATTTGTACGATTATTGCAACGGAGCTTCTTCTTCCCACTTTGCGATACATTCAAAGTCATGGCTGAGACGTTGTTCCTTCATATTTCGATTTTTTCTGCAAAATTTCTTTCTAAGATCAATATTTCCTTCTAAAAAATATTTCATTTTTATAATCGTATTAAAGATCAGTTTGTGTATTTAATCGTTTAAGTAGCCTTATTTCTTTAGTTTACTTCTTTTCTGGCATATTTCACAGATGGTGAAAATTTTAAAAGAGTAAGCATTTTTTATCAAGAGCGATTTTCTAAGAGCTGCATGAAACTGAACAGCTTATTTTTCTGACCATAGTGGTTTTGAGAAAAATAAATGGCATAACGCATCCACAGCCTNAATGGCCACCACATTTAAGTTCCCAAAACCAAGGAAACGCGAAGACCTTTTAGCAAGTATTCCACAGTTTACATGGCAAGATTTGAAAGATTTGAGGCGGATTGGCAATGGAAGTTTTGGGTCTGTTGATTTTTGTTTGTAGTGCAGAAGAGGAAAGGATATGAAATATGAAAACTGATACTAAGAAAAATAAAACAATATAAAATATTGAAAAACAGATGGATACGCAGCTGTCCAGCCAAATTCCAGGTCTCCCTCGGCAATGGCACCCTTTTCCCTTAAATGGCTTCCAGGGACTAATGTTTCAAGATGCTATGGTTGTGGAATGGAAATAACGAATCCCCCAACAGTTGGTCCTGACGATATCATTATAGTTCATCGAGATTTCAGAAGCTATAGAGAGAAGGAGACAGGACAGGAAAGATGGACAACAGAACCACAGAACATTCATTTCCATTTACGGCTAACATGTGTGCAGAGAAGATACCCTGCTTTCAATGGTAATTGTCTCGCTGTTCCAAGAGCCTTCATTAGTTTCCTAAGACAAGGTCACTTCCAACGCCTATTCGACGAATTTGGTTTGACATTCAGCGTTGCAAACTAACAAATTAACTGCGTATAAATGCCCGGGACGTCAATTTTGTACACTTTCAGGCAGAAATACTGTCCAATAATTGCTCGAAAAGTGCGGATGTTCTTGTACCTTCTCAGCTAGAGTTATAAGATATACCAATTTAACACGATGCTGAAAGAATAATTCAGAACAACTTAAAAATTAATATTAATAATGTATCTGACGCAGTAATGCTCAGTGGCGTGGTGGCCGGGGGGGCAGGGGGGCACGTGCCCCCCCCAGCGACGTGAAAAGATGGGGGCGCCGAAGGCGCCCAACGCTTTAAGAGGGCGCAAAAAGCCCGAACGTAAGCTTGGTTCAGTTCAGACTAAAGTGAAATAGCGTTAGAATGCATTGGAAATACGAGGAAAAAAGTGTCGAACTTACTTTGTCCCAATTTGAGATTTTATAGGCTCCTTTGAAGATGTTTGGAAATTGGATGGAACCAAAAAGTACAACTCTCTAAAAATGTAAAGGAATTACGTTTGGAAGCAATAACTCACTAAAAATGCGTTTAAAGTGTGCATAGAGAATGCTCTCTCTATCTCAATTCTAGCGCGTTTTTGCTCTAGTGTGAACCAAGCTTAAGCTCAAGGAATAATGTCTTGGAATATCTTCCACAACTGATTTTCTTTGAAATCAAACAAGCCTGGTGCATGTCGGAAAATAGAATCGAAGGTGCTGTGGGCTTCTGTCTTCAGGAATGGGGTTTAGGACTTTGATATCATTTGTACATTCCTTGCCTCACTGCAACGACATCAGTGTATCAATCGTGTTCTTGAAGCTGAATATTTCACTCTGAAGTTTCATTCTCTTGGGATTTAGAATCGCTAAATCTACTTTCGCGGGGCCAGAGCCCCGTGAATATCAATTTTCACCAACTGTGCAAAAGAGGAAGAAAGGTACTCAATCGTGCAATTTTTAGTAGTTTACTTTATATATTAAGGCATTTTTTCGAGATTTTGATACTCTAATTGCAAAATTTGCCCGAGAAGCCTCTCGATATCGCGTTCCTTTATTTTCACAACAGGGGCATTTTCCAACGATTTAAAGGGCGTGGTCTCAAAAATTTTTGCTCGCTCCGCTCGCACCGAGATTTAACCGTTCCCCAAACTGTATGCTGTTTGTTCAAATGGGGCTGCCAAGGAATTGTCATCATTTGGTTTCAGCGCATTGTCTGAAGAAAGAATTAGCTTTCAAAAGTCTGGATATGTTGTACAACAGACAATTGTCACAGTTTTCTGGGGGGTGCCAAAATATGTTTGTGCCCCCCAGCCAATTTGGAGCCACCACGCCACTGTGCACACCCCCATACTAATTAAAGTCAAATATCCCCCCCCCTCCTCCCGGGAGCCAAATAAGGTTTGAACATTGATCATTAGTCAAATACACCATTCAACGCCTAGCGTTTGAACGCAAATAAACAACTTCGAGTACATTTCAAGAGAATTAAAAAAACACAACAGACTTGTTTCAGACGTTTCGATTTATGATATTGATTAATGGAGTGCTCTAAATTATTCGGGGTCTACCTATGAAACTACATTACAATAGAGTGACAAAACGACGAAGCCTAACAAGGGCACACCTGCTTAATAAAATCTGTGAAAATAAATCTAGAGGGAGAAAGCAAGGAGCGCTGAAGTAAGAACGATTTGCTTCCTGCTCCAAGAGAAGTCGGAAGCAGGCTACAAAATACAGAGAAAGAAATCTAGCGGAACGCGACAAAGACGAATAATGGCACAGGCACTGTTTCAACTGTTTAAACAAGGTTAAGGTGAGGCACAATGGGTCAGAGTGGGGGCAAATTGGCAAATTTGCACATTTATGGATTTTACTCTTATCGTGCTTTTGATGAAGAGAATCAGTTTCTACCATGAACAAAGAGAATTTATTCCTTGAAAAAGGGGCAAGTTTAAAAACCAAGGACACGTAGAATCAATTTTAGAAGCAAAAAATCAAATGCCCATTTTGCCGCGCTCTGATCTATTTTATTCGTGTCTATCCTATAACTTATACGCATATACTACAGTGTTTACTTTTTAATATCTAATATTGTTTTGATAAAGTGTCATCAAATAGTGCTTGTGATTTCTCCTGATCCCATTGCTACATCAATCCATGAAACTCTGTAAGAAAAGAAAAAATTATTTAGTATTAGACTCTTCTGTAAGAAACATTCCAGTTATAATCAATTAAATAGATTGTGCAATTGTACTCGTGGTCATAACACATTATAGAAACTCTGTTTCTATGTTTATTTTCACTCAATCTTTATAGACTTTCACTTATCACAAGCTGTCATTCTAAGCAGAGTGATGTGGCACAGTGTTTTAATCTTCAGATTTTGCCTCAAGACTTGTTCGGAGGGAGGCAGTTTGAGTCCAAATACCCACATCAGCAGCAAGCCGAGGTCACGAATGTTGGGAGACCAACATAGAAGTTTTGTGCTCGTTCTTCTTTGTTTACTTTGTCATACGGTTGACAGTACAAGAGTATAATTAACATGTCGCTCTATTATTTTCGTTCACCGAATACAGTCCATAAATACAGGTGAGCAGGTCGTTCCAGGTGAAAGAGCGAGCCCTTTTCCCATGCTGAAGATGACGTAATGTACTAGGTATACCTCAATTGTGTTCTCAATAAACAGAGTTGCAGTTGACAATGTAGTCTTGAAGGGACATGTGGCGGCAAGCCGTCCCAAAAACAGTTATTAATATATCTATACGTATGAATATATAAAAATATCAATCAAGGGAAAGATGGCTACTTTCCTGTATTCACGTCTGGCACAGCGCAAAGGTTCCGTATGGGACGTAGATTCAAAAGATCCTTCAACCTTCAAAAAGCATATCTATCTATTTCTTTAGAATAAACTCAATGTTGTGGAATCTATCCTGTTGGGTTTCAACCAGGATAGACATTTAACTTCTATATATTCTGTTATATAGATTATTAATTTTAATAGCTTTATTTAAGAAATTGTGCATTGTGCAATATAGCTGCTCTTTATTACCTGTAAATAAGCTATTCTTAATTTTAGCGTACTTTAAATAAATCAACGACGACGATGATGATGATGATGATGATGATGATGATGATGATGATGATGATGATGATGATGATGATGGTGATGAATTATTTATTTTTAAACTGTTATTCTGTGTTTTTGTAAATAAAGTACGTCCCTGGGGATATTGAAGACAAATTATATATGCTTTAAAATACGTCGTTATTTGACTAGCCCAGGAAGGTAACATACCTGCTACATCTCAGCCTCCCCTAACTCTAAGCACCAAATGTACAATGTCACCTGAAATAAATTAAACTTTGCTACAAATGAAGTATATATTTTGGCGAAACAGTGATATTTCAAGTTGAGCCAAGCGGCAAATGGAGAAGAGGGATAGTAAAGAAAGCACATGACATAAATAGCGATGAAATTGAAGCAGAGAGAGGAACTTCTCGACGAAACAAAAGGCAAATGCGTGAAAAATATCAGGATATAATTCTGGAACAGAGTGAACTAGAAGGCGAGAAGAGATTCACAAGAATAAGGAATCGGAAGAGAGCAATAGTGAAGACATTAGAGTTAATGCAGAGAACAGTTCAGCAGATACTGTTATAGACAATCCTGTTAAAAAAGATCCCATTGAGGGCAATCGAGCTAAAGATAAACAAAGTGAAAGTAAGTTATGTGAGACCCTGAGACCAGAAGTTGACTTACGGTTAAATCCAACCGCACTGCACACTGTGTTTGAACAATGTGGTTGTTGTCAGAGACGTAGGAACCGGGGGGCACTGGGGGCACGTGCCCCCCCAAGATTTTGAAATAAACAAAGAAGTGCCCTTTTTGCTTCAGGAAATGCCCCTTTAGCTAATGGAAAAAAGTGCCCTTGAAGTGTCGTGCCCCTCCAAGTTTAAGATGCTTCCTATACGGCCCTGGTTGTTGTATATTTGATGCTGTTGTTGTTGTTGTTGTGTTATATTTAGGATTGGGCCAAGGTCCTTCATGTGTGTATTTAAGTTATAATAATGGAGTAGCCACAGGAAGAACTGTTGTGAAGCCGAAAATGACTTGCTAGTCCCTTTTATGAAAACTAGCAATGGGCAGAAAGCTTTCGCATTTCGTGGAGCAAGCTCCCTCTTTATCTTCTTTTAAGAACATTTGAAAGAATTGTAAATAAATTATATTGTAATCAGTTTCTTTTTAAATTATTAGTAGATTTTTAATTTGTAAAGTTTTTGGCACAGCCCCCTGAAAATCAGTCTCTCTGACTGACGGGGCAACCGTGCATAAAGAATTTTAAAATGAAAAAAAAATTAAAACAAGTGTTCTAAGTTTTGTACCATTTCTGCTAAAGTTACAACACAGAACCTCAAATTTTGTAAACTATATACAGTTTTCAGAAGCTGCCCAAAACGAATCGCCATTAAAGTTAATAACTTGAGTTAAAAAGCATTAAAATATGAGATCTCATAAGCCTGTAAATTGCCTATTGTATTTGATAATCTCGACGCCCGCAACAACAAGACAAAACCAAAAAAACAATGGCTTGTTTAGGTTTTCTCTTCGTCCTATTTATAGACCGCGACTTTCTAGCTCAGGTCGTTCACTTTAAATGCCTTTTTTGATCAGTATAAAAGTAGTTTGAGACACGCTTATTTGATGTCTGCCACATTCCAACCAATCAAATCATCGGGCGTCTCGAGTGGCTATACTGACTTAGCGGCTTTAATGTATTCATACCCTCATTGACATCATAATCCTTCAAGGTTTTATGATCTTCCATTGGTTTTCCATTGAATACCAATCTTTGCTCTTCTGAACGAATTCCTGAAAAAGATAATCATTATTTTAAGCAATCAAAATCCAAATATTGAAAGCATCTCCAAAGTCGGCATCACCTAGAAGAAATGCCTTATAAACGAATAAACACTTATAAACAACCAAAGAAAAGAAGACTGAAGCCCCATGGGTGCACTCGGACGTATGAGTGACAGGGGGCTCGGCCCAGTGCTTTCAATATGACCCAAAAGATAAACAATCACGAGTAAATAGCGATCTTCGAAGGATATTTTGGTAGAAATTATTCAAGTCTGATGACGTAATTGCTGCGAAGCAGCATAGTATTCTTGGTCAATGACTTTTCGCAATCGATTCTGTTTGTTTGTTTGTTTTCAACAATTTTTTCCAGGCCTAGTTGTGGCTGTCAAATGATATCACTGCGGTCGCCTTAGCGGTATTAGCGCATGCGTACTATACGTTTTCATGGTCAACAATTTTTGCTTGGGCGTAGACTTATGATGTTCATCCTAGTTATCGCCACTACTACCTTGACTATTACCCAGGTAGAAGTAGTGACAACTGGGATGAAAGTCTAAACGATGATCGTACGATTATGGCATGAGGTCGGAGGGGGGTCGGAGTAAGTTGCTCAGCAATGGGACCAAATAGGGTACTTTCAGGTGCCAAATAGAAGGAGTGGGCGAGCCTATGCGATTAATATGGTTCCATTGCTCAATAGCTTACAAATAACAGCAATATGGTCTTACTAATTGGGGGGTGGGAAACTATTTCAAAACTTACTAAGCGGGGGATCTTAATTTGTGGTGGGGTAGATATTTCAAGATGAAAGTATTATTTCAGAAGCTTTTCATCGATTTTCCATCATCATGCTATTTCTAGGGTAATAAATTCGAAATTCTTGATGCGCCTTCCACCGAAACAGATTTCTAAGAGAGCCCCCCAGGGCGAACAACCAGTACGCAGCACTCACTAATGATAATTATTACTAGTTTTAAAGATATTTTTGAAGTGCTTTTTGGCACAATTCACGCAAGTTGTTTTCCACATGTCCAGAACATTCGAGAAAACGCCATTTACGATGGCTAAAAGGGTGTGGCATGCTCCTCAGTTATGAGTCGGCAAACACAGGGGTCATCCTAAGGACAATTCAGAGCTGCCCA
>REGM01000032.1:526197-538464 GCA_004194415.1 Aurelia aurita
TTCTGTAAATCGAGAAAAATATGACCGATTTTAAACAATTAAATTTTCTTATCTAAGTGGACATGTCAGCCATACAATTATATCAGTTTTAAAGAATCTGATGTGTATCTAGGAACTAAGAACTTGCTAACATTCTAACTTCTTTTTACTCATCCAGTATTACACGCAAACTAGCTGCAACACCTTCAAAGATCGCAACATTTTACAAGCACTTCTTACTAGGTCGCATCTCCTGTTAAATAACAAAGGACATTTCCATTTTAACCAATATCTTCAGTTCACTAATATTTTATGTTCATCATCAAGGGCGTTGCTGGGGGGGGGGACTGGGGTAGACATGTCCATCCCAGTTTTCTCAAGGTAATGCTTATTCATAAGCAAAGACGGTGTAAAAATGGCAGGGTATGCCTTTCAGGGTACTTCTATAATAAGTCCACGCCACTTGTTTTAGGGCTGGCAATGCGCCTGCATTATAATGATTTGCAGCATTCCAGAGTATTCACATGACACTCCTGAAGACCCTTAATGGGAAGGTTATAGGCCTGTACATTAAGGCTCTCCAGGAGTGGCATTGCTTTTGCCCTTAAGGTGGAATCTGGACAACTGAGTCGAATCTACAATGCCTATGATTGAATTACCAATCACTGAAAGACTAATTTCAACTCACAACATCTTTGTAGACTTGGAAAGCTAGACTTGATATAAGTTTCCTTATCCCCTTGCAATTGTGATGCCTATTTTCGTTTCACAATTGAAGTATAAATAGCTGGTCAAAGCCCAAACGTTGCGAATTAACATGTACATTGATTGATTTTGCAAAGTTTCACAGGTCAGCAGATAGGAAACAGGATAACACTGGATCGTGCCTGTAGTGCAAATTTTTAAGGGTTGTGCATAAAGGCATGAAATCCCACAGACGGTTACATAGTAGCAAGGTCTGCAGTATCTATCAAGTAGTACTATTAATCATGAGTCGGCTACAATAATTGAAAAATCAAAATAGCTATCAAGTCTCCAAGCATTCTCGCGACAATCCACTGCACCCCCATTGAACCCTATATCAAGCAGTGCTGTAGGAATAAAACCATGTGGACGCTCGTCGACTATGCAGTGATTCTATTTTAGTGGCATAAATACCAACTCACTTTGACAACATGAATGTTATGAAGAACTTTTCTCCGAGAAGCTATGCACGGATTATTTAGCATTGAATGAATCAATTAATCAATGAATCAATCAATGAATCAATGAATCATTCAATCAATGAATGAATGAATGAATCAATGAATCAATCAATCAATCAATGGATGAATCAATGAATCAATGAATAAATCAATCAATCAATGAATCAATCAATCAATCAATGAATGAATCAATCAATGAATCAATCAATCAATCAATCAATGAATCAATCAATGAATGAATGAATCAATCAATCAATGAATCAATCAATGAATCAATGAATGAATGAATCAATCAATCAATGAATCAATGAATGAATCAATGAATCAATCAATCAATCAATCAATCAATGCACAATGCAAGATATTATTTACGTATAATTCCTCCCCATAACCCTTTTTGATGAATTGGTAAATTTCGGATAATCGTCCAGACTCTTGTATATGCTCTCGGAACATCTTTTCATTCTCAGTCTTAAGAGATTTGGTAACAGACAGGAGAATCCTCTTCCGCGACGTAGCCCTTTCCTGTATCACTGAATCTAGGGTATAACTAGAAAGTCTCAGTAAATGTTGTACCACAGTTAGCAAGGAGGGCACCCCTTTAACATGCAGCCTGAAACATTCAAGTAAAGCATTTTGGATGATTGGATTGGAAGTACGAAGATGTAGTAGATGAAAATAAAATTGTAAGATTCGTTCGTATATCTTCACTTTTAATGGGTAAACCCCTATATCTCCTCTCACAGCCAGATTTGAAGATTTGGAGTGCACGCCCAGCAAAATTTTTGAAAGTATACAGAGAACTAGACCCGCCTCACTCTGTGTCCCTCTTCTACACTGGTTCTTTAAATTCAATAACGTTCTCTTTAATGTTCAAGTATGAACATTTAATTAAGATTTTGCTTCATATTTATATACAGCTTCATATTCATGTACTTATATTTGAAGCTGTCTGAAGTCTTACCTGTTTTCTTTTGAACTTCCTTCTTTAATCTTTTAACAGTCATGCTGCTGTCAAAATTTATCTCGTATTCCTTCCCTTTAAGTGTCTTCACGTAGATGTAATAATCTGCAAGTAAAATATGGAAAAATACACTTATAGTTTCTAATTATTTAAGAGCAATCAAATCTATGAAATTTATAAATTTCTCGGTTGTGCCACTCAGGAAGATTAACCCTATTCTTACGGGGTAAATTGTTATCGATTTTCTACTGGGGGGCCATTTTGGCCCCCCTAATTGTCTCCGCAACTATAACAGCTATAATAATGAGACTTGCACTGTATCATAATAGAGCAAAGGAGAATCCAAAGATAGCATTAATTAGTTTTAGTCGCGTGACTGGTTGCTAGGCAACCAAAAACAATGCAAATTTTGACGAAATCGAGCTATTAACATAAAAAGGTCTATTTTTACTAAATAACTGGGTAGAATCATAGACTCACCATAAAACCATCGAAATACCTGCTTGATATCCTTACTTTTAGTTTCATGCAGTTTTCTATCAATTTTTTGGCTCCTAATTAATTAACTAATTAATTATGGACAATAAGAGCCAACGCAAAATTTTTAGTGCAATAATGATGCTTAAACACCATCAATTTCGTATTTACTTGGTGAAATCAGACGTCTTCATCAATATTTGAAATCATTCCATGATTTTTCATGCAAAAATTACTAATAAATTAGAAATATGACGTCATAAATATCGATGACGTCATACAATTTAAAAATTGCTGATGACAGCAAATATAGATAAATTATACATCAAAAGTACTCATCGAGACAAATCGAATGGTATATATATTGATGAGATTGGAGAAAAATTAAAGAGAGTAGGGCCATTTTAGTGATTTTCTGTGTAAGCTGTCTCCAAATAAGGGCATCTGGTGGTCACATGGTTAAACAATAGGCATTAAAACTTTAATTTTTTGATTGCCAATTAGATTTCCATAAAATTCAAGAAGTTTCAGAGTATAGCTATCGTCGTTTAGGAGCTATTAAAATACGTTTTGTAGGGGGTGAGGGCGAAAAACGTTAATAGAAAAAATGCTCAATAGTGTATAAGTTGCTTCATTCCTACACCCATTATTCAGAGGCGTTCCTCTTCAGAAATTTCCAATTTTTCTGGAGTTATTTTGCATGAGGATATTTCGCAAGGAGTACATGAGACTACAACTATGCTTGGTAATCGAAACATATATTAACCATGATCGTGCACAATCATTGACCTGGCAGCCTTTTAGAAGGCGCTTTATTATTTACTTATAAAACATGCCGAAGATTAATGCAAAAAGGCAAACCAAAAATTGCATGCACTGGTTCGCCTCTCTAATTATACGGACCCTGTCAAATTGAAAATGCTGATGGATGCATTCATCAAATCTCAATTCAATTACTGTCCACTTGTATGGATGTTTCATGACAGGACGATCAATACTAAAGTAAACAAAATTCGCGAAAGAGCATTGCGAATTGTATGCAAAGATAGTGGAAAAGATTTTGAAAAGACCATAGTGTAAATAGTTCTATAACCACCCATGAACGCAATCTGCAGTTGCTTATGATAGAAATTTTCAAAAGAAAGAACGACCTCAACCCAACTTTCATGAAAGATATTTTTGAACAAAAACGCAGCTATTATAGTCCGCGCAATGAAAGTCATTTGCAGCTGCCGAAAGTAAGAACAACAACATATGTTACAGAAAATATTCATTATAGAAGCTGCCTTTTATGGTCCTCACTCCCAAGCTTCAATATAATGGAATTGCTTCGTTAAGAATTATTGTCAGGCATTAGCTACCAAAGGGGCTGATGTGATCAGCATTGGCAGAAAAATTTCTCGAATCTTTGCTTCGATTGAATTTTTTTAGCCCTGCAACCAGGTCCACTTCTAAGGTTTTAGCGTTCTTTTTCCATGCTTCTAAACCGCTTCCCGATCAAACTGCAATAGGGCCCCAATCCATTTCAATAATTTCAAATATACTCCTAGCTGTGAGCAAGCATCTCATGGGTGGATGGGCAAATTTACACCAAAGAGGAGGGAAGACAAAGACGCAGCATCTTATCATAATAGTTTAAGTAATAAAATTAACAGTTTATCTTTCTTTGAACCCCATGTAAGCTTCACCTGGCTTATTTGGATACTTTGCGCGTATCATTCTAACTACACAAGCTGGAATAACTCTGCGGTTACCCTGACCCAGTCTGCCATATTTCCAGGCAGTATATTGTCGATAAGCAGCTTTTCTGTACTCGTTTGTCGTAAACTCAAATGTTTCTACAAGCATATCGTATCTTAGTTTCATGGCCAGCTCTAAAGCATTTCTATTGATAATTGCTTCACTGAAAACTTGATATGATGTCACACATGTTTTTTTATTGCAGCATTTGTTTTCTTGTTCTTTGGGCAACGTTCTGCAAACAGTGCATTTACACCATTGAGGTGCTTCAGACTCAGCTGTCTGCTGCTCAGAATCTTCAGATTCATCATCTAGCCCTTTAACCATATCTTGAAGATATTTTATGGAACCTTTGCCATTGCAAACAAGCTCAACAATGAGTTCCTCTAGAGTCTCCTTTGGCAGGCCAACAGCATATGCCTACAAAAAAATCCTTAGATGATTTCTTTTCTCAGACAAAGTTTATAGGAAACCGCTAATAATAAACTGTAGGCTCAGTTTTCAAAAGCTGAGCAACCATGCTACCTGAACTAAAAAAATTTGTAATTTGCAGCTTTCATTTTCCAAGGCTTCCTTTAAAAAACTTTGACACTGTCCAATATTGTTAAATGTTGTGTCATTATTTTGAGTCTAAATCCATTTGCTACTTTTTTTAGGATCTCAATAGGTACTTAGGAAGCCCTTCTTAGAGCGTTGAAAGTTTAAAACCTCATAAGAAACTTTTGGTAGCAACAATGTCCTAAAATTTAAAAATCTGCCTGCAAGCACTGATCCTAAGTTTCTGATAAAAAATGAGTGTACTTTGTGGTTATAAGAAATCAATGATGGTTTTCTAGTACAGTATACCAATCAATGCAATGCACATATCAATTGACAGAGATTCTGCAAAGGATGCAATGTAGTAATAAGATGCCAAAATAACCTTTACATGTTTGGGATGATTTTGTCTTGTTCTAAGGGGTCATCGACAAAAGATTTTCATCCCCGTTAACGGATTTTGTCCGTTAAAATCCGAATCCCCTTCTCAACGGACAAAATTTATGTCTTTTCAGGATTTTCTTCCTAAAATGACAATCTTAACGGATTCCGGTGAGACCCCCTCCCCCTTAGCGGACAAAATCCATTAACGGGGACGAAAATCTTTTGTCGATGATCTCTAACATTGTATTTTCTGCTTTATAAGGGATAAGCATACATACTTTCACCTCTTCCTTGGATTTCTCATATTCCCTNTGACCCTTGGCATTCCCTGTTAATAGAGACTGTGACATATTGCAAGTTTTTGAAAATTCGTTTTTTCCAATTTATTCCATCCTCTGGCCCTGTATACCGATTTTGAAGATTGATAATTTAATCTTTAGTAAAAGACGGACTGTACTAGGCTGATGATATGAGTCAAAGTTTTGCTCCATTGAATTGAATTGTTATTTATTGTTACAGTCATATTCCGCTAAAACTTCTTTGAAGCGGAATGGGTATTGTGGGGGTATGGTTAGGGGGAATGGAGCGAAAACAAGGACTCATGTAATAAGTCTAGGACTGTACTTGCTGATGGTCTTTGAGTGTTCGAATTTTATGGATATTTTCATCAATCTAGGCTTTCCAGCCTAACAACTGTTGAGCGTTCGACTGATGATCAAGTGAAACTAGGTTTAGAATTACTTCTTGGACTCCTCTTCGACCACGTTCGACTCGACTGTTTGTTCGACTTATTGGCATGAGAACAAGAACGAGGCGAAGAAGCCACATCCTGCTTTTGAGCTGAAATTTTATGAGACATAGTTTGAGTGGTAAGGGGGTAAAGGTAATAGTAGCGATAACTAGGACGAACATCATAAGTCTAAACAGCCTCAATGAAAATTTGAGACAAAAATCTGTTCATATCATATCACATTTGCGAGAGCTCACCTATTGTGCAGTTTAAAATTTTCTGTAATTCTAATTGATAATTTCGCTGTGCCTCAGGAATTTGCTTAGGTTGAACGCCAAAGCTCTGGTTTTGAGGTGGAATCAGGAGGGGGGGGGGGGGTACTTGATTTTAATTAGTACGGGAGTGTTGACTCGGTTCTAGAATTTTCGTTCCAAATGATACACGGCTTTAAAAAAATTGGCGAAAAAGTATACTCCAAAACATAAAGAATACACTGTGCAACATTGAAATAACAGCCTGCTCTAACAAAATACCCCTTTTGACAGCCGGCTTTAGAAAAATTGCATTCTTTCGATACCCGGCACTAGAAAAAAGAGGCGAAAATGATACCAGGAAAGGAGTGCACATCCCATCAGCAAAATATACTAAGTACCCCCCCCCCCCTCATAGGGACGTATTTGGATGGTTTCAGATTTATCCAAGCTAAATCTTCGTCGTTAGGTCCCACCAAATCTGTGTCTTTTTTGGGACACCCGGAATAATTTGGGATTTTGACTAACAATCTAAGTTGTCAATTGTTAAAAATCAGCCTGTATATAATGTAGTTTGGTGCATCAAAAGAGGATACCTTCTGCTTCAAGTGATAGTTGTCGGTGAAATACTGTCATATCTTGACATAACTTTACATAAAAAACATCTCAGCAGTGATAGAATACTCCACAAATTCGTGTAAAACCTGTTTTGCAACCCAGCATTCTTTGCATTATACTTTGCATCTATTTCGTAGCTTTTCCTGTCCATGCTTGCGATTAGGATTTTGTAATTAGTTTTTTAACTATTGTAAAAAACCACCGTTAACCGTTAAGTTTAATACAACCTCATCCAAATGATCAATTCTAGCGACGGATGAAATTTGGCGTTCAATGGATAAGAAAACCAAACAAAATCCACTAAGGGTTTAGGAATAAAATACAAGCTTGAGTTACTCGCTTTTCCCTACTTTGTTTATAAACGAATCAAACTTTTCCAGAAGAGTTGCGTGCCTTCCCAGACCTCTGTGAAAAGGTCTATTTGCTAAGTATTAAGAAATATGTCTTAATTAAGAAAAATAAACAAGAAAACCCTTAAACTCTTTGCCATAAAATTCAATATTATCTTCTTCATTAACTGTCATATCTTTTGTTTATAGATGGTAGATCTATGTAATTTTAAGGACTCAACTATTAGTTTGAATGACCAAATCGTTTTCTAAAAAGATTGCAAAACATATGCGTCTTGGATTGAAATCGATAGAATTTAATGAAATTATTGAGCTCATCTTACCTAGTTTACCTCGTTCTGAGAAATTATCTTATTTAAGAAAGCATGATTTGGTATTTTTCGAAGTCTCAAGCATCCATTTAATATACTGGCATCTTAAAAAAGCAATACTGTTTAAATAACATTGAATTTACCTTNTTCAATATTATCTTCTTCATTAACTGTCATATCTTTTGCTTATAGATGGTAGATCTATATAATTTTAAGGACTCAACTATTAGTTTGAATGACCAAATCGTTTTCTAAAAAGATTGCAAAACATATGCGTCTTGGATTGAAATCGATAGAATTTAATGAAATTATTGAGCTCATCTTACCTAGTTTACCTCGTTCTGAGAAATTATCTTATTTTAAGAAAGCATGATTTGGTATTTTTCGAAGTCTCAAGACTCCATTTAATATACTGGCATCTTAAAAAAGCAATACTGTTTAAATAACATTGAATCTACCTTCCTGTAACGATAAATGAAATTAATGCGACTTTTGGAAGTTCGAGTTAATCAACCAGAGGTGTTCAGAAAACGTCCTCTCGTTTAAAAATCATTAGCATTTTGTTTCTATGTGTTTTTTAAAGGATCTAACTACCTTTAAATATGATAGAATGCTTCATCTTACGATGGAAAGGGTATACAATGCTAATGCTGCATTGAAAAACCATATTTTGAGTAATACTCTCTGAGCGACATTGTTAATCTTGCGCAAGATCGAAAGTTTTGAGACGTTTACTTATCTCTCAAGTCCCCAGTGATAGTGCGCATTTCTTTCTACCATTCATGACCAAGTTAGAAGCTTAATATACACAAAGAATATGATCTGGTAATCATCTGTGCATTTTGCAACACGCTTCAGAACCAGACAAGTAAATCGGGTATATTTGTTTGGCGCTAACTGAATATAACTTAATTATGTGGCAAGTTCTTTGAAAAATTACGTTGATTTCTTTAATGTTTATAATGAATACACTATCATTCTTAGCAATCTCCGGAGGTTGAACTTCAACTGCATATAGTGCCGTTTGGCACATGTTTAGTACTGTTGAAGTTGTCAACATTGCTCTGTTTCATATTAGATCAATTTATGAATTAAAACGTTTCTTCAGTATGGAATATTTTCTTTTTTCCCGTTGATGAGCCATCATTTCTACTTGTCTATTTACACTAATTGCTTTTAATTTTCAAGTTTTCCCTCTCATTTCCACTATTAGACCTTTTCGACCATACGAAAAAGAGATTGGGGAGAGCGGCCAATTCTGGTAGTAGGTCTGAAAAATGATTTTTAATATCGCCGCCACTTACACGTACACAATCAAAGGCAAACAGCAGCTTGAAACTTTTTTCTCAAGAGCAGAGAATGCTTTGTGACTGATGGATTTTACTGAAAATTACTGGGAATTTGTTTCATTACCGTTTGGTAATGCAGGCAAGTCATTATTCCATGCAGTTNATGAATACACTATCATTCTTAGCAATCTCCGGAGGTTGAACTTCAACTGCATATAGTGCCGTTTGGCACATGTTTAGTTCTGTTGAAGTTGTCAACATTGCTCTGTTTCATATTAGATCAATTTATGAATTAAAACGTTTCTTCAGTATGGAATATTTTCCTTTTTCCCGTTGATGAGCCATCATTTCTACTTGTCTATTTACACTAATTGCTTTTAATTTTCAAGTTTTCCCTCTCATTTCCACTAATTCAAGCGTTAGTTCTTTGTAATATTGTAATTGTGTTAAATTTCGAAATGCAACCTAAATAGTTAGATGATGGACAAGTTGACGGCTTCATGTTAACAAATTGTGAGTGTAAGGGATGACAAAAAACCTCTTGCAGTTAGTTCGTCGATGAAACTACCTTTACGAGAAAGGAATAGGCAAGAACGGAATTATATCTAGCGCGTTTCCTTTCTTCGAATATTCTTTACTTTATCCGAAGTTGCATCAACCGCGTAATACTGAACTTTCAACAATTCAAATTTGGATCGGCTATAAGGTGAGATTTTGGCAAAAATGATTTCTCTTGAAAGTAGGTAGCTTAACATTGAAGTAAAAGAAGAATATCTTTCTAAGCGTAAAACAATATTATAGCAGTTTTGCTAGACTTACCTTCGACTGGATCTTGTGCATATTGCTCGTAGTAACTCATTTTTCTGAATTTTATTTGATTTTAAAAGATGCTTTATTACTTCACTTTCTAATATCCTAGCACCTTTGATTATACGATACATTTTTGGGCCTTTTTATAGGAAATCGCCGAAGATTCTAGAACTTCGCTCGCTTAATTTCCCTTGGCTTGCAAGGGGAGGATCCCATTGATCTTTTTTTGCCAAACGTTTGCCGATTCTGCTCCTGATAATTCGATCAATAACTCGTTTTGACATTATTCATCATTCTAACCTCGTAATTTTGTGTAGCTTGTGGAACTTACAGAGATATATACTCCGTAAATAATCTCAGACTTTTGTTTCTAACTACATAGAGCTTTTAGCTTTGAACTTTGCCAGAAGGTAGATAGCTTGAATCATATGACATCACCTCCATGCCCTGAAAAAAACGCGCGAAGGGTTCTTCCATACGCCCAAATTTCCATAGACACGATGGCAGGCTGCTTTGCTCTGGGATAGATATCGCCATATAGAAGGGAGTTTCCGTTTGCTAAATGCTAGCGTACGGTGTCCTTTTCTAAAACTTAAACTAGTAACTATAGTTCAAGAATAATAAATTTACTTATTCCTCTTATTTATTTCTACCATTCTTGGGGATGAAATTTCTGTAATAGCTGGTATATCTCGATCATATTTTCCACCTGTTAACTTCCTTACTCCCTGTAACGTCACGATAATCAAAGGTCTATAAAAAGTTAGCCAATGGGAATTCCCGTGCGCTGAAACATTCTATCAAGGTATAACAACATTATTAATCGAAAGGTTTGCGACAAACATTTTGATTCAGCTACAATAGACATTGAAATTATGAAAGATTTAAAAGCAATGTGTATATCCTGGATGTGTCTCTATTCCCAATAATTTGCAACATTTTTCATACTTTACTGCAAGTTATGTTTCTTCATCTCATTTTATATTCCTACCCAACAGCAAAGTACTGACTCTCTCAACATTCAGCTCAGTTTCAAACACTTATTTTTTTAAGGAACCAAGGATTTGACCCAGTACTAAAAGTTTCTTAAAATTCTCAATGTTTGAGTACTCAAAGTTTCTTGAGGGTTTCTTGCAAGTTACGTCAAATTCTGGACATTTTTACAGCCTGCGCCCTTGTGGACATTTCACAAATAAGTTTTAGGAAGCCTTCCAAGTAATACAATACAAGAAAAAAGCGAAGATAGATTGAAGATATACTTTGAATTTCCTTGACTGAAAAGTGAAAAATGCGAAAAAAGTGAAAATGTGCTTCGGATTTCCTAGACTGAAATAAAACCCATTTTGAATAATCTTGTCCCAATGCTGACGTTCCTAAAAATTTTAGTGATCGAGAGTTGAGTTTCTCATAAGGAGTTTCGTATAAAAAATGCATGTAGCACCTTTGTCTACAATCTACTCCCTTTTGGTGAACTTGCAGCTCGCCCAGTTCTGACAGAAATTTTGTTATCAAAAGCTCTACTAAGGATTGGTGTCTATGCTTGGTTCGACTGGAGTGAACTAGTTGAATAAAAGCAATAACATGAAATCAATACAGCATGATAACCCACGTGCCGATTCTTCTTGAATAGAAAAGTAAGCAACTAATTAAGGAAGTCTTGGTTTCTAGTTATGAAAATACTTTGTTTTCCAAAATTTATATAAGGCCGTTCACCGTCATTGGATAGGCCGGTTTTGAATGATGCTAAGACCCAATTTACACAGAACCGGTTCAACTTCGGATCCATAACAAAGTGTAGTGGATCAGCCTCCCGTTTACATGGTTGCCACTAATCCGTAATACTTTTGTTCCTTCCATCTATTGAATAATTTTTTCTGGAGCAGTGTAAATAAACGCTGTTGGACCAAAGGTGTAAAATCTTATTAATTTCAATCCAAACATAGCATGTATGATAGGCTACATCGAATAACACTCTTCGGCATAAGAAATTTGCATAAGATTGTAAATAAATTTTTTGGCGAAATTAAAATTTGCTAATGTAGGATTTTGACTAGGTCAGTCCTAGAAAATCTTTCCCTCCCCCTCAGTTGTTAAGATATTGCAATGAAATTTTACAAGACGTTGCACAGTGGATAGCTGCTAGAAGTCAAAACGTTTCAGTAGCAAAATCTTTCTCCTTGCTGAGTTATCAGACAAAATGTACCAAGGGGGGGGGAGCAAATGTGCCTTCCAGCCAAAATAAAGCTAAGAAAGATAATATGATATATAATAATATGATGTAATGAGCCATTAGCTTATTAAACCCTTTAGTGCTGTTTTTAAACGTATTCAAAGATGTCTTTACGGCAGAAAACGTCATATAACTTCTCAAACTCTGTAACTGATTTCGCATTTACTATGGTTTCTGGCAAGTTGTTCCACTCGTTTATTACTTTGTTTGAGAAATAGTTCTTCCTCAGGTTAGGCAAACTTGAAAAGCTTCAGATTGTGTCCCATTGTATTTGAATTTCTTCGTTCAAAAAATATTTTGCTATCGGTGTGCATCATTCCGTGCAGTATTTTAAATGTTGTAATCATATCTCCACGCCTTCATCTATAGTTTAGTGTTGGGAGATTGAGGGC
>REGM01000032.1:539341-553519 GCA_004194415.1 Aurelia aurita
AGGTTTACATAAATGATCTGTTGCTCTCCATTAAGGAAACTGATATCTGCAACTATGCAGATGACACAACTGTATATGCATGCGACAAGAATCTTGACAACGTAATCGGGAGGTTGGAGAATGATTCCCCTATGATTATTAAGTGGTTTGCAGATAACTTTTTGAAATTAAACGCAGAAAAATGTCATCTCATGGTACTAGGGAAAAGTTCTAATCAAACTGTTACAGTTAATATAGGTGACAGCGTAATTGAAAATACAGATGAGGAAAAGTTATTAGGTGTTACGATGGATAAAAAACTAACTTTTGAGACGCATATCAGCAAGTTATGTAAAATGGCTGGTTATAAGCTTTTCGCACTCTCTCGTATGTCTCCATAAATGGACTCCAAGAAGCTGCGAATCTTATTGAGAGCCTTTGTAATGAGCCAGTTTCAATACTGCCAGTTGGCTTGGATGTTCCACAGTAGGCATTTGAACAACAAAATTAATAAAATACACGAAAGGGCTTTAAGAATTGCATACAAGGATTATGTTTCCAGTTTGGACGTTTTATTAGAAAGAGATAAATCGGTGACTATCCATACGAAGAATTTACAAACCCTAATGACAGAAATGTTTAAAACCCAGAACAATATGAACCCTTCTTTCATGAATGAGATCTTCAGGGAGCGAGAAAATATGTATAACGTAAGAAATAACAATGAATTTGTATTACCTAGGATAAGGACCGTGAATTTTGGTTCTGAGTCCATCAGATACAGAGGGCCTCAATTTTGGCTTTCCCTCCCTCAAGATATAAAGAATGCTGAATCCATCTTACTGTTTAAATCAAAGATTATAAAATGGCACGTTGAAGAATGCTCATGCAAACTATGTCGACCTTTTATTCCGAACCTTGGATTTTTATGATTGGGCATTTTATTCTGTACATTTTATATCACTTGTATATTAAACTCATTTTATCAAATTATTTTATAAACTGTATATTTTTAAATAGTTGGCCTTAATTAGCAAATGTAGTATTTTTAATCTTTGTTATTTTACTATACTTAGCTATGTACCAGCCAACTTTAAAGAATTTGATTATTATTATTATTATTATTATTATTATTATTATTATTATTATTATTATTATTATTATTATTATTATTATTATTATTATTATTATTATTATTATTATTATTATTATTAGTATTATTATTATTATTATTACAAGAAGCACAAAGAAATTTCAAAAGCTACCTGTAAAGGTATGACAAAGACTTAATTGTAATCATTGCTGTTGAATAATATCCAATAAAATTTTATGTTGTGATCCCAAACTCTTGTTCTTATCAAGTACAGTTTTATATATCGAGAAACGCATCTGTTGTGGTAAACTCGTTTTTGTATAAGAAAACCGCTTGTAAGAAACTGTAGAGTGTTTTTAAACGGAAAATGCATCATGAACTCAAATTTTGTTTATGATTTGGTTTTTCTTGTAAATCTTGATTCAAAAAGCGGTCCTCGATGAATTTTAATCAAATATAAATTTATGTTTCAATTTTAAGAAACTGAACAAGAAATTTTTGCTATAAGAATTGGACCTGACGTCAAGAAACCCTACTACAAAGATCAGAGCCACAAGTTTCTTATAAAAAATGAGTGTAGTCGTAGAAACTTCACAATAACTCTTGTACCCAAAAAATAAGGAAAAATTTAAGAAACTTGCAGAACTAAAGCGATGAAAGTTCTTTGAAAGTTAAGAAACGTCTAGATATTAACAAAAATATGTTTTAGTGACTCTATTGTTGCTGACTCTAAATCCTATCGCGGCTCTGCAAGATTGTTGTTCAGTTTTGTGTACCTATTTTAGGAATAAGAAATGAATTGAGAAACTTTTACCATTAAAACGATGAACATTCCTTTCAAAAATAAGAAACGTTGACTATATGCCCTGATCCAAGTTTCTTAGCAAAGATAACGATTTTTAAAGCATACGAGGTAAGTTAAAATCAAGGCGATATTTTTTTAGCATTTGTTATACTAATTTTCAAGACATGTATTGGCCTTACTCGTTTTCTAGCAGGTGTTTGTATTTGCAGGTGTCTGTTTTTGTCTTTCGTTAATTAGTTCAGTTGACTTGTACATATTGTAATGTTTTTAACCTTTTGCTGCCATGCCTTGTAAATAGGTAGTGCATTTGCATTTATGATGATGATGATGATTAAAAACATTGGTGTTTGTTTCGTTACGAAATCATCATGGTGTCTTATCACCCGTGTGATAATAGAGTCACCGGTTGTTTCCCTTAGCGATTCCTTCTGTCCTAGACAATCAGCGCTGTCTAAAGAGCTTGAGCAGAGAGAAATTTCTTACGCCCGTTAGTAATTCAAATTACCCGCTATACTGGGTCGTCATGGTGTTGCATCTGTTTACTGGGAGTTTCCCTTGGCGGTTGCCGACAGCGCCGACAGCGAGGCTGATACTTGCGCAGAGGGAATATTCTAATATTTCAACGTACATGAATCAGCTAAATTCCCCGCCATAAAATCATCATTGTGCATTGTCAAACATTATTAATAGCAGCATGGCGTGGAGCTGCATAATGCAACGAAGCTAAGTCAGTGGAAGTTTCTGTAGCTTAGGTGAAATTACAGCAAAGGAAAACTCGATTTTCAAATGACAGTCTTGCCCTGTATATACACCGAATTTTGTTATAAGAACTAAAACTTTGAGCGAACAGGTTGCTTACAATTCTCATTATTTTAGCACTCAAAGCATCTTGAGGGTTTCTTAGCACTTTCTTAAAATTCCTGATGTTTACATCCTAATGCCCTCGTGATCATTTTGCAATGATCTTTTATGAAGCAATGCCACTACAGGCCCCACAGCTGTCCAAAGACATTTCTGAAGTACGTTCCAAATAAAGTGATACAATACTAGAAACCAGTGAAAATAAAGTGAACAATATTTTGAATTTCCTTTACTAAAAATAAATAGTTTCATAAATAGTTTTATCCCAATACTTACGTTTCTTAATATTGTGATATCGGAGCTGAGTTTCTTATAAATAAAGTTTCTTATAAAAAATACATGCATATTGGACCAAGAGGTAGAAATCCAAGGTGTTGCCTAAATGCGTAATCAAGGCATTGGGAGTTCCCCTTGGCATATGGTAGTACCTAGGCAGAGTCTCTCTTTGAAACTGCTCTTCCTTTGAAACACTAATTGTTATGAGAAAATATGGTCACTGAGTTCCCCTTTGCATTTGCTGTTAACTAAATAGTTTCATTTTGCTCTTAAAATATTTTCCTCAACTCCATTGCTATAACATTGCTATAGTATTAATGTCCCTTCATCCATCAATTATTAATGACTCAGTGAGGTTAGTGGGAGTTTCCCGTGGTGGCTCTTGCCCAAAGTGAGGCTAGCTTGCTGTGTCTTTAGGATTTACCCGCTGCTTATTTTGATTACGAGGCTATCAATCACGCTTGCTTGTAAGATAAGAAATGGCTTCTTCACTGCAACTGTTTTCATGCAGGCTTATTTTTATTTTTAATGAATCCTCTTTTATATCATTTTCGATGCTCAAAAGGTAGCAACCATGAAGGCCTTCATCAAGAGGTTCCTCGACAAAATATCTTGAATCGGCCTGTAGTGTAACTAACAGTTTCCTCCTAATTTCCCGAACATTTGTCCTGTTGCATGTTATTTATTTACATATAAAACCATTTTGAAAATAAATTTTCACGCTAAATATTTATCTTCGTCGAACCGAACTGAAATTATGAATAAGAATTTGATGGTAAATGTAACATGGTAACATTGCGGACTTTGGAAATTCTTTACAGTGCCTCGAGATCTTTACAGTGCCTCGAGATCTTTACAGTGCCTCGTATTGTAGGTCGAGTGGAAAGATCTCAGTTGATATTTATCCCATAGTCTGTTCATAAAATTGTGGACTTTGGACGTTTCCTAGGCATTGCTATCCACTGCACTGCATGATAAAAACAATATCTCAGCTATCAGACATACCGGGATGATTTTGTCAAGTTTATCGTGCAGTGATTATCAAGTGTAGTTTCAGAATTCGTTGAAATATTGGTCATGAAATATTTGAAAATTCTTTGCTATACATATTACGATTTAGCCTCCAGTTCTTTTTAGGTTGTCCTTCTGTTAACAGGATTGACAAACAAAGACTTTCGTACATTACCACTCATCCCTCACAAGGAAATAAACAAAAGAACGTAGAGTTAATAGTAGTCGATTTACTCTCCCAAAGTCTGAAGGTTGTCTCATTGGAATAGAAAACCTTTTGTTGTTAAATCCGAATTACTTTGGTTGACAACAGAAATAACAGTAACCACTTTTGTGAGCCCTAACCCTCAAAAGATGGAATTGTATATGTAGATTATCCGTGGATCGACAAAGGGCCTAAGACCTCCAAGAAAGAATTTCATTTGAGGTCTTTGTTCGGCCAGACGTGCAAGATGAACATCCACGAGATATAGCAGGAAAATTTGAGAAACTCCAGATACAATGTCTGTACTTACGGTGGTAGTATGTTTAACAGGGCAGTAGGAATGAGAATAATTCTCAAAGGTAGCATTGTGAAAATCCTTATGCCTGCATCTGACACGGGTCTGACGCAGCAAATGCTTATAAAAATCGTGAATATGTTGCAGTAAGTGCGGGGCAGCTGCAAATTGATTCAATGTCTGCAACGGCAGGTCAAATTATGAGAACATTTGTCAAAGTAGAAATGAGAGAATAAACCGTCTTTTAGTTAGGATATCCGAACAGTTCATGTAAGAAACATAGCATACGCAGTTGAATCTTAAACCAAAGAATAATTGTTTATGTCTTTTTTGAAACTGCGTCTGATACGGTATAATCCATCTGCTTTCTGCTGAGACATTTTGGGAACGTTTTAGATTTTAGCTGGGATTTTGAGACTTTAGAAAGTTTTGCTAGCTTAATAAAGTTGAGATCAAACCCAGATCGAAGAAATTTGCACGGAAAGACCGAAAGTTTAATACAAATACTAATATTGAAATCAAATTTTCTGTTTGCCTATATATTTCCAAGGCTTTTGTTAATCAAGTTGTCATTTGTTGATTTGTTTGTTCTCTTTGGCTCGAACTCAGCATCCTGAAATCTAAGTGAAATTGCTGTATTGCAGTGATCCCCTGCGAAGGATACAGTTCATCAGAATTTCCCCCGCGCTTACGTCGTGTTTGTGAGCACCGAGCCCCTGCGAAGGACACAGTTCATCAGAATTCCCCCGTGCGTATCGTGAAATGATTCATATTAAAAAGGCGTGTTCGTGCGACGACTGTTCATCTTCGCCCATTCGCCCAGGGAAAGAACCTGTGCGATAGCCTTATTACAAGGGGAAGTCCCTTTATCATATTTATAACTAAGTACAGATCTTACTCGCTTCAGTACTTTATTGGAGCTACACATAGAAGATCAAAGTTATATACGAAAAACAGGAACTGTAAGTTTTTGCATTTATTCTACATTTGTGCAATTTTATGAAATTTTGAACAGATTTTTTATTATTCTCATCGATATATCAGTTGTTTCCAGTGGCAGCCTCTATCTTTTTCACTAAATTTTGCAAGCAGAACACAATTTTCTACCTAGAACTAGCAAAGCTATACATGATTGAAGCTCATTGAAAGTCTATACTCTAAGACCTGAACTGATAAAGCTTTCTGCTCAGAGGAGATGCATAGGTACAAGGACACTTATCTCATATTTTGTAAGCGTTACTTGGAGCACTGAGTGTTGAATTTAGACTAAAAGCCCAGTGCCGGAATTTCTTTTTAGTATTGCAAGAGAAGAAATCATCTGAAAAGTTTTCACGTGGTACAGTCAGTCATGCTTTGTAACGGAACACTTTGCTAAATATCTTCGTTTGACACTGATCACAGTAAAACTTAAAAATATCATGAGTCAAGAGAAACAAGAATAAAACAACATACCATTAAATTCCTGAAAGTTTTCGTTTGCTACAGAGCATGGAAACTGCGTTGAGCAACAGAACAATTTGCAAAATATTTTCATCGGACACTGGTGACAGCAAGTCGCAAAATACGATCTGAAAAAGAAGAGACAAGAAAAAAGTCAGTTACCTGAATCAAAATTAGCCAATCAGAGGCCACTAAAGTTTTAATATGGTCGATGGAACAAAAATAATATGTGAACAGCCGCTTGCAGCCGCTAAGTCCCAAAGCTGGCAACTTGCTGGAAACATGTGAAGCTTTTTACAATGATCATCTTGCTCAATATTGTGATAATTTGACCATGGGATGGGAATGCTCCCATTGTTGATTTATGCCGATTCTTTTATTGCCCTTTGCTTTTTTCAACCAGATAACACCATTATAAATATGGATGGACAACAAAGTGCAAAGACACAAGCAATGACATATAAAGTAATGGGTTTTGGGTCTTCATTGAATACCCCACGTGGTCATGAAAGAAAACCAAGTGGACCACATGATGGTGACAGGTTGGTTTACGATATATGATTTGTACCAACAATTTATACACCAATTTTTTATCAAAAACTTAGGTCCGTTGTTGATACAATGTTTCTTTTTATTTAAAGCTTCTTACTGAGCATTTCTGAAAATTTCTTAATTTCTTTATGTTATCTCATATATAATACTTTTAGTAGGCTATCAACGGCAATAGGCATTTGGAATCAATCGTAGACATCTTTCATAGACTCTATTGCCCTACCTTAATCAAAACAAATTTCTTTGCGTATTTGATAGTCGACCTGAAGGAAACAGCTCTAACCTATTTTCTACTTTTTTTCGTTCGCCTAGCATCAAAAGACTTCAGTAAGAAAAGGAAACAATTTAGAAAATAGTTAATATTATTAGGGTCTTGATTTAGGCCTATAATTTCTTGCACCCCAGTGCACGTGAATCACCAAAGCAAAAAAAAAAGTCAGTAAGAGCCCCTTTAAATAAATTTCTTTTCACATTTTCAGGTCCTCGAGTCGCCCATCAGTTGCCAGTAAACGATGATTGAGTTTGTGCCTGCTGCACGAAAGACCTTAGGCGAACGAAAAGTCTCCTCCGAGAGCATTGTGAAGAGCAGAAGAAGGCAAATGGACTGTCAAAGAAATGACATGAACTATTGCAAGTCAACGATGTTGTAGACAGTAAAAATTCAGGAAACTCAAGCCCTCTTGGACACTGAATCAAATATGAACAGTTCCAGTTGCATTTTATTGTTGACATGATTTGTATTTAAGTTAGAGAGTGAATCCCTTTAATCGTCCCAATGTATCTATTTTGTGAACTCGAGTTTCATCTTGTTATTCTTTCGCTTCGAAAATATCTTTTATTCATTTGGTGCTTGTTCAGTGAATATCTAACACTGTAAATAAATTGCCGTAATTTACAGTATGAGTCGAAAATAATGGGTGGGCCAATAAATTGTAACCCTTAAGAGAAAAAATGTCTGAACAACTTTGTGAAAGCGAAATTTTGATGACATTTGAATGTCAGAAATACAGCATAAAATACGCCTTTTGAGTGAAAATCAGTGCATTATCGGCTGTATGACAGAGAATTGAGCTTTTGAAAAAGATGGTCGAGAAAACCACTGTAACAAAATCACTAATTATCAATAATAAATATATTTTTTATATAAGAAACCGCTTATAAGAAACTCAACTATCAGATCGCCAAAAAATTAAGAAACTCCAGTACTGGGAAAAAATTAGATAACCCTTTCTGGACCGGCCTTTTCTGAGCATCCCCAGGCCGGGGGGGCTAAATTAGCCAGATTAGTTTGGTAGTAAGGTACCTTGCTTTAAGATTATTGAAGTTATGAACTCAGCAAGATATCATCTTAACAAGGCCTAAACATTAGGTCTTACTACAACTAAGCAAGAAACGAGTTTAAAATAGAACATTCCTTGGAAATAAAATGTGGCAGGTATTACCACATGAGATAAAAGATTCTAGCACCCTTCCTAATTTTTAAAAAGCAAAAAAGGGGCTGGAAAGGTGATAAGTGCAACTGCAGGCTTTGCAAAGCATATATACCACAGGTTGGGTTCCTAACAGGATAGACGTTTATGTTTTTAACCTCGTGTAATTAGCCTTGATATATTTAATTTTTTTTTCTGTAATATTGTATATATTGTTTTGTAGAGTAGGCTTAAATTAGTTGTAAATTTGAGCTATAATTAATTCTCGCCTACCGTAAAAATAAAGTAATGATGATGATGATGATGATGATGATGATGATGATGATGATGATGATGATGATGATGATGATGATGATGATGATGATGATGATGATGATGATGATGATGATGATGATGATGATGATGATGATGATGATGATGATAAAAACTCGGTGGAGAGTCAAATTATAGTTTTCTATTGCTTGATCAAAAATGGAAAGCAAATTCTTCCATTGCTATGCAAATGAGAAAATGGCATACTCCACTTTTAGCGTTGTTCGTTGACTTTAATTTTGTGTAGAATGTCATTGATAAAGATCTGCAACGATGTACAGTGGTACTCACACTTTTAAACAAAGATCGTAAACAATTACTTTTTTGGCTAAAAGTACTACAAAATGCAATTGCTCAAAACAAGGTTTTGCAAGCTTTCACCCTGTTGTTCGTCTTTTAATCTGCTTGTTCATGAATACATATTTTTTATATTCAAAATAAAATCCCCTAAAGCTAGGCAACAAATATTTCATATGGTGCCATTCATAGAGGGAAAAGGCACAAGGTCATCGAGTTTCCTCTATAAATTGCACTTGCAATATAATATATTTAGCTACATTGCCACACTAGCAAACAAAAAGACGTGGAAGAAATGACGTAAAAAACAAACAAATAACAAGAACGAACAGAACAAAAATAAATAAGGGGGTAACTGCAGTCAATCAAGCAGTTTTTTGCTTTAATAAATGATATTGTAGCCTCCATGATTATTCTGTTAGCAATTACATTCAACAATGGAGATCCAAACAGAAGCAATGTGCATAAGGATTTTGTCTCTTGCTGTGAAATGTCTAAACCAGGAAATTCTGAGAGTTGACCAAGGAGATCGCAACTTATTATGTCGTAAAATGGGCAGCGCAGGAGAAAATGTTCATAATTTTCTTTGCTGTTCCACACATGCAAATGGGGCTTAGACAATCAAAATTATGCCTGAATCTGTGCTCGTTTCGTGCGCTAAATTGCAAACGTAGTTTTGTTAAATATCTAACAACTATAATGTCGTGAATGTTATATATAGAATTTCCCACTGGTCTTATGGTGGAAAGCAGCTTGTTCTTAAACTGAGCAATGGGTACGGAATTTTTAACCTCATTGTCAAGCTTTTTCCATTCAATAAATGTGTTTTGGAAAAGGTACTAGCAAAGCGATTGGTCCGTCCAATATTTTAGTCACAAACGCGTGGATTTCTAAGATTATAAGTTAGCTGGCGTTCATTTGGGATCTCAGTGACCAGATATTGTTGTGAGCGCTGTTTCTTAAGGTTAAAAAAATGGCACAAGCGTCGACACCATCTCCTATCATAAAGATTTTCCCAACCAAATTCGTTGTAAAGTCTCTGCCTACTTGTACCTCTCCATGCACCAGTCACAGCTAGGGCAGCTGAATACTGAGTTTGCTCAAGTCCTTCTGTTAAATGAGATTGCATTTCGGGATGGGGTCGGTGATATATTATGTCACCAAAATCTAAATGAGGTCTCACGTAAGGCTTATAAATCTGATCGAGCACATTTCTGGATACGTATTTCGATAGGTACCTAGTCATACCAATGCATCCTCTTGCTTTCCAAATTGCCTGCCTTGTATGGTTTTGAACATCTAATTTGGAATCAAGTATCAATCCTAAGAACAGGGGCCCAAGGTCCAGGCGTATCCCCTAGAGAGTTCCCTAGTTTTCGTTACTTTGCTTAGTTATTTTTTTTTATTTTTTTTATCCCAATAAACATTTTACGAGACGAATTAATAATCACTTTACCGACAAATTACACTACAAAACACTACCGGGACGATACCACAGGGAGCAATAGACCATGACAACCCCGGGGGCCATTACATGCAAAAAGATAACAACTACTAGGTGGATCAGGATGAATGCATAATTCGGATCACAGGGAAGCAAGGAAACGAAAACTAGGGAACCCTCTAGGGGATACGCCTGTACCCCCTGTGTCCTAAGTGCTTATGTTCCATTTTTTGTGTGACTTGGTCATTTCCTAATAGTAAAGATGGGTGGTTGGGCTTGAGCCTTTTGCAAGAGAATATGACTTCTTCAGTTTTGTTAGCTTTAAAATGCATTTTCTATTGCCACGCCCAAAATTTCACCGTCTCCGAATCCTCGTTTAACTTTAACCCTAATCCATATGGGGGGGGGGGTGGATTCCACCCCCCTCAAGGTTTTTCGTGCTGCGTTTTTAAACGACATCAGCTATGTCCCCCAGTCCCCTTGACTTTTACTAATTATCTATTAGCTACATTTTGATGAAAAAAAATTTGAACAATAGAACTCACAGGTCACGTGACATGCCCATATTTGGAAGCAGGTAACAGAAAAATCATTGCTTTTGATGATTTCAATGGCAAAATTTGCTTAAATTACAAAGTATTATATATTAAACGAATCAGCAAACAAAGGGCTTTAATTTGATACCGGAATTTCTGGAATTTAATGACGTCAGCAATTTTTTATTATGACGTCATTTTGGCCGCCATTTTGGGCTAATTAGCAATTTTTTTAAATATTTTCCTCCTTCTTCCATTAAAAACACTCCAATGATTTATTTGTGATGGATTATCACCATTTTGCCGCTTCTTTTTGTCTATTTTTACATGGAACAAATTTATAACATAAATTACGTCATCAGAATTGAATAATTTCTACAAAAATATCATTCAAAAAGCGCTATTTACAATAAAATAACATTTTTCAGCAAGTATTTTGATAAACTAGACCAAAAACCGCATACAGTTCCTTCAAAATCTTCGTTAAACTCAAAATTAACTTGAGAACCTGATTTTGGCCAATGTTCAACTTTATGACGTCACTGTGACGTCATAGGGCGTGGCAACCGCACCCAAATTGTGCTACATGTTGCAAATTATTAGCTCTATAACTGTGCCAAGTTATACTGAATTCTGGTGAGTCTAAGGCTGTTTTCAGAGGGGGGTGGAAAGCAACCCCCCCATATATGGTAGCTTGAAAAAAGCCCATATGGATTAGGGTTAAAGCACTTCTTACTGGATCATTTACAAGAGAGAATAAGGATGTATCATCAGCAAAGATCTTGATGTCACAATTTATATTATCAACTAGGTCATTGATGTAAACAAGAAAAACGATGGACCTAAAACTGACCCTTGTGGCACCCCAGCGGATATTGTTGCCCATTCGGATCTTTTTCCATTTAATACTACACGTTTTTTCCTATTTGCTAGTTAATCTTGAAGAAAAACCCAGAAGGTTTCCAGTGATACCATTACATTCTAATTTGTAAAGTAAGCCCTCATGCCAGACCCTATCAAATGCCTTGGACAGATCCAAGAAGACAGACCGTATTTCTTTGCTGGGAATTTCTTCGAATGCACTGTAGATCTTATGAGTGATGGATAGCTGCTGATTAATTGTTGCATCATGAATATATGAACAAGAATCGGTTCAAATAACACACAATCTTTAAATCTTTGCGATTCTTACATACTGATGGATTATTTTGATTCACTCTTCTTACTGAAAGTGTAAAACATTTGCATATTTTTGTTTGACTATGAAAATTAGTCTAATTGCCATTTAATAGGCCTTAATTAGCTTTAATTCAGCTACTATTTATTCAGCCTACGTAAAATAAATGATTGATGATGATGATGATGATGATGATGATGTGATGATGATGATGTTGACGATGATGATGATGATGATGATGATGATGAAGATGATGATGATGATGATGATGATGATGATGATGATGATGAACGATCTTAACCCTTTTCAGACTAGGCTTTATGAAACTCTGTAAGTGCTAGAGACTTGAAACTTGGCACAAGTAAGAAACAAGATATGGCTTACAAGAATACGTCTTTTGTTTTTGTTTATGTCACGTGGTTAAGTGCTAACGTCAGCAAATGTTGCTAAATTAGGTGTAAAACCACCCGGACTTTGACATGTTTTATCTTTAAATCAATAAGATATATTGATATGAGATTTGAAACATATACAAAGATTATATCCTTGATATTCTTATTTTAAAATTTTTGCTTCGTGTCATTAATATTTTTGCTGATGTCAGCATTTGTTTATTTTGTTCACGAAAAAAAGAGCTTTTTGCCTCAAATCGGTTACAAATTGGTTTAAAAAATCGAAAAACTCCTAGGTGTACATAAAGGGACCAGCTGCATCGTATGATATTTTTAATTTTTCCAAAAGTGAAGCTTAACATGGTTTTTCGCAAGTGTGCAAGCGCAACAACGAAGTGTTGGTGACGTCATCAAAAATCAACACACTATATATCAAATGAAAGCCCTTCTCAAGTGGAGATTAGCGATGTTTGTTTCATTGTTATAGAACAACTGGTTCAAAAGTTATGGCTGAAAGGTAAAGCTTTCGCCGAGCACTCAATTTAAAATTATGTGCTGACCCCCTGAACCATTGTCAAAATTTTTGAAATTGACATGAAAGGATGTCTCCTAAATAGAACCTAAATTTCACAAAAAAGCATGATTATCGTAGACGAACTCAAGGAGCTGCGTTGAAAAAAATCACAAAGGGGGCACTTTGTGCCCCCCCCCTTAGTCTGGATAGGGTTAAATATTCATTTTAAAGACATATACTGCTTTACAAACTAAAAAAGTAGTGGCCGAGTTCAAAGCTCGGTTCTCGGTATTCAATGTTCCTCTCCCATGATACAAACAAGTAAGTTAACCCTAATCCATATGGGGGGGTGGAATCCACCCCCCTCAAGGTTTTTCTTGCAGCGTTTTTTAACGACATCAGCTATGTCCCCCCAACCTCCCTGACTTTTATCAATTATCTATTAGCTACATTTTTATGAAAAAAATTTGGACAATAGACCTCACAGGTCACGTGACATGCCCATATTTGGAAGCAGGTAACACCAAAATCATTGTTTTTGATGATTTCAAGGGCAAGATTTGATCAAATTATGAAGTATTATATATCAAACGAATCAGCAAACAAAGGGCTTTAATTTGATACCGGAATTTCTGGTATTTGATGACGTCAGCATTTTTTATTATGACGTCATTTTGGCCGCCATTTTGGCCTAATTAGCAAATGTTTAGAATTTTGTCCAGCTTTTTCAATTAAAAACACTCCAATGATGCATTTGTGATGGATTGTCACCATTTTGCCGCTTCTTTTTTGTATATTTTTACATGGAACAAGTTTATAACATAAATTACGTCATCAGAATTGAATAATTTCTACCAAAATAACATTCCAAAATCGCTATATACAATAAAATAACATTTGTCATTAAGTATTCTGACAAACCAGACCAAAAACCGCATTCATTTCTTGCAAAATCTTCTTTAAACTCAAAATTAAGTTGAAAACCTGATTTTCGTCAATTTTCAACTTTATGATATCACTGTGACGTCATAGGGCGTGGCAACCACACCCAAATTGTTCTACATGTTGCAAATGACTTGCTCTATAACTGTGCCAAGTTATATTGATTTCTGGTTAGTCTAAGGCTCTTTTCAGAGGGGGGGGGTTGGAATCCACCCCCCCATAAATGGTAGCTTAAAAAAAGCCCATATGGATTAGGATTAAAGAGAATCTAAGCATATATAAGCCTTTGATTAAAATAGCCGTGCAAAGACAGTATGCCTTGAGAGGTGGCGAATCATGCTTGGGTAACTTATCTACGTCAACAGGAAACACTGATACCTGACTAGCTAGAATTTGACCACAAACTGCTTGAGCCACTTTTATTTGCTTAGATTCCATTTAAGGTTGCCCAGCATATAAAATGCAGACCAACCTTCTGCTTAGGCATACAGAAAGCTTTAAAACTGAATTGAAATTCTTATTGCTTTTTCAATACCTTAATATTGACCGAGATACCTAACTTTGGTTCCTAAATATAAGTTGGGCTTTCATAGATAAATTTAAGCATGAATATTTAA
>REGM01000032.1:582164-595623 GCA_004194415.1 Aurelia aurita
ATTAGGGCTTTAAATGAAAGAATGAAAAACCGGTGCAATTAAATAATGAATAAATGAAATAAACTATGAGTTTAAATAGATATCGTATTGCTTATTTTTGCTCCTTGATGATTTGTGATGCATTCTTGAGCCATTATGAAACGAATTATTAGATAAAACCTTAGATATTACTAATTTTGCCAAAAGTTAGAAAATATCGCATTTTTCCGCCATTATGACGTCATAGTGACGTCATGGATGTAATGAAGAATAAAAAAAGTGTCCTATTGTATAGATTTTGTTACTGTGCACCATTGTACCAAGTTTCACCCTCATATCTACATTATTCACGAAGTTATGAAGGCCGGGCACTTTGGGCCCCCCGGTACTACAAGGGTCCAAAAAGCCCGGTATTAATAGGGTTAAAAGAATCAACAAACAAAGAGCTTTCATTTGTTATCAAGAACAATGGAATTTGCTGACATCAGCATTTTTAAACGATGACGTCACGTGTGCCGCTATTTTGTGTCAATGTTGCAAATTTTGAAGCTTTTTCCAGCAGAAGTTGTAGAAAATGCATAGAATTGCATTATGCAATAGTTTTAAAGTATATTGAGCAAGTTATTATCAATATTTGGTCGAAAATCCTAGTTCGTGTTTGTGACGTCATCAATATTTGTCATTTTCTTCTAAAGTAACTGTCTAAAAACATCTTTATGTATTATTTTTGAATTTGGAATAAATAATACGACAAATAAGATGAAAGATAGTGAATTATATGATAGTTATTCCGTTTTTAGCACGAAGTAGCTGAAGAACCATATATTTGGACATTTTTCAACATTATGGCGTCATAGTGATGCCGTCTAATGAGGTGGCCACACTCAAAACTGCCAATCAACTAAGAATGGTTAGTACTACGCCCTTGCCAAGTTTGAATGATTTCTCGTTTGTCTAAGGCTATTTATAGAGGGGGTGGAAAGCACCTCCCTCCCAGCCGTGTTAAGTCAAAAAGCCCGGTAGCATTAGGGTTAATTGACGTATGGCCAATTTCAGATGCAAGAAAGTGGTAGGACATTTACATAGGCCAAAACCCATCTTTGTGAGAGGTTATTTCATCATTCTTAATAAATGCATCTGATGGGAATAAATGTGTATGTTTTTTACCTAAGGGCATCACCTCAAGTGCTTCTGGGCCTGAAATGTTTTGAACAAATCTTTTTTGTAGCTTTTTATAATAAAAAAGGTCTTGGTTTTGCTCTTACAGCATGCTGCATCGAAAATAGGCTACACTTTCTAAAATATCAATTAAAAGAAAAATATTTCCATTATTGTATCCAAATTGCATATCATTGGAAAGGAGATAGGTTCTGCTTTCAGACAGTATACACTACATCTATTCAAATCTTATTATTTTTCAAAAAATTTCAATTATAGTTTGTTGCGTTTTTTCTGAGAGACCTTTTAGAATGTTTTGACCGATATTAATGAAATAGATTTCTTCATCAAATTTAAGCGTTCTACAACAAAATCATTGGTAATTCATTCTAATCGACGAATAAAACTTGACAGCACCATTTGGGCCAACACTAATACATCATTTCGGGGCACCTGGTAGTATACCGGGTGACCCAAAAAGGGAAACATATTTGAAAAATCACCAAAGCTTGATTATAACAACGATTAGGAAAATTTCTTATTTCAAATTTGTACCAAATACCAAAGTAATTTTGGGAGTACGGCAAAGTCTTGAAATTGCTTTGAATTTGTGGAAATTTCTGCTTTACAAGCTACCTGGAATTGACACACACGCCGAAATCACAAGAGATGAATTTCTCCCCCAGTAGAACCTTAATTAGTTGCCTATGACCATGATAAAGCATTTAAATCAATTAAGACTCTAAACATCATATGTAACTGTAAGAAATTGCTTTTTGGCTAAAAATACGATATTTTGGAAAATACTACGCTCAAAACATATTTTTTCATGCCGTAATTTGGTCGCATCCATCACAAAATGAGGGTCCGGTGGCTTGCCCAGTGGAAAATTGTTTGGGCCTTTAGACTATCGGAAACGCCCTTCTTTTAAAACAGGCCATCCAGGATTAATGAATAGAAGGTCAAATTCAATGAACTTAGGTTACAACAATTTGCATGTCATTCGCTTTCTCAAACTTCATGAGAAGCAAGACTTTTGCCTCGAAAAATGAAAATGAAACAGGCTCTATCGAAACTTTCATTGCCACTTTTAGAAAGCAAGTGATGGATGGTTCCTCTTCTTTAAGTCTCATTTGAATTCTCGTCAACATTTCGTAGTAGAGAAACTCTCATGTCATTGTTAACAGGAGATTATTCATGTCACGACGGACACACTCAAAACTGCCAATCAACTAAGAATGGTTAGTACTACGCCCTTGCCAAGTTTGAATGATTTCTCGTTTGTCTAAGGCTATTTATAGAGGGGGTGGAAAGAATATTAGAATATAGAATATTTTTCCGAGGAAGGGCGTTGAGCAATTGATGGACTAAGACGAATGGTAGGATGTATGTTATCGTTCATAAAATTTAACTTTGATTCGTTTCAAAATCGGCAGTGAAAATCTAGAGCAAATATTCATGCAATTGAGGAGTTGAGTTTATTGAGCATATGCAACACTAAGAGATTGCGAGGGAAGTGAGCAGAGAATTTTTGAGAAGCACACTGAGTTATCTACATTTCTTAATAAAAGAAAGACACTATCGATAAAAGTTCAGGGAGGCTGAAGTTGGTTTCATAAATTTTCTTGTAATGCTGAATACATGGAAACTTGCAGAAGTTTGGTTATGCAAGACAAGTGGCAAAATGTTGTAAACCTCAAAATGTGCATATAGAAGTGCGAGCGAAGTGAGCAGACAATTTATGTAGAAGCAATTAATTTAGCTTAAATTCTTTCTCAAATAGACGCATACTTATAAAGTTAAAGGGGTGCCAAAGTTGCATTTATCATTTCTAATAAAGCTGCACAACTGGATAAACTTGACAAGAGAAGCCAGGCGGTAGTCATATGTTACACCATGAAAGTAAATATAGAGGTGCGAGCGAAGCGAGCAGAAAATTACTTTGAAGCAATTTATGTAGCTTACATTATTTCCCAAATAGACGCATGTACATAGATTTAAAAGGGTTTCCTAAGTCGGTTTTATCAATTCCAATTAAGCTACATACCTGGACACTTCCATAAGCTTGATAAGGGAAATCAGGCGGTAGTCAGATGTTACACCATGAAAATTCGAGAGTAGCGAGCAGAAAATTTTGCCATCCTTTTTTGTCTTAAATCGTCCCAGGATGTCATATATTTTATCTTTTTATCCTCATGTAATTAGCCTTAATATATTTTAATTTATTTTTTCTTTAATATTGTATACATTGTATTGTAGAGTAGGCTTAAATTAGCTGTAAATTTAGCTATAATTAATTCTCGCCTACTGTATAAATAAATTAATGATGATGATGATGATGATGATATATCAGTTTAAGAATTTTCTAAAGTCTATCTCAAATTAGATATGATGTGAGATTTGCAATAATGCAAAATTGCTTATGCAAAACTTTTCAATAGTTCAATAGCAACAGCTACAAAAATATAAGTAATGGCAGATGATGAAGAGATTGTTCCTCCAAACCAGCTTAAATTATTGGGTGTCATAATCGATGATGGTGATGAAGAGTTATGTTCCTCATCAGGCTTTTTAAGACAGACACTGGTGCACCTCAAGGCGACTGTTGTAGAGGACAAGAATTCACATACTATCTAGCAAAATCACTAGTAGAAAAGCCTGATGAGGAACAAAACTTGCTAACTAGACAAGAACAAACCAACTGCAACGAAATACGAGTCGAAAAAGAACAAGATGGAAAAGATCGGGAAAAGATGCAGGAGAAGGAAATAGATTATGTCGAAATTAATATGGAATATGCGGATGATATTACCATAGCAACAACAGATAAGAAAGTAATCGAATATATTAAAGAAAAAATTCCACNAAGTTACAATATGTAAATACTGGGGTTTAACAGAAGTAAATAGAAAATTAAAAAGCACTGTTTTAGATAGATTTTGTAATATGATAGCCAGGATCATGTCAGTCAGGGACAGAAATGGGCCAAGATAGGAACCCTGTGGCACACTGCGGCTTATATCGCTGCTACTAGAGGCGGTGGAGTTGGTTTTGCAAAACTGCTTGCGCCTATGCAAATAAGGAGTGAATCAATGAAGCTAATTCTGTATTTTGCTATCGTCTTCAGTACAGTATCATGGTTTACTTGTCTCAAACGCCTTTTTAGATCTGATCTGGCGAGCGGCAATAAAAAAGCTTATTCCTCGTTGTCTCCCTCTTTTTAAGTTTGAATTCACCTTATAAGGGAATATACTATATAGGTAGGATGTGAAATATAATATATTTTAAAACATGCAGTCATAGACTTTCTCTTTGTACCTCCTTGTAACTGGTTTTTATCATTACGGAGGAAGAGACACCTAGCCTAGAGAGGGCTCCTTCTACGATTGGTTCAGCTAAGAACTAAGCTCAATCCATGCGCGTTGCTGACGGAAGTTAATGAAGTGCATTGTTACAATGAAGTATGGCAAAGAAGATAAGAGAACAGTCCAATTGGTGAATCTGTTATATTAGCAGAAAGGGGAAGGAAAATCTGTTATAGCATGACTTGAAATAATGATTATATAAATCCATACCGCTGAAAGTTTGTCAAGATGAATAAAACTCGTGTAGAATTATTTTTAACACCAAAGTTGCTAAAACAAGATATCTAAATAAAAGAGGTACATTCTCAGTGTAAAAAGAGTCGTCGCTTCTATTAGACTTACTTTTATTTGGCACTTGTGCATTTCTTTCGTGGCCTCGACTCATTTTGCTTAATGTTTTCTTCTAATTTTCCTCCAACTAGGGTTCAATGGAACTTTTGGTTGCGAATGTCCTTTGCTTGATGGAAAGTAATCACTTTGGCTCCGATGCCATTGCTCAGTCCTTTTATATGAAGCCATCAGAACTTTATAGAATTGAGCTAGCTAAGCAATTTCCCCTCGGCATGCCAGGGGAGGCTCCCATTGCCATTTTTTGCGAAGCTTTTTGCCGATTCAACCATTGCCGATGATTCTTTAGATTTCTGGTTACTATTTTTGTGTGTTTTTGGACTCTTAGCTTTCTGTTGCTTTTTTAAATCATACTCATTTATACTCTCTAAATAATCACAGATTTCTGCTTCAAAATATATGGCATTTTGGCCGCAATTTTAAAGAATAGTATATCTATTAGAGAAAGTGTCAGCTTCGAGACGCCCGAGAATGCCGAGGGTTCTTCCATACGTCCAAATTTCAGTAAGCCCGATGGCAGGTGACTTTGCGCTGCGCTAGGCGAAAAGGGAATTCCCATAGGCTAAATCCTTCACCAGTCAAGAACAAGTTTTGAAAGCCCTC
Organism: Aurelia aurita; assembly: GCA_004194415.1. Taxonomy (NCBI): domain Eukaryota; kingdom Metazoa; phylum Cnidaria; class Scyphozoa; order Semaeostomeae; family Ulmaridae; genus Aurelia; species Aurelia aurita. Next base: position 587,618 of record REGM01000032.1, read on the forward strand.
ATACTTCTTTCTAAGCAATTATTTTATGTGATGTTGCAGAAAAAGTCTAATTTTTTGCCATAGGGTCCCATATACCTTTTAATATTTTCCCTCAATTTTCACAGACCGTTGCTACTAATGGTCTTATTTTGTTAAAACTTTACATCTTTAATAAGAAAACATCACAGGAACGCAGAATAGGTTCTTTCATATTGAAAAATGTTCAGTAGTCACAAAGGCGAGTAGTTTGTGTTATGATGTACATCGGCTACATTTCTTTGAATGTTACATATCATTTTTCAGATGGGAACTCATACTTTACGGGTTCTTCCATATGAAATAATAATCAAATCCTTACTGGTTGCTAGAGCACACGAAAATCATCCTCTTTCACGCTAATCGCAGCCAATGATAAAGCTGTTTTCTAACCCCTTAATTTAGATATTGTGGTATGGAGCAAAATACTCATACGACAGAGCATCTCTGATACGATAAAGCAATTCGATGCATTTGATGCACTCATTAATAGTTTAAAAAAATCTGATTTCACTCGATAAATGCAAATAAACAAAAAGAACAAACCGTGCATTTTTAGCGCACCTTATTCGTTTGTTTATTTGCGTTGATGGGGTGAAATCAGATTTATGAAAGCTATTCATGAGTTCATCAAGTACATCAAATTGCTTTGTCCTATCGGAGATGTTCTATTAATGAGTCTTTTGTTATTCAAAATCTACCTTTGTTTGAAGCGGAGAGTGTGTATAGAGACAAATATAGAACGAGGAATGTTTTTTGCAATTTTCTCAAGACTGGTGGTTCCTATTAAAATTAGCTGTGGTTTAAATCGCAAACGAAGTCAAATGGATACTTGAGTCATTGGTAAGTGATAAATTTAGCTCAAGAATATAAAGCGTAACTTTTTCTTGGGCATGGAATGGATTTTAATCGAGGAGAAGCTCAGGCCTATATGCTATCTCTGCTGCCAGAAGTCGCCTAGAATTGTGTACGATTTTGGGATCGTATCGAAGCGAATGTGTCTGGGTTTTGCTCAGGGCAATGTGCATAATTTGTGAAATTGTTTATTATTTGTAGAGATTTCTATCGATATTTCAAAGAGGGATAATATTCCCCAACGGGAAAATGAATGCAGCTCAGGCCCCAAATAAGATATACACCTAAACGTATGAAAAACTATGGACAGGCATCTCTATAACCGATTATGCAAAAAAATTAATCTATCTAATATTATATTGAATTATTGTACTGTAACTGTATTCGTTTTTTTGCCAATTTCGATCTTCGTGAAGTTACTCGGAAAGTCGTCTAAAAAATTTATTTTAAATCATATGATCAGTATACGGTGATGTCATTGGTTAATTAACATGAAATTAGATGATATGACCGGTGTCTGCGGTTGAGTTGCTATTGTAGGGTCCGGCCGGATCTGTTTTTCTTTTTTCTGGAACACCAGTATTAATTTACGTTAGATTTTGTTATTTTTCTTTGAAATTTAGTTAAAATTGAAATTTGTTAGTACCATTCATAGCCAGAACTCGATAAAAAAAGACGATATGGGCATTTGACAACGACTTTTTTTATGTGCTACCTTTACGCTATTCTGTCCGTCACACAAATTTTAGTCGCATGTGTTAGCAAATCCCAAAGAAATAAGTAACATTGATTTTTATTACTGCAAAATAGCTTCATTTCTTCTCCCATTTGTCTTTTGTCTGTCGTTAAAAGGCCAATTTGCCTGGTCCGATTTTTCTATCTTGTAACTGCTATGTCACTTATAACCTTACAAAATAATAATGTGAGTTTGCAAATATGAATGCCCGACTGCAGAAAAAGTTGTATCACATGAAAAGTTGCTAAATAACAATTTAAAAAACTTTTAGAATGCAACCATAGTTAACTATGATGCAATTTTTCGATGCAAATCGAAAAAGGTTAGGTTATAGCTTTTTTCTGAAAACTCTAGCGAATTCTTGTTTGAAATGTTTGCAATACAGCAATGAGTCCACATGAAAAACTTACTCACTAAGACATTTAATTCACAGCAAGCCTCTGCGAAGGAGACGATTTACCAGAATTCCCCCGCGCGTATCATGAAATGACTCATATCATGCGTGTTCGCGCATTTTTTATAGAACGGTCCGCCTTTGCGGAGGGAAACAACCCGCGCGTTAGCGTTATTACAAGGGGAAGTCCCTTTGTCGCCTTTATACTAAAGAATCACCTTCAATCTTCAGTAACAGAGTGCAGTTACGACAAAAAGATTTCTGTTGATTATTATTATTATTATTATTAATTTATTTAAAGTTGGTTTTTCTAATGGAATAGCTAAAAGCTAATTAAGGCCAACTAAACTGAAAAGAAACTCTAATTTACAATGAAAAACCCTAAATTACAATAAAAAGCAAATTAATCTAAAATCCTAAATCTTTGATAAAAACTTTACACAATCTGCAGGTGCATGAATCACCATTCCACTGCTTTATTCTCCTTTTAAATTCCTGGAGTGTGTTGCATTCTTTCAAAAAGATTGGAAGCGAGGACCATAAAGGTAATTTCAGTGATATACTGAATATTTTCTGTAGCATATGTTGTTGTTCTTACTTTCGGCAGCTGCAAATGACTTTCATTGCGCAGACTATAATAGCTGCGTTTTTGTGCAAAAATATCTTCCATAAAAGTTGGGTTGAGGTTGTTCTTTGTTTTGAAAATTTCTATCATAAGCAACTGCAGATTGCGTTGATGGGTGGTTACAGAACTATTTACACTATTTTCAAAATCTTGTCCACTATCTTTGCATACAATTCGCAATGCTCTTTCGCGAATTTTGTTTACTTTAGAATTGATCGTCCTGTCATGAAACATCCATACAAGTGGACAGTAATTGAATTGAGATTTGATGAATGCTTCCATCAGAATTTTCAATTTGACAAAGTCCGTATAATTAGAGAGGCGAGCAAGTGCATGCAATTTTTGGTTTGCCTTTTTGCATAAATCTTCGACATGTTTTGTGAAACTTAATCTTTTATCAAAAGTTACTCCCAACAGTTTTTCATAGTTACTTTCTTTAATTGTGGAGTTACCAATAGTGACTACTAAGTCATCACATTTGTTACCAAATATCATGAGGTGACATTTGTCATCGTTAAGTTTCATGAAGTTTTCTGAAAACAATTTCGCAAGTACTGAACTGTCTATCTCTAAATTGTTAATTATAGTGTTGAGATCCGAATTGCATGCATAGATAGTGGTGTCTTCAGCATAGTTACAAATGTTAGTATTATTTACAAAGAGGAAAATGTCATTTATGAAAACATTGAATAAAAGAGGTCCTAGGACTGATCCTTGCGGTACCCCTATCGTAACATCTCTCGAACTACTATATGGGCTGTTTATTTTAACTCTTTGTTTCCTCTTTGATAAATAGCTTTTGATGAGCTTAAGAGCATTCAAGCCGAGTCCATAAGCAGATAATTTTGCGATCAAGAGATCGTGATTTATGCAATCGAATGCCTTAGAAAGGTCCATCATGATTGCTCCTGCAGGTTCCTTGTTGTCGAGACTTGCTTTACATGTTTGTAGAAAATTCAACTAAACGTGCTGCGTGTTGTACCCTTTTCGAAAACCACCCAAAAATGGTGAGAAAAAGGTGCCCATGTACTAAAAAAGCTGATTATACATAAGACATTCAAATACCTTTGAAATAGCTGGAAGGAGGCTTATTGGCCTATAATTTTGTCTTTTCAAGTTATCATCTTTCTTATAAAGTGAAGAAATGTCAGCAAGTTTTAGATCATCTGGGAAAACACAATCAGCTACAAGGCTATTGAAAATTTCTGTCAATGGGGATGAAAACAAATCCGCATTTGCTTAAAGAATTTTTGCTTGAATGGTTTCTTGCGGCGATGACTTTTTAGGATCTAGTTTTATTAATTGGTCGAACATTTTTTGGACTGTGATTTGGTGGAATGAAAATCTGTGAAAGCAATTCACATTAGCTCTAATCTTAACAATACTAGAGTGGTACTGGAAACGTTCAACAGTCGTTTGCGAGGTATCTTGTGAAAAACTATCCAAGGTTGTCGAGTCCTCTTCACAATCTATATCTAATGTTTTTGTAATATCAACAAAACAATCATTCAAGATTTCCGCGACTCTCGTATCGTCTGATTCAACAACATCATTCTCGAGAAGAGTTATATGAGCACTTCCTTGAATCTTGTTCGAAAAAAGAGGCTTTACTGTTTTCCAAAACTTTTTATTGTCACAAACTACTTTTAGGTCCAATCGATTATAATATGAGTTCTTGTTTTGACGGAGCAATTTGACGCAAAAATTTCTTTGCTTTCTAAAATCAACCCAATTCTCTTTTGTCCTACGTTTGTTAAACTTGTTTTTTAGTCTAGTACGTTTCTTGTTTGCTTTCCTAAGCTCTTAGGTCATTCGCTCGAATGTACTTCTTCTTACATGGAGCATGCTTATCTAGCACTTTCTTAGAAATTCTGTTGAAATTTGCGAACTCTTGATCGCCTTTAAAATTAGAGGTAAGCTCTTGCTGAAGTTCTGTTCTAAAGACTGAGTTGTCAAATTTATTGTAATCCCTATAAGTTACAATCCTAGGGCCTCTTTTATGAAAGCTTCCTTTCAAAGCGGTAGCTATCATAACATGGAAATCCGACAGCCCAGTTTCAACTGTTGTAGTATTAGTAAGTCTTGTGGTATCACTAGTAAGTATCAAATCAACACAAGTTATTGGACTGTCGGATGTAAAACATGTAGGTTTTTTAACGATATTTTCTAAATTACAGCTGTTCATGAAGTCTTTTAGATTTGAATTATCCTCGTCAAGGTTAAAATCCCCATCGATTAGAAAATTTTCATAATTTGTAAAATAAGACTCCATATTTTTGCTGATTTCTTCAAAGAAAAAATTCGCTGGTTGAGACGGAGGACGGTAAATGCCAATAAGAAGCCATTTTATTTTGTGAAGATTAATTGATACTGGAAACGGTAAGAATTTGAAGCCACTGTTTAAACTTTTTCAATTTTTGAGTATTTTCAATATTTTGAAGTTTTTCATCATTTTATGGTTATTTCATCAATAAAATTCTCCGTTAGTATATTGAATGGATGGCAAAGCGTGCTTGTCAGAACTGTTAATTAAGCGCTGGATACATAAGAATCATAACAAAATTTCATAATATGTACTTATTTTTAAACTCTTTGAAACCATTGCGTTTTGAGGCCTAAACCCATGAGTCTTCGTGCTTCAAAGAACAAAAGCACGGGCTTTAGGACTCTGATCTCATATGTTGTCAACGAAGCCTTGGATACATACTAAAATTCTATTGCACATGTTTATTGGAAACTCTTTGAAACCATTGCGTTTTGAGACCTAAAGCCATGAGTTTTGGTGCTTCTAAGAACAAAAGCATGGGCTATAGGACTATGATCTTATAATTTTCTTCTATTTAAGCGCTGGATACATAAGTAACATACTGAAATTTATAACACATGTTTAGTGGGAGCTCTTGGAAAACATTGCATTTCGAGGGCTAAATTCATGAGTCTTGGTGCTTCAAACAAATGCACGGGCTCTAGGACTCTGATCCCGCACTGTTGTCCGTAGGGTGTTCAAATTTCCTCAATCTTTCGGTAAAACGAAGAAATAATGCTTCGAGAACGATGGCCAAAAGAATGACACTCTCTGCATGATCGTCGGCACATGGTTCCAGAAATACAGCTTTGGGTCTATTTGGACTCCGCTTATGAAAGGCAAACAGCTTTAAAAAAAAAGAAATAAACTTGATTGAATTTGACATTTATTTGACGAAAACTCAAACTGGTTTCTTTGAAGACATGAGAGATCTTTTCTCACAACTTCTTGGCTTTTCTCCAGTTTATTTCAAAGTTTGCAAATCAATGCAATACAAGGCAATTTGCAAATCTGCACAAGTACTTTCGCCTTGATATAAATTTTTCTCGTCAATATATTTAAAGACATTCTCTGTTTCGTTCATTTGTGCAACACGTTTGAAGGTTGTCGCAAAACATTGTTGATTCCTCATTGCAAGATAAACGTTGGAGAAGGACTTCCAGAAAAGTAGACTCTTCGAAAAGTCAGTTTCAAGAGGAAGTTCAAGTCTCGAGAGATTAAAGCACATATTACTGTTCATTCACTTTGTTATTCATCTTCTTACAAAAAAATAGAACACTGCTTGTATCTTGACTCGCGTTTTCCTGCCAGACATGCATTCATAGCACATTTTAGGCCTGTTCATTTGACTGATTGTTGCTTTTCCCTCTAGATAGCGTCCCATAGCAAGTAAATATGGATGGGCAACCAAGAACAATTAAAAAGTCGCAAAACATTTCGTGCGCAGCAATCAGCTTTGGTTCATTATTGAATGCTCCACGTGGCCATAAAAGATGACTCTGTGGACCACATCTGCAGGAAAGGTTGGTTTATAATGAATGCATAATTTGTAGCAATTTTTCATAATTGAAACCATGATGAGTTTTCTTAAAACTTGGACTTGGTCCAATCATGGGCCTCATAATTCCTTGACTATTTTGAATTGATTTATTGGCGATAACCACGCATGAGTGATGGGTTTGATTCTAGAGAGCGTTTCAAATCATAAACGAGCAAACATACAGCCACATCTGGATCATGCAGTACCTGGCAAGTTCAATTTGCCCTTGATATAAACGCAGAAAAGGAAACTTTAAAATTCAGTAACGTATTCCAATGTTGGTAAATTTCCTGAAAGTTGAAGTCAATGCTCCTCCTGGACTCTTTATATTTTTCTAGACGTAATTTGCAGCTGATGATTTGAGTTGTTAACACTTTACAAAATTTCTAAGAGTGATACGAGATTTCTAGTGAGAAACACAACAATATTTATTTAAAAATAGACTTCTACACCTTCAAAACATACAATCGTATCATAGCGTAGATAGCATTAGTACTGAAGAATAAGCTTGCAATGACATGATTAGCTTGAAATTTCGCCTGTGTTTTCAAGTGCTTCTCAAATAGAACTATTAGCTTTTAAAGACCCATGACTGACCAGCATCCTTTGCGGCCCTTGAATGCTCTTCACCACAGCTTCCACTATTTTCTGAATACAGAAAATAGCACTGGTTGTAATCCGTTTCAATCTTCGATTGAAATAACGTAAATGGCCAACAAATTATATCAGTAGTCTCTTTAGATCATAAACAATGCATTTAGGCATGTATTTTCGTACTGCATAGTCAGGGTTGTGCAGATTGGAGGAAATAATTTTAGGCCTCAATAGAAGAGAGAAAGACCGACAAAACGAGGGGAAATTTTGTTTATTTGCAGGCAAATAGGCATCAGAGATTGAATTAACTTAATCATAAAGCTTTAAAGGGGCAGTTGGACGTGAGGCTGCGCGGGACATTTGAACTGAAAATGCTTAGGCTAAGCATCGACTCGTCAATGGAGATTTTGACAAAGATAATCGCATGTTTTCATCTGTTTGCATCGAAGCTGTTTTTAGCAATCTTGCAAATTGAATTGAAAGATATTGTTCGTCTATGTAAATTTCATGTATTTACTAAGGTATTTTGTTGATCGGAAATGCCTGAAAATGATAAACGGCGATCTTGTCGAAGCAACATTGAAGCTGCGAAGAGAAGGTCTACAATTTGAAGGTGGCAGAAAACCCACCGAAGAATATGGTTTTTGGGTCAGATTTATAATGCTTGGAAAAACCTAAATGTAAATGGAACCTTCTCGACAATACTGGATAAGCTGCTCAATTAATATCGTCGGAATTACAACGAAGAGAAAGGTAATGTAAACATGCTTTGGCATTTAGGCCTATACTTATGGGATAGTGCCACGCAGAATCTGTTACCCGCGTTTTGCGTCTGACTGCCCCTTTAAACTCAACAAGGAAATGCATTTGAAAACCCAAAGATTAAATGGGGAGTAAATAAAAAATGAACTGTGCCTCGCGTACCTAGTCATCTTTTGGTCG
>REGM01000032.1:596550-646208 GCA_004194415.1 Aurelia aurita
AAAACCCAAAGATTAAATGGGGAGTAAATAAAAAATGAACTGTGCCTCGCGTACCTAGTCATCTTTTGGTCGGGCAGTGGAGCAAAGCAAAGTGAATATGAACATGCATTTTCCAGAGCCGGTGGGTCAAAATTTACAGCCTAAGCTGGTTTGTTAGTCTTGGTCCTCAAAGCAACAGATCGTAGTTATTTTTTTGATGTCCACTTGGAGTTGTATCGATGTCTGAAGGCAATTCTTCATCACTGCGACCATGTGATTTCGTGCTGTTCAGCTTTCCGTTAAAATCTAGTAAGCCCTGCATGTAAGTATTTTCTAATATCCTGAAGCTCAAGTATTGAGAGAAACCCATTTCTATGGTTGTACCCACGGTTCAGGACGTTAGAAGAGGCTTACATGCCGGCTTAACTGTTGTAAACAACAACAAAGTCGTGCAAAGGCTGCTGGTCAGTCATGGGTCTTTAAGCTTTACTCATCTTAGAACTACTTTTTTATAAGTGAGAAAAACTACTAGATGGAAAAATGAAGGTGTTCGAGAATCTTTGACACCGAGAATAACAAAAACAATCCGTGCAATTTTCTCTTTACATTTTCAGGTCTTCAACTCGCTCATCAGTTACCAGCACACGATGATCTAAAAGCATTCCTGCCCAAAGGAAGATTGCAGCCTTCTGTACAATATTCTCGGAGAAGGCTAGACGTCACATAGAAGAGTTTGTTCTGAGAGTCCTTTGCAAAAATGAAGAGACACATTTCCTGCCAAAGGGCATCAACTAGAAATGGTGCAAGTTTACCTTCGGGATATATCTAACTAGCACAGGTGTCAACTCCGTAAAAAGGCTAGTGTAAATGGCTATTATATCTAACTTTAGATTAAATGGCTTCAAAGAAACTTTAGCTATTTTGTTATATTTCTACCGTTGAACTTTTCTGAAATCTTGAATATTTTCAAAATTAAAGCGAACTTTATATTTCAACTGGTTTGAGGATGTGCTGTCATCAATTTCTAAATCGTAAACCAGAAAAGTGAAAGACTAGTGTCTAATATCATATTTTAGGCATTCATAAACTTTGATTTCCTTTAAACTTATTCCATATTTCCTTAAGAAGTTTAGAAATTACGATCATTTTGAGTTGTTTTCAAAACTTTTCTTGAATGCATAAAAAGACGAAAAACCCTCCAACTCTGACAATGTTGAAGATTTCATAAAAATCCAATGGTACAATTGATGACCAAAGAAAAGATGGCGTCGGGGGCATTTAACCAAGATGCTTCGCGTTTTATAATGGAGTAAGCAGTGGTTTTATGGAAATTCGATCATTAACCGAAATGCATCTTGGTAAAATGCCCCTCGACGCCCTTTTCCGTAATCATCTACAATATCAAAGTAGCTTAGATTCCTTTTAAGCCATTCGATCCAAAGAAGGAAGTAATATCCATTTACATAGCCGTTTTCAAGGCTTGACGGAGATGCTTATCCAACTACATTGCCTGCAAATTTGTTTTGAGAGACGGAACTCATTTTCGAACTCACTTAGCGCTCTTTTTGTTCAGAATTCTTGAAATGAATATTGTTTATTGGATTGTCTGATGCATTTTTGCGTTTATTATCTTTCACCTTGTTATTCTTTTTTGGGAGGTTTGTACCGACTCTTGATACAATGACCGTGTATTATCAGCAATTGTTCACTATTCATTGAAGGGGTGCGTCTGAAATGGTTAGGCTTGGTTGGATCTGTAGTTCGGTAATTTGACCAAACAAACTGGTTGTTTTGACTGTAAAAATAAGTTAAAAATCAATAGCAACTACCAAATATGAAAAATGCAGTTTGAGTCACATTTCAGGAAAGATGATTTTACATGTTTCACGTTTAAAGAAGTTCGAAATTAATAAACGGTGGGTCTACAATAAGGATGATATTTTTCAAAAATTTATAAGTGTGGGGAGACGTTTATCCCGGACTCAAGAGTAAAGAAAAGTTTGTATTTGGACCAAATTCTCGGCCATAGATCGTGACAGGATCTAGCATTTTGTAAATGGCTACAGGGTATTCCAAAAAATCTTCCGAAATTGATAAACACATGTTGAGAGCATTTGTTGCTCACAAATGTTGCAGAGAAATGTTGGGCACACAAGTTGTAATGGCCTTAAGGATGCGAGGTTTCGGTAAAATACCATCTCTCAAAACAGCGTTTTATCATTTTTTTCTGCTGCAGTAATATAACACACAATTAATTAGGTCTTTGAAAAGGTAGCAGGTAAAGAAATTTACAAGATCGGTAGAAAAATGAAATTTTGGTGGCACGTGGTTTTTTTTTGCACATGGCAATTTTTTGGAAAACTGCAACAGTTGCCAATGTTGGAAAACAAGCCAGAGATAAAACAGAGGAAAGAAGAAAGTTTCACTATCAAATATCAAATAGAAGCATTACGATATTGGCTAAAAGCAGCATTAAGAACTAAATTTAAGATAATGCAGACAAACTAAGATGGTATTTTTGTAAACAAAGTTATTGCTACTACCAACTAACAAATTAATTCAATAAAGTTAAAAAACAGCCAAAAAAACTTTGCATCGTTTGCATCTCTGCTTGCACTAGAAAAAGAAAATAAATTGACTAATGAATCTCCCATTTCAATATACACTGAAACGTTACAAACAAAATAAACATCGTCCGTATCTACAGTCGTCCTAGACTTATTACATTTCGTCCTTATTTCTGTTATTACCACTTTGATAATTACTACCTCTTTTGCTGCTCACATTTGTATGAAAGAGTAGGGGACTGAGCTGTTGCAAATACCAGGACTTAGCGCAATAATTGTACTCCAATAATAGAAACTTATGAAACAGACAGCTTCGAAGACATGTTCGTAGCATCAAAACAGAGTATTTCAATAATACCCCTTCTGATGTCAAAATGAAGGAATGTGCAGAAAAAGCAAGTTGTAAAATTGAAAGAAGATTGCAGTCTTACCTAGTTTAAAACCAATTCCAAAACCAATACCACCTCCAAGTATCCAAATAAATTGCTTTACCTAAGAAGAAAATTTTTCATAAATAATGCAATTCAACGCAGATGCAATGGCTGGTGGTGTCATAACCTTAATTCATGTTATCGAACGTAATTTAATACTGGATTGTTACATGATCTGTGATGGAATTCAATCTCATGACTTCTACTTTTGGACCATGGCACCAATGCTGTTAGAACAATGAAATATAAATTTGGTATGGAGATATTCGAAAAGGGGCAAGTATCAAGAGTATCTGGACCGGTGGAGCTATCATTCCACCCCCATCCCCAATTACGATGATTTGTCTGTGTAAAATTTTTGAAAGTTTTTAGGGAGTTGATTGTGTACCTTTCTTCAATATCTATTTATTATTTCTTCGATAATTCATCTAAAGTTTGTCTCAAATTAGATGTCAGTTGGCGTTTAATCGCGCACCACTCCAATCTCCTATGTTTAACTTCAACGAATTTGGCATCAGTCGATAACTGAAAAAAATGCGCTATTCTGACATTGTTTTGGAAAGTTGAAAAACCCTGAAGTTGGATTTTCTATGATTTTTGGAATGTTGTTACATCTTTCACACTGAAGTTATGAAATTGATTTATGCCCATAGAAACAACAATCGTTGATATGCCGATATTCGAATAATTCGCTATTACCCTGCCTACGAATGAAATACAACAATCGGGGAATTTACCCTTCCTCATGGCTTCAAAACTTGCCAAGTTTTTGCTAAGCCATGGAGATATTCTCGTTATTGGGTACTTTGCTCTTTCCATTCTAATGTAAACAAGCCATTTTTTGGAAATAGAATTTACAAGAGGCAATTCTCAGCAGTGATACTGTTGAATGCGAATGGGAACTTTGTGCAATGAAAGTGGCTCTTAAAGTCCATAGATATTATTCACAATACATCTTATATTTCTACTGGGTGTCCCAAAAAAAGTATACAGATTTGGTCGACCCAAGCAATGAGAATTTAGCTCGAATCGTTCAGAAATCATTTTTAAAACATTCCTTGATAGTCAACGAGAGCATAGATACCTTGTTTTTTATATTAGTGCTTTGAGAGTTGAAATATTAATCTCCAAAGGACACATTTGCCTCGATCCAAACTAGAGCGTTGGCGTTTTGCCCTAAGCAAATTCTTGAAGCACAGCGAATAAGTCAAAAATAGAATTGAAAACATTTGAAACTGAAGGAAAAAAATTAAAAACTACACAACAAATCCGTTAGAAAAAATGTCATTTACGTGACACTTATCATCAAGGGAGCTTCGAAGCAAACTTCCTTCATTTTAATATCAACAATTGATTTCATGAAGTTTGCTTTGAAGCTCCCTTGATGATAATTGTCTCGTAAATTATATTGTTTAAAACAAATCTGTTGCGGTTGCACTGTTTTACATTTTTCTCCTCCTGTTTCAATTTTTTTCAAATTTATTTCAAATCTATTCGCTGTGCTTCAAGAATTTGCTTAGGCCAAAACACGAAAGCTCTGGTTTGGAGTTTGAGACAAATGTTTCCTTTGAAGATTAATATTTCAACTCTCAAAGCACCAATATAAACAAACAAGGTATATACAGTGGCGTAACCAGGGTGCTGTCATTGAAGGGGGACAACATTGCGAGCGAAGCGAACAAAATTGGGGGTCCGGGGGATTGCCCCTGGAAAATTTTTGGGGCCACGCCCTTCAGAGCGTCGGAAAACGCCCCTTTTTGGAGAAGCCATCCTAAAATGAGAAGGAGAAGAGTCCTCATGATGGGCTATTTGGCGAGAATAACTTCGATAATCAGGACAAGGTGTGGAGACATTCATGAAATCTTCATCGTTAGTGCTGTAATGTTTCAAAAGTTTGATAACGAAAGACATGACATTTCTCTTGCAGGATTATTAATTTTGCCAGAAATTTCATTGACCCCCCTGAGCGGCAAATTTTATTGCAGATTTGGGCTTTTCTCAGACACCAAATCTTTTTTCCATTGGGGGGCGACCGCCCCCCTTGCCCCCCTGGCTACGCTACTGGTTATCTATGTTCAAGTTGACTATCGAGATATGTTTTAAAAATGATTTCGGATTGATTTGAGCTAAATTGTCATTATACTTTTTTGGGACACCCGGTACTTCCTTTGGAGGTTAGCATTTTTAAGAGACAACAAATTCCAACCACAAAGAGAGTATCATCAAGGGAGATGAAATCGTTTTTCCAACCAATAGTGAATTGCCTAAACTTTTAAGAACACATATGAAACTTCAAAATGTAATCAAATTGTTTAGAATGGAATGTCAAGCTTTTTCGTCGTTATGATTTTGCTGTACAACTTTCAAGAAACGAAAAACAGAAAGCTGCTCCTTGGTTTAGTATGAACGAAATGGTCTCGGAGACCATAAGGAAGAATAAATTCCTCAATTTTTTTAATTTTATTTGCAGGCAATGACACAGGGAAGTTATACGAATATCAGCATATCAACGATCGGCGCCTCTATGGCCCTAAAATCAATTGCATAACGTCAGTGTGGAAGATGTTGATAACATTCTAAAAATCGTTCAAAATCCAATTTGAGGGTTTTTTAACTTTCAAAACAATGTCAGAATAGCGCATTTTCTCAGATATCGATTGATGCCACATTCGTTGAAGTTAAACTTAGGAGATTGGAGTGACGCGCGATTAAACGCCAACTGTGGGATTTTTCTAATTTGAGACAGACTTTAGATATCTCACGTATTTTTAGAAATGTAATAATTTTCTCCTAGATTAGTTTTGAAACTGTTTTTGACGGTCGGACGGTTTATAACTTCAAAATAACCATACAAATATGGTATTTTATCTGACAAAAAAGTACAAATAAGCATGTTATGTCTCTTTAGTGGAATTGTACAGTCAATTTCTTAAATGTATGCTGAACTTTCAGGCACAAATACAAATTTCTAAGGCACAATACGTAAAATACAAGATGATGTGCAAATCACAAACAATTGTTGGTATTTGGGATTGGAAATCTAAATAAAGCGCATTGCGAAGGACGGCATTCATCGTCTAAGTTTAATGGCTGCTAGAGATTTTTTTCTTTGACAGCTTCAAGTCTGCTTTCTTGTTTACTTTATACAAGTTTTGAGAAAATAAGCAGCCTGCTTTCTGCCCACAGATGGAGAAAAAAAGAGGACAAGAGGAACTGACTAAAGATTGCAGATAGAGCGAGGACTATGTCCAAGGAAACCAATGAAATTTGATCATCATTATTGTTCTTTTTTTAGACTTCTTGAAGGAACCTTCTCAAGGAAGATCTCCCATAACTCAAGAGGGGAGATGCCAATTTAAGCCAGGTAAATCATCATATCTAATGGAACATATCGGCATTTAATGACATTTGCCAGTATCATTGCTTTGATATTGAGGGAAAAGTATTTTTGCAAACGTCGTGCGTTGTTTTTTACTCATTCGGTATTTCGTAGTATCTTTCTTTGAATAACAAAGATTAAGAGTTTCATTGTAAAGAAGGTCTGGCCCATACTTTCATTTTCGACATAAAGGTCTGGTGCTCTCATAGGTACTCTACATGACTGGCAAATAGAAAAGCACAAACAGTCTATAAAAATTATGTAATAGAAATTGTTTATCAGTTCAAAACTGCATCTTCATTTTAGTTATCAAATTTGGGAACTGGAAATTCAGAAGAAGCAAATACAATTGATTACCAATGGAAACATTGCAGTATCCCAGAGTATTGCTTTCCTTAAGGATATCTCCTTTACTATCTCCAAGTCTACATCTCTTGTAGCTAAGCCATGCTTCATCAACTGCAACAAAAATGTGTTTTCATTGTTATGATAAATCTGAACATGATATACATCAAAGTTTGAAGATTATTAAAGGCTAGATGCTACTGCGCGGTGAACTATGATCTCTTTCCTCATCGCCAATTTTTCAATGCTATGAAAGGCGGATGAAAGGTCAACTTGCACTGAGAACAACATTTGACTGTAAAGCATGATTGTTAGGACCAGTTTGAATCTTGCTTTAAAGTTAAGTTCCCAGTGAAAGATTAAATTTCATTTCAAATATTTTTAATGATTTTTATGTCAATGTTGCTGATGAAATAACAAAGACAATCCCAAGGACTCCTAAATCTTCTCTTGAATACTTATCTAAAAGAACTTGCAATTCACGTTTTTTCTTGCTCCAGTTACTTTGATAGAAGTTAATGACCTGATTAACATCTTAAATCCTTCCAAATCTGTAGGGCCTAATAGTATACCTATAAGATTACTTAAAATCATTGGATCCTCTGTTTTCCCATTTCTTGCTCTTCTTGTGAATCAGTCCTTCCAGTTTGGTATTTTCCCTGATAAACTTAAAATTGCCAAGGTGATTTCTCTTTTTAAAAAAGGAAATAAATCCAGAGCTACCTTCGAACTATAGACCAATTTCTCTTTTACCCATCTTCAGTAAGATATTTGAGAAGCTAATGTATAAACGACTTTATAGATTCCTTGAAGTACATGAAGTTCTTTATTCTTTACAATTTGGATTTCAAGAAAATCACTCGATTGATCATGCCCTTGTGAGTTTGACAGAAGCTGTAAGAAATACACTTGATAATAAAAGATTTGGTTGTGGTATTTTCATTGATTTACAAAAGGCCTTTGATACGGTTAATCATAACATTTTGCTATCGAAATTGGAACATTATGGTGTTCGTGGATGTGCCCTTGAGTGGCTTAGATCATATTTATCTGATAGAAAGCAATACGTTTCTGTTAATGGAAGTAATTCTAACTTACTTTCAATTACTTGTGGTGTGCCTCAAGGTTCTGTACTGGGCCCGTTACTTTTCCTCATCTACATTAATGATCTACCAAATGCTTCTAAGAAACTTAATTTTTATCTCTTCTCTGATGATAAACACATCTACTTTGAATCAAAAGACTAGCTAGAATATGTGGAATCTTTTTCAAAATTAGAAGCTTATTACCATTTAGATGTTTTACTTTGCTTATACAACACTTTGTTTCTGTCCTTTTTACAATATGGTCTCATCTTTTGGGGTCAAACATATACGTCATACATTGAACCAATTTTTAAATTACAGAAAAAAGCAGTCAGAGCTATCTCATTTCAGCCTCGCTTATCACCCTCTCTTCCGATATTAAAAGATCTTAAACTTCTCAAACTTTCTGAGATTTTTGAACTCCGACTCTTAACTTTTGTTTTTGTCTCTGTTAATAAAACTTCACCTAGTTGCTTTCATAACTTCTTCTTATTCAGTTCATCTGTTCATCAATATTCCACAAGACAGGCCAGTCAAGGTAATTTATATATGTCTCGAAAAAACAGTCTTCAATATGGCCTAAAGTCGATTCGATATCTTGGTGCTAAACTTTGGAATACATTACCCGTGGAACTACGAAATGCTCTATCAAAAATATCTTTCAAAGCAAAACTAAAAAATTTACTTATTGAACAAGGTCAACCAATGAATCTAAGCTATTTTTAAACTTGCACAATTTATATTATATTATGCTATAAGCAAATGCGGAATTATTTAATTATTTTATTTAAGTCTAGGGATTACCATGGATATAAAAGTTAAATGAAAAATGAATGAAATGAAATTAGTTAACTTAAGTAGTTATATATATGCTGCGTGTTCCAAAATGATGTATCAGCGCATTGTTTGCCAAAATATACTATCATTAATTATGCACCGATTTGAATGAAATACCATTTTTTTAGCAGAAAACCTTCTTTAGATACAGACATTTATTTTACAAAGAGCTGTCATACCATTCTAGAGTTACAGGTCATTTTGCTTGGAAGTTATTACTGAACATAATTAAAAGAGAACAAAAAATTTCGATAACATATTTCTTAATTTTTAGCCTTAAAAGTGAAATCCGGCATGGTCATCCTCCAAGGAGCAAGAACTAATGACAGATATGTGCCTCTTACATGTAATTGTATCGGGTGAGCCAACAGAGTTGAAACGTTTGCAAGCCTGTAGTCTGCTATCCACTAGCCAGCTTCCTTAAAACTGACTATCATTGCATGGGAGACATTCAACATTGATAACAAAAGTTTTGATGCTTAAAATTGGTTGCATTTTTCTCGATTTACAAGTGATTTTATCAAAGTGTTTTATCTGAGAATCGTTCAAAAACAGGCCTAAACTTCTGGATCAAGTTTTCCAACACTTTAGCTTCACATCGATAAAAACGAAACTTAATGAGGTTATCTTATTCAGTTGTGTAGATATGGAGCTAGCCCTACTATTCTTTTCACTTGGACATTTCTTTTACAGTTTTTTAGATAGTTTCAATATCGTCATGCTGAATAGTTAGCAAATTTGATCAAAGATTTGAGACATGTTTTGAATTATTCTGAAATCGAACAATTTTATAAAAACGCTCATAACTGCGGAACAATACAACCGATTTAAACCAACTAACCTTTGTTGTCTAAGTTGATATGCTACCTACACAAAGCTACCAGTTGTAAGGAATCTCAACAATAGGTAGCAATTTACAGGCTTTGAAACGTTTAAACTTTTTATGACTCACCCAGTTTATGAGTTGCTTAGTTAAGTTCCTAAGAAGATGATTGGCAATGCTGATAACGGGACGAAATTTGATCGTACCTTTACCTTTTCTCAAGACTTTCCAAAAATAGCTTCCAAGTAAGATTATCCAGAGCCCTAGAACGATCTGGCCGATTCCAGTTAATTAAAATTTTACATCTAAGTTAGCCTGTCTGTTTCAAAACTGTTGGTCATAAGAAGTTCATTCAAATCAATGAAAAATTCATGATTCTACGGTTCGGCGAATGCCAATACATCATTTTCGGACACCCGGAATATATTTGTATACGTATTGTTCACTAGATAAGAATCAAATTGAAATAAGATCAATAAAACAGCAACAACAACAACATAAACAACAACAACAGAAACATAGTAAGAATTAGATACGTTTACTTGCCAACTTCTTTTTTCAGGCGTGCAACAGACCAATCGTCGGATACATTGACGTACTCTTCTCGTCCATAGTAGTCAGTTACTATAATGTCATAATCTGTGGAGAAGACGAGAACAAGTTTAATGTCTGTATTTTTTCAGTAATATGGCCACGATGTTTGCTTGATCTACTATGATATCTTTGATAATTAATCTGGAATCATGTGACGTAAGATATGGTGAACTGGGAACAATGGGCTAAATTTCTGCCATTTTGATTGGTATATTATAGTTTCTCTGTAAACCTGCTTGCTCGTTTAATGAAATATGCTAGGCCTGGAATATGCAAATCATTATTAGTGAACACCACAAAAACATTTTTCTAGTCTTAGCAAGTTTATTTGTTTATGCCAGGATTTGCAAGGGAGTAACACACGTGTCGGCATATATGGTTATCAGTTGCATTTTCACTTCTCGAAAATAGAATTGCAAACTTCTGCATTGATGAATATACTTTTCTGGATTAATGTTTAGGGTTGAATCTATACCTAACCCCTTTTCAAGAGATAATGCGCAAAGGTAGGCCTAACAGTTCTGAATCTTTTACACCGATAAAATTCCATTTTCCTCTCACCCATGGTAAAAGATAGAACATCGATTGCTGCATTGCTGCAAAGGACGAAGAACAAAATTGTCAAAACTTATTCGACCCGTTCCTAAACTAGTGTACGGTATTCGTGATCCAAAAGGTCCAGCTATTCTTACTCAGTTACGATAGGATTCAGTAGGCTAAACTTTTACAAAATTTAAGCATACAATTAGAGAAACAGTCAACCCTGTGTGTCCGGTATATGATGGCGCAGAGGACAGGGAACATTACCTGCTGCTATGTCATTCTTATATCTAGCCTTGATCTGATCTTCTCAATAGTGTAAATGCAATATTGCTTCCTCGTGGTTTTTCTTCCATTTCAAACGAAATTTTTTATGGCGATGCAAAGTCCAGAAAAAGTCATGGCTCCGCGGCATTGAGCCGGAGGAAGGGTTATGACATTTCACTTGTTAATTTCATATTTGAGAAAGATTTCGTAATTTTCATAAGAGACCTAGGAAAATTGTGGGTTATTTTGGCAACATAAACTTGTTTATTAGTTCCAGGGTCATGAACAACGCGAAGAGTTCGACAAATCTGGTTATTTTGACTAGATCAAATGACGAAGGTCGAAATTAGCATACTGAGGAAGGTTTGACCTTTTTCTAGACTCTGTGGCGATGAAAGGTTAACAATTGACCTCAACAAGAAACTACTCCAGGCAACATTGCGTTTCATTCATGCTACAAAACGCTTTTAAGTGAGCTATCGCAACACCCTCCCAAACGTTAAGATTCTCTTTGCTTAAATGTAGTACATGTGTAGAATATTCGTCACTTCAATCGTTCACTTTCCAAATTTTGTTCAAAACTTTTCTTTCAAATCTTTACTTTCCATTCAACATAAAGAGGTACTATATCACGTGACCATGACCAATTAGACTTTTAACATAAATTATTGATTTCACGCCGTGTCGTTTTTTATATTGAACACGGAGACAAAAGAGTAATAAATGATCGAAATTTTAGGCCCCGGGCGTAAAATGGGGTTAGGTTTCTCTCGGATTGTCTGCGTTGCTTATTTTTAACTTTTTAGAGCTTGAAAAGGCTTTGTGTATGGAGATTTCTCAGATCTTAATTAATATTGTTTCCTCATTTCGAAACCTGAACTTTCCCATGGATAATTTAAGTGCCTCAAGAGAGACGACATTGATGTGCAGCTAGGTCAAAGAAGTACCCCAAGAGAGACGACATTGATTTCATTGAGGTCAAAGTAGCATCGAGGTCAAAGTACCTCAAGAGAGACGACATTGATTTGCATCTCTATGGTCACACGAACCAATAGCATTCGAGAAACCAATCACGTGAACATGTCCAACCAATCACAAACGCACGCAACAACCTAACCGCGTGGAAAGACACTCTAGAATCATTCCAGCCTGTGTGTCAGAAAAACGTAGGTCGTTGAAGCAAAAATCCCACCCAAACCTCACCCTTTGAAAACAAAAACAAAATAAATTTCGCTGAAGCCTTTTGAATCTCATTATTTCTGGTAGTGTAAGCGTATGTATGGTAACTAGACTTTTTCATACGGACTTTATTTTAATGCTATTAGTTGTTAAACGAACTCATAATGGACAATTGAACTAATCTTCTATCTTGTACACCATTGTTTTGTTTGATCAAAACCGGGGCAATTTTCTGTCCGCAGCAAGTGCTCCCGTGCACGCACTTTTCTCACCAAAACGACTCAAATTTCAGAAATTTTACATACCAAGAAACAGCACGAATATTGTATGGGGCTTCGCACACCCTTTGATATACGTGGACCGCCCTTGGATTGCTGGTCTGAGCACAGCCCGCCGAGAACTGCGTGATCTCGCACCGGGTATTTCTTGAGGGAGCCGCACTACCCGATAGATACCGCATGTCCAGCAACTAAATTATACCAACAGGCTTCTTAACTGTCTTAAGAAGTCTCCAAAGAGATCTTCCTGCTACAAATTTTTGCAAAACCAATAAGCACGGGTTTCTTGCCGCTCTCAGAATTTGCCTCCTTTCCCCACAACTCTTGCGTAATTTTTTATGTCTCATCTGCCGGTCAATGACACAGGACGTAGTGACGGGTCTTGGTTCGTTAGGCGCCCCCGGAGCAGCTATTTTTTTTTTTTTTTCATACCCGGACAATTTCGTTTTGACTTCAAACGCACCAAAATAATATCTTGGCTGTTCCGTGGGCGCTTCTCAGATGGAGACCCGCGACAAGGGTCAAATATCTTGTATCTTGTATCTTGATATAGAGGAGAGGAAGTTAATAAGAGTAATAAGTCTGTACCTGATAATTTATGAAAAACAAAATGGCGTCAAATATACCACGATCTCGGCACCCGGTACCATGGCCCAAAAAGGCTGCTATGCTGGATTTCAACAGCCTCCTTTTGGGTCATGGGAACGAGGTTGGAAATCCTCTTATCTCGAAATTTATTAGTTACCCTGGAACCAATCTGTCTATCGATTTTCTGTAAAAGGTATGGTATTACCCATAATCTTGGCAATCGAAATATTTATTAAACGCAATCGTTTGCTTTCGCAGCTTTTGATACAGGTCATTAAAAATATTGTATAGTTTTCAGAAGAACGTCATTACCCACTCCGCTAATCTAAAGATTTTAATCAAACTATTTTACAACTGACAGCATATGATATGTTCATGTTTTCGGGTTGATGCCATGGGGGTGTCGTCTGGGGAGTTCTTGGGACGGTGACTGAATTTGGGGAGCTCGGGGGATCATGCCCAGCATTTTTCTCCCTTGAGGGCCTAGCATTTTTTATTTCGAGTGATGGTTGATGCAGACTATCTTGATGTAGGCAAGGCCAAAACCATCTATCATGCATGTATCCTTTCAAACTTCAACTACTGCCCGTTAATCTGGATGTTTTGTAGGAAGACTGCAAACACTGCAATAAACCGGTTACATAAACGCGCACTGAGAGCTCTGTATAGGGATTATGATGCAACGTTTGAAGAGCTCCTGAGTAGATCGGGCGAGTTAACTATCTACTGTAAAAATTTGCAAAAATTAATGCTGGAAATATATAAATGCATAAATGGCGCTTGCCCCTTCTTCGTGCTCGAGTTCTTCAAACCGAAAGATCCCAACTATAATCTGCGAATAAATAACCTCCTGCAGCTCTCTAAAACCAATATGTTAGTTTATGGGAACAATTCATTATCATTTAGAGAAAGGATTTTGTGGAACACGCTATCTGACACAATAAAAATTGCACAAACACAAAAAAATTCAAAGTTTATGATTAAGAGCTGGAAGGGAGATACGTGCTATTGCAACATCTGCAGATGATGTGTATATAGATTTATGTATATATTTATGTTTATATTATAGATTTTCACTTTGTATTGTAAATAGTTGGTATTTATTAGTTTTGCTTAAAACTATTCCTTTCACCAACTGTAAAGAAATTTATCATTATTATTATTATTATTATTATTATTATTATTATTATTATTATTATTATTATTATGCAATTCTTCTCATGGTCTCGATGTTATACCAGTATCTTGTCTATTATCAGGTCACCTCCCGTGGCTTGAGATAATAGATCTAAAGTCTTTCTTTCTAAACCGTCTTTCCTTGTCTTCTAGTGTTCTATTTTGTCCTATTCGCTGTAGTCCAAAACTTTTCTGATTATTCTGGCAGTACCCAACAAACAAGCTTTCTGCATTATTATTATTGTTATTATTATTATTATTATTATTATTATTATATGGTTTTAACAAAAGGGCTGCAAGAATCCCAGGAGGGCCTTTCCTGGGATCAGCTTCTGAGTTTTCTCCTGGTTCGGGCCCCCCTCTTTGGGGTCTCTCTGCAGGTGCTCGCGTGGTGGTGATTTGGTTGGTGGTAGGTGGTTTGCATAGATTCTTTCAGTTTTAGTCTCAATGTTTCTTTAATTTAGTGTTCTTAAATCTTAATTTATTAGTGTTATTTCTTAGAACGTGGTGAGTGGCATTTGTAGCGGGGACCCGGTGACCGCGTGTCTTTCCTTGCTACGAATGCCACAGTATCTTGTAAAACTTGTTGTTTTAAATTCATAGTTGTATAAACAAATCAAACTAAATAGAATATGTTCACGGAGACACATGCCAAATTTGAAGGCAAAAGCTTGGCTAGATTTCCGCAATAAAATTTTAAAGTTTTGGTAGCCTACTCGAACAACAAACGCTAGAAAAACTGGTCAATCGTTTATCGATAGGCAAAAGCGAAAGCAGCCTTTAGAGTTAGTGAAAGCAATGAACAAATTTAAGACTTCACATGGGTCAGGCCTAGATGGAATTTCCAGCTTTTTCCTCAAAGCAGGAATGCCTATCTTAGCACAGCCCCTGAGTCAACTCTTCAATTTGTCTTTATCTTTAAGCCTTTCCCTGACAGTTGGAAGATAGCAAGGGTTGCACCAATCTTTAAGGACGGTCCAGCCCATGAAAGCTCCAATTATCGCCCAATTTCAGTTCTACCGGTTGTCTCTCGCCTTTTTGAGAAACTAATTTATGACCAGCTATACCACTACCTTGATTCTAACAAACTCGTTTTTGGAAAACAATCAGCATACAGACGGCTGCATTCTGTCCTGTCATGTTTGCTTAAATGCACTAATGATTGGTACCTTAACTTAGAGGGAGGTAAATATACTGCAATTACCTTTGTGGATCTCAAAAAGGCTTTTGACACAGTAAATCATGAAATATTATTGCAAAAGCTAGAGCTATATGGTATGCGTAATAAAGAACTGAAATGGTTCCGATCTTATTTAACTGACAGAAAGCAGTGCTGTAAGGTAAATGGGAAGCTTTCGAATATAGAATCTATAACCTGTGGAGTACCGCAGGGGTCCTGCCTAGGGCCTTTGCTTTTTATAATATACATCAATGACCTCCATTTACATATGAAACATTCTGACGTTAATATGTATGCTGGCAATACAAGCCTTATGTTTGCTTCGGATTCTATTGCGCATACTGTTGTGTCTTGTCTGAATTAATGAAACCTGTATCATTCGATCATAATGACAGCTTTCATTTGATATACCGGGTGTCCCAAAAAAGTGCTCCGGTTTAAAAATCACCAAAACTCGATTATCAAACCTATAATAAAATTTTCTTGCTGAATACACGTTGTAAACCTTGTTTTGAGCTATACTTTTAAGAAAAATTGACAATCTTGCCTATAAGAGCCAAAATTTTCAGATTTGTATTATCCTTGAAGCCTCCAATGATAGTGTGCGTCTCTTTCTGTCATTTATGACCAAACTAAAAGCTTGATATACACAAAGAACTTGATCTGGTAATCATCAGTGCTATTTACAGTATGCTTCAAAACCAGGCAGCCTTAAAAAGAGCTAAAGTTGCTAATTTTACAGCATGTTACAAGATCAGCTATATCAGAGAAAATTAATTTGTCCCTGGTCTACTTGCCAAAAAAAGAATTTTAAAAAATCTGCCTGTACTCGAAGTTTGGCCATTTTTCAAGCAGGAGTACTTTTTTGGGATACCAGGTACAAAATTTTCATATTTGCTGACATCAGCAGAATTTAATGTCAATGACGTAATTTACATTTATGACATAATTTTTCGAATACAGAAGTGTATGAATTGAAAGTTTTGTAGCAAATTAGAGAATAAAGATATAATTAAATGTTAATTGTTCTAAAAATAGATACTTAAAAATGCTTCAAAGTACATATTTGACTGCCTCTCAGCTGTGGAATAGCCTCTCAGCTGAGTCAAAGCAAGCCCCCCCCCCCGTAAGCTTAGTTAAGCAATTGATTTATGGTTGAACTCCGTTCTCTTAACTGTAAACTTTGGACTACTGGAACTACAGTCGACCATCAAATTTTTCTGAATAAGCTGCCTAATTACGGAATCGATGGTCTCGAACATCAGTGGTTTAGCTCATACTTAGATAATCGCTGGCAGTTCTGCAAGGTCAACGGCGTAACCTTCGATTTTGCTGAAATCAAAATAGGGGTACCTCAAGGTTCTCGCCTTGGACCGCTTCTATTTTTTAACTACATTAATGACTTACTTTTTGCATTAAAAAGGCAAAAGCGACAAGGTATGCGAATGATACAGCAATTTCCTTTTCTTCAGATATTATAGAAGAGATAGATGCTGTTGTCAATGCGGAACTTGCCAGCCTTGAGAAATGGTTACAGGGTAACAAGCTTTCCTTGAATATTGTCAAGACACAGGCCATGATCATAGGATCTTCGCAAAAGCTGAGGATAATTGATATACACCAACAGGACCTATTCCTCGTTTTCAAGTAAATTGAAATGATATCGATCTTGTGAAGGAAACTAAATATCTTGGCCTAATGATTGATGATAATCTAAGATGGGAGAGCCATGTCTAATGTACACAGAAGAAGATCTCTAGAGCGATAGGACTTTTAAAATATGCGAAGCATTATATGCAAGAGAATATATTAAGGAATATATATTTTAGTATTGCAGAACCCCACTTCAGTTATTGTTGCTCCGTTTGGGAATGTTGTGGGGGCAACTAAATTGAATACCTTACAGAAATTACAGAGCAGAGCTGCTAGAATGGTTACAAGTAGCACATTTGACACTCCAGCTGCTCCTTTACTGCAGCGGCTTGGCTGGCCGTCAGTTGAGAGGCTGATTAATCGAGAAACATCTAGAATGGTATTTAGATCGTTAAATGACCTCAAACCTGAAAACCTATGTAGTATTTTCTCCAGATTGTTCATACCCGGGTTTTACGCAATACCAAAGGCAATCTTACAGTACCAAAAATGGCCAAAAGTCGTTGGAGCTTCGAATGACACATGGAATAAACTGTATTCAGAAATGAAATTAGCCTCGTCGATCCAGTCATTCAAAACAAAACTGAAAGCTTTGAATTGAGAATATTCAAGGAAAATGATCTGCGTAGCAACTATAATCTTTCCTTTTTCTTTTTTAATTTTAGTAGCTATTTAATATGATAGTTGTAATTCGGTTTATACCTAGAAATGTTTAGGCTTATTAACATTATGTTTTTTGCTGGAACAATTGGAAAGCAGTTGCTTAATTTTTTACTAAACTGAAGTTTATCCCAGGATAAATATGTTTAAAATGAAAATGGACATTGTAAATAAGTTTTTAGATTTGAAAATAGGTTTTTGTAATAGTTTTTAATATTAATAATTTTTTGTAATTTAGTTTTAGTTTTAATTTATGGGAGGGCCCCTTGAAAACTAGCACTTGTGCTTAAGGGCTACCCTCCCCGTGAGCTAAATATATGAAATATGAAATATGAAAATATGAAATAAGATTCTACATTGTGTTTCCTATTATTTCAGATCATTTTTATTAAAATCGGTCCACTAATTAGTTAAATAGAATTTTTCTTTTCAAGAGGCCATAAAATTGCCATTGTTCCATTGTTTTGGTCATCTAGCAATGAATCACGTGACTAATTCATGACCATTATTGTATTGGAAATGCAAATTTTTCAAAGAAAAATCGAGGTACGTCTCATTGTCATTTCCCTTGTAGTTTTGAGAGAAAAAGAGGGGAGGTGGAAAACGCCCCCCCCCATTCCAAAACATTAAAAAATACCCCATGTAAAATAGGCTTAAGATTTTTTGATTTACCTGGTTGACTCAGAAATGTTTGTTTCATATTCATGTTTCTTAATTTATGGGAGAAGTGCACCTTGCAGTAAATGCTGTTTTTACAAATGGCATTCCAAAGCAATCTAAAAAAATAGTTTTCCCCGAAATAGGGTATATTTTAAGGATCATTTATCACTGCACTGATCAACGAATGTCCTGAGGGAGAGCAAAAGTCATTGAAAACTTCGTTGAAATTCATCTCCTTCTCCTCTTTCGTGAATATAATATGATAAATTGTACAAGGGAGTGTAATCGGAACATCAGGGTAAACGAAACTGAAGAAAATGTGAAGTGCACTGAAATATGGGGTACAGGGGAGGGGTAATCCCTAGAGAAATGTTTGCAGCCACTCACTTTAGATTTGCTAAAAAATCCTATCAACAATATTATAATTGATAGAAATGGTTTATCCTTTACGACATCGATTTGTACAACTGTAGACCTCTACAAAGCACTTTTCTTTAAACGGGAACTCACGTTGCAAAAGGAAAACATTGCATGTACCAGATGAGTCAAAAAAAGTTTCGACGTTTGAAAATATCCCCCAAATTCAAAAATTGACTTAATGTCTAATTTTTCTTTTTGACATGTTGCAACAAAGATAAAGTTAAATTGCGAGATATTGACGATTCTATTAACGCTTTCAATTAGCAAAATGTTGGAGATCTATTCGCTTCCTTGTTTTGAAGCCTACTATGAAACTGCATACAACTTTTTTATATCTATAATTTTTGCAAATTTCAATTCTTTAACATGTTTGATTATGATACAAATTATTCTCTTGATCATATACAATGCGAGGGTTACTGTCAAAGCGTAAAACTTATTGTAAATCTTAAAAGGATGAAAATCATATCGAAAATTATTGATAGCAATTGGTAGGCCATCGAATGATGATTCAACAGATATATACTGAGCTTCGTGTTGCTGCTTGTGACAAATTATGGCGGCTGTGGCCTACCTAGCTTGAAGCTGCTCTTACCATGCATCAAATGTTAGCATAAAAAAGGTTAATTATTTGAAGCAACTCGAAACATGCTTGTTAGGCATCAATCATCTTATTGATACTAATTGCTGTTCTTTGCTCTTGAAGTGAGTTAAGCAAACTCGACGCGATGGTGTTTCATAATAGAATGCAACAGCGAGTCATGGCGACTGAGAGAGCGCTGAAATAGGCGATAGACAAAATATTTCTGGAATTATTTCTGTTCCAATAGTAAGATTGCGTAGCTTTCCTAGTTAAGAAATGGGGGGCAAGGATTTTATTAAAAGCGGACAAGAATCAATAAAAAATTGCAGCCAAAATGAAAAAGATCTTCGAATACGTGCGGCGGTGGAATTTTCAACTGCCATTTTTATGAAATAAGAGCAGCAGTTTGAGAAATTGACCACTCTTTAGATTGCTCCAATAGTTGATACTTGGTCTGAATTCAATTTAAGCATAAATTTTATGCCAAATTGCTCTTTTTCTAATGGCATTATTAAAGAAATACCTTATCAGAATGGCACAACATGGCTAGATAAATTCTTAGTTTTTTCCTTCGCTAGATGAGCAACGGGAAGCTGCCCTCAAACAACAACAGTTTTTCAGAAGCAGAGAAGCGCTAGAAAATGATCTCCAAATTCCATTATACGCTCAGGTAAAATTAGTTTGGATGGGTGTATCTTAGATGCATCATTTCAAGAATAAAATATGAGATATATGAAAATTTAAGTTAGTTTCTGTCAACCGAAGATAGAATGCCTTAAAGAAAGTTTTTTAGGCTCTTTCACTTGCGTAACAGACAATCGGGTGCCTTCCGAATCGAGTCAGTATTCAAACTTAATCAAAAACGATAAAAACTGGCTACTAACCTGGTGCTGGTGCGTTTCTGGTATGACCCTTGGACATTTTTAAATCAATTTGAGATCGTCAAGTAACTTTTGAAGTCGTCGCAAGTGACTGTGGCGATAGTAGTCGTTTATTCGGATGTATGCACAACCCGTACGCCAAGGTAATTCCCACATGCCCGCACAAGATTCCGTTGATGGTGATTTTTTTTACGATATTTACCGGTCTCATGGTCTATCTTTTCCATGCTCCTTGTATCTTCACTTACATGCAAACAGCAGTAAATGCGTTATCCGATTGTATACTTTGCATTTGCAAAGCCCTACCTATTTCAGAATTCGCAAACAACTCTTACAGCATTACCATAGATATTTCTCTCCGCTCTACCCGTGATAATGTTATGCATAGGGAGAAAAATCTAGGGCCTCTCTATGGCTAAGGTTATTCCCTATCGCCTTCTTTCAATGGAGCTAGCATCTCTTTACACGTGCGCTAAATGATTTAGCATCGTCCGTATAATGATAATAGGTGCGAAAAGCTGTCAAAATCGATAGATTTGGCCCAGATATTAGAATTTTTCGCGATTCTACAAATTTCAGACTTCATACACAACTCTGATCGTCTCATCTCATCAATAGGTCCCTTCCCAGCCCTTGCTATGCGCATGAGACCGCTACGGCCTCGTTATGGCCAAGGGTAATTCCCAATCACCTTCTTGCAGTCGTCCTAATATCTCTTCATACTTTCGCCAAAGAAATTAACATTGCCCCTTTTTTTTTAATCTTAGATACACAGCAATGAAAACCGTCATATCTTTATGACGGCTATCTTTGAGTCCAAATTAAACGTTTGTCCGGATTCTGCCAATTTCAGACCTCGCATACAACACTAATTGCCTTAGCATAAATATTTCACTGCTCAGTCCGTGTTATTTGCAACGAAAATTATGCGGTCTCTCAATGGCGAAGGGTAGTCCCAATCGTCTTTTTGCAGTCGTTCTAAAATCTCATCATACGTTCCGTGAAAGATTAGCATCGATTAGTATTTATATTTTAGATGTATTCAGCAATGGAATCCGTCACATTTTGGTTAAATATGCCATTTTCCAAGATTTTACTCATTTCTGTCTGCACATAGAACTATTATCGTCCCGCCATTAATACTTCACTGATCAGCCCACGTTATGAGCAGGGGAAACTCTACAGCCTCTCAATGGCGAAGGGTATTCCCAATTGTCCTTTGTACTGCAGTTACAAAATCGTGACCTTCATCATATAATCTTAGCAAAGTACAAACTTATTTACTTATGCAAACTAATGAATTAACTTCAATTTCTACATCATTATCGTCAGTATTTCCGTAAATTATTGAAATAATAGAGTTGTTTGTATCAACGAAATACTAAAATCTTACTTTAGACAGCTTCTCCAATATCCAGTTTCCATTACTCCGTTTTCACCGCGCTGAACTTATCCGTTTTTGTTTGATATATGTATATATATATACGGTACTAAGAAGATAAAGCGCTCGCTTCGCTCGCGCTTAACATGCCTAGCTGTTGCAGAGGGCTGATTAGAGAATCAAATTTATATAGTTGTAAAAATTATTGGTGTGTCATTCTCATTGATGCTCCATAGGACATTTTTTATCCAGCACCCCTATCATTAATCAAGGTGAGATGAATTTCATTGATTTTATTTAATTTTCATTATTTCTATACGGTAGCCCCATCAGTCGAGAGGACTGCTTTACCGTGGGCCATGTCAAACTTTAAATTAATAACTAAAAGGAAATTGATTAAAAATAAGCTTATGTTAACAATATAAACAATTAAAAAGTAATTAGAGTTGGGCTGAGAAGGGCAAATTGCTCTTCAGCCTACTTTTAAAAATGCTAAGGAAGGGTGCTAGTTTGACATCCAAAGGCAATTTATTCCAAGTCCTTGCAACCCCAGAAAGATATAGAGTTCTGCCCACTGCAAATGTTCATCCTTGGAACAAGGAAATCGGCAATGGCATTGCGCAAATTCATATTTTTATCACGCGCAGAATTTTTCTTAAAAAGGTTCGACAGATTTAACGTGCACAGTTCTTTTCGAGATATTGTTTCAGGGGTACCGCAAGGATCGGTGCTAGGACCTATTCTCTTTAATTTCTATATAAATGATCTCTTCTTTTTCATAAAACAAGCGACGATGTACAATTATGCTGATGATAATACGCTAGCTTACTTTTCCAAGTCCTTGCCAGATCTTGTCAGGGTTTTGGAAAAGGAAGCAGGTAACGCTCTGTCTTGGCTCGAACAAAATGAAATGATTGCTAACCCTGACAAATTTCATGCACTATTTGTCAAAAAAGATCAAACAAATACTTGCGGAATAAAACTTGACTTTTCGGGACAATCTATCCAGTCTGAGGAGAACGTTAAACTCCTAGGTGTAACACTGGATTATAGATTGAACTTTGATCAACATATATCGAATATTTGCAAGAAAGCTGCATCCCAACTAAATGTCCTAAAACGACTTAAGTCTTTCATTGGTTTTGCGGAGAAGGAAATTTTGGTTCAGAGTTTTGTATACTCGAACTTTAACTACTGTCCTTTGGTTTGGTACTTTTCATCTTCCAAATCATTGCAGAAAATCGAAAAGATACAGGAACGAGCGCTGAGATTTCTACATAATGATCATGTAAGCTCCTATAAAGACTTACTTCTCAAATCAAATAGATGCACAATGCTAGTTGCTCGTCAAAGGACACTTTGTATCGAAATCTTTAAAACATTGAAAAACCTGAATCCATCATTCATGCATAATATCTTTAGTTTTAGAACTTCGAATTATTCGTTGCGAAATCCGAACAACTTGAATCATTTTCGACCAAATCAAGTAACGTTTGGTTCCAACAGCCTTAGTGCCATGGGACCTCAGATATGGAATTGTCTGCCGAATGAATTAAAATCAGCTGAAAGCTTAAATAGTTTCAAAAATATAATAAAGCAATGGGATGGCCCTACTTGTAAATGTAACGCTTGTAAATTCGACGATATCCTGTAAATTTTGTCCATACATTGTCCATTTAGATTTGAATACTTAACTTATTTATCTATTAATTTATTTATTCCTTTATTTATTCATTTGTATATTCGATTTAGATTAGTTGTATATATTTATATATGTATAGCTAGGTAAGAATCGAATCAAAATAAGTCGACAAACAAACAAACAAACAAACAAACAAACAGATAACCGGGCGCTAGACTTGATAATGCTTTTTACGAAATAGTAGCTGTCTCACTTTTTATCATATGAAGAGCTGTAGGCCAATTTAGTTTCTTGATCAAGTTTGTGGCGGATGCATCATAGCTGCTATTGGTGATAATTCTAGCAGCTCGGTTTGGCAGTTTTTGTAAAGTTTGCAATCTGGTTTCACCGCAGCCTTCCCAAGCAAAACAGCAGTAACGGAAATGTGGCTCTACAATTCCATGATTTATTTTTATTAAAGTATCTTGATGTACAAATTTTTGGCATATTTAAAAAATCCTAAATAGCGAGATATTTTACCACAAAATAATTTCGTATGCTGATCCCAAGCGAGGTTATCATCAAGTTGGACTCCTAATTATTTTGGATGTTTAACGATTTCAATTTCAGCGTCATCAATAGCAAATGACGGAGTATCTACTTTATTGTCGGCAGGTTTGGTCGAGAACCTACAGCCATCACTTGTGTCGTTATGGCATTTAATGATAGTTTGTTTCCCTGTAACCATTCCTTTAACCGATCGAGATCGATGTTAAATGTATTATTCAGATCACTGATATTTTTCGCAGAATGCGAAATGCTTTTGTCATCAGCATACATTGTCACATTGCATTTGTGGAGAGACATTGGGAGATCGTTAATATAAATTAGAAAAAGGAGTTGACCAAGACATGAACACTGTGGACTGTGGTACACCGCAATCAACCCTCTGCAAATTTGAGGATACACCATTAACCTTGCACAATTGACGTCTGTTTTGTAGATAGGATTTGAGCCAAGACTGATCATGACCATCTATACCATATATTTCTTCACCTTTGCAAGTAAAATTTGATGATCAACGGTATCAAAACATTTTTTAGTTTGATAAATATCATCGCGGTGTATTTCCCATTATCCATATTAAAATTCCAATTGTCAGTACGATTTAAGAAGCAATTAACCACAAGGTGTAGAGACCTGAAGCCAGACTGGTGCGAGAACAGAAGCTTGTTTTTGTCCAAGTATTCGTAAAGCTGGTTATAAACCAGCCTTTCAAAAACTCTAGACATGACACGTCTGTGCTTGGACTTTTGAAACAGACTTTAATAACTTGGAATCTCTTATTTTGCAGGCCTTGCATTCTTAACCCTATTACTACCGGGGGGGACACAAAGTGCCCGCGGCAAATATTATCTGATGTAGTGTCGTCATTTCGAAAGATAAAGAGCCGAGGTTTTTTTAATTTTCCTAAAATTTAATAGGCTAATTAAAAATTAATTTTTTTTTCAAAATGGTAGACACTGATCACGTGACCAACGTATTCTTGACATGTGGTCGGGAGGTAAATAAAAGAAGTTAGTCTAGTTTTTGCCATGATGATCAGAAATTATCAAGAATACCACCATTGGATAGCTCTGAATGAGAGCTTTCACATGA
The DNA here is from genome assembly GCA_004194415.1 of Aurelia aurita. Taxonomy (NCBI): domain Eukaryota; kingdom Metazoa; phylum Cnidaria; class Scyphozoa; order Semaeostomeae; family Ulmaridae; genus Aurelia; species Aurelia aurita. The sequence continues at coordinate 621,317 of REGM01000032.1, forward strand.
TGTATAATTTTATTCATTTTAGATGACGTCAGCAATTTTAAAATTAATGACGTCATCAAAGTTTATGACGTCATATAGTTAATAACAAATGTACTAAATAGATTTTGTTTGTCAAATATGGTTCTCTGGATCGTTTTAAATAACTTTAAGGCATTTTAGAGTGTTTTCATCCGTAATTAGGGCTTTTAATGAAAGGATGAAAAACCGGTGTAACTAAATAATGAATAAATGAAATAAATAATGAGTTTAAATAGATATTATATTGCTGATTTTTGCTCCTTAATGATTTGTGATACATTCTAGAGCCATTATGAAAAGAATTATTAAATAAAACCTTAGATATTGCTAATTTTGACAATAGTTAGAAAATATCGCATTTTTCTGCCATTACGACGTCATAGTGACGTCATGGATGTAATGAAGAATAAAAAAGTGTCCTATTGTGTAGATTTTGTTACTGTGCACCATTGTACCAAGTCTCGCCCTCATATCTACATTATTCGCGAAGTTATGAAGGGGGGGGCACAATACAAGTGTCCAAAAAGCCCGGTATTAATAGGGTTAAACTGTGAATCTGTACTGCTGTTATCTTTTTGTACCTATCACTTACTCCCTTGCATCAGTTGATTCACTCACGAGTACAAAGCACAAAGTGAATTCTGTGGGATGGTGTGCAAATGTTCTGTCTCGTGTCTCATGTGGTCAAAGTGCCCCCTAACTAGAGGCTACGAATCACGAATTCACGGCGCAAAATTGCAAAGAGTCACGACGCAACGTTTTATTGGAATTCACGTTCAATTACTTCGTACTAGCGAACCTATCTGCGTTAGGCGATCATGTTACGTACTAGATTGCGTAATAAATATAACGAAAATTGAATGGCTGAGAATGGGAAAAAATTTCGCAAACAAAGAAATTCTTGTTTTAACCCTATTCAGCCCGATGGCCCCCCCTATCAAACTTTTTTTAATAGAATCTTAGCCATGAAAGATGTGACTTTGAAACTTCTTGACTTTTATCAAAATTTAATAGGCTACATAATTATCAACTTTGCATTGTCTATTTTTGTGTCACGTGACCTCTGCATGCCATTTTTTGGAGACCAGTCACAAGGAAAATCGTAAATCCTCTGTTATTTTCTCCCCAGTAGCATAAAATACAAAGTTATATATACTATTCGATTCGTCTTGAAGAATGCTTTCATTTGATATATGGTTTGTTAATATCTGCTTACATCACCAATTTTTAATATATATGACGTCATACAACTTGATGACGTCATATTTTGAATAAATCAGTATATTATTCATGAAAATTTGCTCAAAATGGTGTGATCATGAATTGAGATGTCTAATTTCATTGATTAGAAGTCAAAAAGTATAATATATCACTGTAACTATTGTCTCCATTCTATTGAGTGTCCGTAAATTAGACGTTAATTCCTCTCCTTCATCTGATAACCGGGGACCAGTCGTTCGTGCAGTAGAGATAGGGAGAGAACAATGTTTCGCTTGCAAAATAATTTCATAATTTGAACAATAACCTTATGGTAAACTCAAAGCTTTATAAAATACGCAACATATTTCGACTACAAGAAATGACTACGATCGTGAAAATGGGGGTATTGGAAGTGCAACCACGTGACAGGTAGTGCTACCCTAGCTAAAGATATATCATAAGGGCCCCCAGGGGGAATCCCAAGGTCCTACTACGTCAACCGCCGGGGTACTCCCAAGTATGATATATCTTGGTACGGCCCCTTTGGAAGTAATCACAGGGTGGTTGTAAATTTCCCATTGGAGATTAGCAGAGTGCGCGAAGGCTGGTCCCAAGCTCTTGGGATGGGGCCTTGTTGACAGTCTACCAATCTTAGCAAGATTTTGAGAAATATTTTTACCCCCGATTGGTATTGATATGGTATGCAAGAAGAAACTCTTTTTGCTAGAAATAACGAGCCTATGGGAGCAAGTGATTAAAAAGCACTTCCGCCACAGTTTACACTCCGTGTAATACCCCTAGAGGCAATGTTTTTCACTGTTGTGTTATTGTAATATGTGGAATCTTTTCATAGAACACCCTAAATATGCTAGAATCGATATAGCGGAACAATAAAATTGGTGACCTTGCTAACTTTTCGATAAACATCGTTCCTGAAAACTGACTACAGGATATAAAGTCCTCCGGCGGAGATAGAATTGTTCAAGGTACCTTCTTTATGCAGACAAACCTGGTGGTGCTTCGTTCGTTCCTTGTCCTTGTCATATGATCATATCACGTGATGTGTCGGTCACCATAGCATTCTGGATGGACGTTTTGTCAATAGTTTGGTTATCCAGACCTCCTCACTCATGACGTCATGTGTTGGTACAAACTTGGTAAAAGGATTATCAACCCTGCAAGGAAAAACTAGAAGGGGAGTAAATCTAATTAACCCTGCTATTTTACGAAGAAAATATAAATTCCTGCAGAGTGGGCCTGATAATACGGCATTGCATTGTTTGGCAGGAAAGCGCAACATTTGATATCATGCAAACCGGGCAAATTTAGTTGGCTTAATGCTACCATTTTCAAATGAATAGAAAGTCATCCAGTCAATACCATGTCTTTTAGGCTACCGTACCGGTGCAACTTTGCACACACAAACAATATAATTTATCAACGAACGGTTTGAATTCTCAAGATTAAAAAAAAAAATTAATAAAAAAGGTACCAACATTCTAAGAACGGACGAATATAATAAAAAAAAGAAATACTCAACTTCTGGCCGCTTTTGATATTATCATGAAGGATTTCATGTCGCTGTCAACAGTCAACGCAGAGAAGTGATGTTTCCCTCTTTCCATCTTAGATATACTGCCATCTCGCAGCGGCACTTGCCATCGTATGCAAAAGACCAGAGAGCTTCTTTCGGGCTTCTTTGCGTTGAATGCGTTTTCTTCGAGTTCGCAGCAAAACAAACTTTCTTGCTGAGTTTCTACTTTTCTATGTTGGAGTGCAGTTGTATTGTTGCTTGCCTCGTGCTGTAATTGAATCGTTCCGAGCTTGTTTCGTGTCGAGAATGTTTTCGAGAATTTTCTCTTCACAAAGATTTTCAGTCCACTTTCCAGTTAACTTTGACGATAATGAGCGGAGAAGGCGTATCCTACTATGATAAGTCAGTTTAGAGAAACACGTGTTATAAATTTTGGTGTCCTTTGATTGGTTAATCCAATTGACGCATATGTTGTTTTCACTTTTCGCGGGTAAAGGTTCTTCTCGTGGGTTGGGCTTATAATAATAACATTAACACATTTACTTAAAAGGGGATTATGAGTTCATTCTGGGCTTTCGCTTTTCTGATTTGGGATTTCTGCGCAATCCGCAGAAGAGATTTACTTAATCCTTATGTGTGTTGGAAAATCAGAGCGCATTGAATTCGGCCTTAATATAATGTCAGATCCCTCCCTTTGCATAACTCTTTCTGTTCTAATGGGACAGAGCGGCTAAATATTTCATCAAGCTGAAAACCGTGTAATTAACTGCATTCAAGACGACTTTTGTCTGGAATGGAAAATAATTAGCCATAATTAGCAGATGCAATTTTCAAATTTAAATTATCAATTAAAATGTCCTTATAGACCCATGGCCATCACTTTTGCAGCATTATTAGCTACATAACTCTAACAAATCAGTGAATATCTGGCGTTTAAGAACATTCGCTAGTTTTCCTTGATTTTGCTATTGTATTTGGTTGCCTAGCAACGAGTCACGTGACAAATTACTAATTATTGCTATTTTTAGATTCTCCTTTGGTCCCTAATGCATTGTGCTAAGTGTCATCTTCATACCATTTCTCGTTTGTGAAATAAGCAGGGGGGGCCAAAATAGCCCCCCCTCGGACCAAAGTAGTAAAAATTTTACCCTGGCTGAATAGGGTTAACCCTATTACTACCGGGGGGGGCACAAAGTGCCCGCGGCAAATATGATCCGATGTAGTGTCGTCACTTCGAAAGATAAAGAGCCGAGGTTTTGTGACTTTTCCTAAAAATTAATAGGCTAATTAAAAATTGATTTTTTTTCAAAATGGTAGACACTGATCACGTGACCAACATCTTCTCGACACGTGGTCGGGAGGTAAATTAAAGAAGTGAGTCTAGTTTATGCCAAGATAATCAGAGATAATTAAGAATGCCACCATTCGATAGCTCTTGATGAGAGCTTTCAGATGATGTATGATTTTATTCATTTTGGATTATGTCAGCAATTTTAAATGTGATGACGTCATCAAAGTTTATGACGTCATATAATTAACAACAAAGGTAATATATAAACTTTTATTGTCAAATATGGTTCTTTCGATTATTTGTAATGATTTTAAGGCATTTCAGAGTATTTGAATCAGTAATTAGGGCTTTTAGTGAAAAAAAGAAAAGCTTGTGTAACTAAATAATGAATAAATGAAATAAATAATGAGTGTAAATAGATATTATATTGCTAATTTTTGCTTCTTGGTGATTTGTGATACATTCAAGAGCAATTATGGAAAGAATTATTAAATAAAACCTTAAATATTGCTAATTTTGCCAATAGTTAGAAAATATTGCATTTTTCAGCCATTATGACGTCTTAGTGACGTCATGGATGTAATGAAGAATAAAAAAAGTGTCCTATTGTGTAGATTTTGTTACTGTGCACCATTGCACCAAGTCTCGCCGTCATATCTGCATTATTACCGAAGTTATGAAGGGGGGGGCACTTTGTGCCCCCCTCAGTACTACAAGGGTCCAAAAAGCCCAGTATTAATAGGGTTAAGTTATATCGGAATGAAACAAGACATTATTACAATAATTTTGACATCTCACTTATCACTGGCAATAAGGAATCCTTGAAGACTGTGAAACCTTTTTTCTCGGACAAATTACGATCTAAGAATGAAATAGTTCTGATTGAAGATGAAACCATTATTTCCAGCGATGTTGAGGTAGCAGAAACTATAAATGAATTGTTCGTAACTGTCACCAATTCCCTTGGCATAAATGAAAGCCACGGTAATGAAAATACAACAGAAGGTATCAGTATCACGGATCCTGTTGAGAAGGCGTACACAAATGTTCGAGTCATCCTAGCATTACAAAAATCAAAGATCACTATCCAAATGCTGGTTCTTTCTATTTTCAGAAAGTTACCCCTGATGCAGTTGAAAAAGAGGTTAGGAATCTAAATCCTAAAAAGCTACAACGCACAAAAAATATCCCTCCTAAAATTCTTAAATCCAATTCTGATGTATGTGTAGAACCTTTGACGCAAATCTTTAATGATTGATAATAGTTTAAATTGGAACATCATTCAGGAAGCGCAGCTTGCTAATAAAACTTATACCGTAAGAACACCTACACTGGCTTATACCGCCAAGTAAATGCAACTCAAATTTTATAACAGCTTTGGCCTATCGCGTGTTTCAGATTTGCTCCACATATGAGTAATTTCACGAACAGCTGCTCGAAATTAAGAAATTTATTCAAACAAATTGTTTCCCTAGGTATCTGGTTGACAGGCCAATTAAGACATTTTTGGATGGACAATACGCAAACTCGAGCCAACTACGGTACCACAATTATCGTAAATGTTTGCATGCCTTTTTAGCTCAATATACACCTCCACGTGAAGAAGAAGCGTTATAAAATCATAAGTAACGCTTATCCGCACTTTTATTTTCGGGTTGTTTTTCAGTCTGCTAAAAGAACAGGTTAGGGTGGGGGTAATGTGGGTCAAAATAGAGCAAAATCTCAAAATACATAGCTAGTAAAACGACAGTAAAGTACAAATCATTTAACACTTTTAGATTAATTTACATACAATGCTTCTTTCTGAAAAGTGGGTCTATTTTCAAAACTCGCATAATACGGGATTATTAAAAGGTAAAGGATAACAAATTAATGGAATCATATTCCCCAACTATTTTCAGTTTGATAAAGTGCCAATCTTTACCCTTTATTGCAAGATGAAAATAACACTGCTGTCCTTATGCGGTGATCCATCATCGTTTTGACTTGGATGGAAGGCCGTGATCAAATTTGATAGTATTGATCAAATACAACTTTTGCAGTTTGTTTGTTTCCATTTACTAGTAAAAGCAAAGCCTTTTCCACATTTTAGACAAAAAACAACATGGCAAGATGAATATAAGTACGAAATTATAAGCAATTCAAGGCTCCGTTGAATCAAAGATAATGGTTGAATAAGAGATATGGCTTAATGCTCAGTAGGCCCACATTACCCCACTTAGTAAATCAATATACAGAAAAACAATTATAGCTTCAATGACTTTGAAATAAACTCTATTTCATTTGTAGAAGACCAAACTTTCACCTCAAGTTCATTTAATGGACCAGGAAAGGAAAATTACAGTGGCAGGGGAAAGTTTTTCTAGGCTTTGAAATTCGTTCACAGTAGGCCTTTCAGTAAAATTTTTTTATAAAGCAAATGGAAATAGATCTAAGAAAAACGTTTCGAATAAAAAGACAGCTTATTATGTAGACATTACGAGAAACATAGCCAACTTTGCTTCAATTTGACGAGGAAGGATAGTCTTAACAAAAACATTAATAGACCCACTGTATCCCGTATACCCACTTTACCCCACCCTCCCTAGAAAACTTGTTCCCCTTCAAAGATCGCAACACGAAAGAAGTTTGTTCCTCTGTTGTTGATAAGTTTACGTGTCGACGTTGCAATGCTTGGTATCTTGAGAAAACATCACAGCACTTTATTGTCTGGTGCAGAGAACATTTAGGAATTAACAAACAAGGGAAAAGTATAAAGGCGTTCCCTCTTCCCATAATTTTGCTATAAATTCTCACACGTGTTTTAGCATCTTAGCCGAGGATGGGACAATCTCGTCTCGAAATATCCTGTAATTACAATATGATTTAGTCAACTGAATTCGTCGATATTTAGTAGTTGCCAATTTTCTTATTATTTATTATAAAATTTATTATTTATTTACAAAAGAGCAAAAGGTTATATTTGGGTGTCTGATATCTGTTTTTATATTGTATGCTTGTGATGACTTGTAAATATCTTATCCATCTTTTCTTGTGTAATATTTGTATATCTATTTCTAACGTTAGAATTAATTAGCTAACTACTTTTAGCTATCATATATTGTCATCTAACGAAAAGGAAATTCAAAATAATAATAAATCAATAATCATTAGTGGTGCGGAAATTCAGCTTTTTGACTGGTGGGGCAAGCAGCGCAGTCAATTTCCGAGTCGGAGGACAGGAAATGTGCTTGTTTTGAGGTATTTTGCTGGAAGACCAGAGCATTGATAGACAAAAAAGGCAAAAACATGTTATAACTGTAGAATTAATTGTGACAAGAAATTCTGTTGGCACACCCTCTTCTTTTGCCTAGAAATGCCTTTGCAGAATTCTTGTTGACGGTCCTGAATTGAAATTTTTGACAATTCTTCACAGTGTTTTTATAAATCAGTATCTCCTGGAAACTTTTGAGTAAAACATTATTTATTTTGGCTTAGACGGCCTCTTTTAATCCCTTCCAAGCAGGTCCAACATTTTGAGAATTTGACAAGTATGAGTCACCACCTCCAGGAAAGTTTTGCGTAAACACCCTTTTCTTTGGCTTAGAACGGTTCTCACAATCAAATTTTTGCCGTTTTCAAATTGTGCCAGCAAAACCACAGGGCCATCAGTTTAAATATTTTCAGTTTAAATATTTGTCCGATGCGCAGCGAATATTTTGGTTTATGCGAAGGAGGAGAGGAGATGCGGATTCGCATAAACCAAAATATTCGCTGCGCATCATATTCGCTGCGCATCGGACAAATAAAACTGAAAATATTTAAACTGATGGCCCTGTGGCAAAACATGTGCCGTTTGCATATCCGTAACTAGTTTATGCCATTTTCAAATCACACGCAAAGAAAGACAATTTACGCTCAGTAAATGTATGTTAACGCCCAGGCTCATATTGAGTTATTCTANTTAAATATTTTCAGTTTAAATATTTGTCCGATGCGCAGCGAATATTTTGGTTTATGCGAAGGAGGAGAGGAGATGCGGATTCGCATAAACCAAAATATTCGCTGCGCATCATATTCGCTGCGCATCGGACAAATAAAACTGAAAATATTTAAACTGATGGCCCTGTGGCAAAACATGTGCCGTTTGCATATCCGTAACTAGTTTATGCCATTTTCAAATCACACGCAAAGAAAGACAATTTACGCTCAGTAAATGTATGTTAACGCCCAGGCTCATATTGAGTTATTCTATAACGCCCTCCCCCTGCTACTTTGTAGTACCCAGTCCTCCGCCCATGCCGCAGTTCGAAAGCGTGGTTTGCTTTGGAGAATCTTTTCAGTTTCGATCCATTTAAATTCACAAATTCGTCAGTTTATCTGCGTTTTTTATCGTAAACTATGCCAGCAAATCGTGGTGCAGTGTACCTGAGAAGGAGAAATAGAGCTGGTTATGAAAAAAACACTCTTCGTGATTGGCAACGCCTTGGAAAAGACATGCTTCGACAGCGTTGCCGAGAATTTGGCCTAACAGCAACCGGAAAAGTGGGCGCTCTTGCGGAGCGCTTATTTGACCATTTCAGTCAACAAAATCCTGTACCTGACTACCTGCAGGGTTGTTAAATGTTGCAGCACCTGCAGTGGATGCTAATGTGGAAGACCATGCTCATCAAGGTTTTCAAATTCAACCTCAAAACGAGAATCAAGCTCTTATTCAACCAGAAGCCAACCTTCCCGCGCAAGAAGGCGGGAACTTCGAAGCAGTCGAAGCAAGCCATGATGCAGCCCCTGAATTTGGCGCAGCTTTAAATGTCAATTTCAGAAGAGCTCCAGAAAACATTGATAATGCTGCGATGCTCATCTCAAGGGTCGATCTCCGTGATATTATCAGAGAAGAAGTTACAGCAGCATCACAGTTACTCCAGCCTATCCAGCCAGCCCAGCCCCAACAACTTCCCTATCCTGAACCAACCCTACAACCACCTCAACAACAACAGCAGTACACACAGCTCTCCCCTGCATCAATCAATGTTTTACCACCAACTCCAAGACAAGTTTGACATGAAGGTAATATTGAACCGTTTATTGATGATCAGTTTCAGAGTCAGAATTTTGATGCTTTGCCCCCATTATCAGCCAAAATAACAAAACTAATCCAAAATAGAGAGTATGTCAATTTTAACATGCTTCTACCTGGCTCACTGTACTCTTCCCAGCCAACCCAATTACAATTTGAAATCCAGGCATCCCAATCTTGTGAGGATACCATCTCTATGTCTACGACCCGTAATCACCAACAAAAAATCCAATCTTTCTGCTCTTGGCTTGAGGCATGGAATATCTTTATTCGAGCAACTGTCTATTTTCACCCCAAAATGGCTCAAGAACTGCTCGCTTATCAAGAGTCAATCAGCAATTATGCCCGCATTTACTCCTATGAAGCCTGGTCTCAATATGATCATGCTTTCCGTCTCAAGATGGCGATGAATAATAGATTATCATGGGCACAATCAAATGATTATTTGCGGGACAAATTCATTCGTATTCCAAACAAGCAAAATTCATCTCCAGTATGCTACAAGTGCTCAGCTTCAGGCCATTATGCTTCAAATTGCCCAAAACAGCCAGGCCAGAGTCCCAATAATTTTCGTGACTCTAGCAATTTTCGTGCCTCCAGCAATGTTCGTGCCTTCGACAGTTCCCGTGCCAAAACTGCCGCTCAACAACAAACCTGCTCTTATTTCAACAACTTCAACAATTGCTCGCGCCAATCTTGCTCCTATCCACACAGATGCAATAGATGCTGGGGCCTCCACCCAGGCTCAGCTTGTAAAAGCCATTAAACAAAACTTTAATCCACTTCCAGTATTAGCACCAACACCAGTGAACTTTGTTCAATTAGAGAAAGAACTTTTGCACTATCCGCACAAAACATTCGCTGATGACTTAATCTGTAGCTTTAAACATGGGTTCTCCATTGGATACGAAGGCCCACAATTTAACAACATAGCAAAAAACCTCAAATCCTATTTTACCAATTTATCTGCAGCAACTGAAAACATTGTTGCAGAACTTAAAGCAAAACGCGTTGCAGGTCCTTTTAGTGTACCACCATTACAAAATTTTCGCACATCACCAATCGGAATCATGCCGAAGAAAGACTCCGCAAAAGTCAGAATGATTACAGACCTGTCATCACCAAAAGGCCTTTCTATCAATGACTATATTTCTGATGAGGAATCAACTGTGCAGTTCAACAATTTCGATTGTGCTGTAGACATAGTGGGTCGTTTAGGTCAAGGTGCTCTTATGTCAAAATTGGACGTCAAAAGCGCATTTCGAATATGCCCTGTTCGCCCTTGTGACTGGAACCTCTTGGGTTTTTCTTGTTTGGGCTACTTCTTTGTTGACCCTTGCTTACCATTTGGGCTTCGTTCGTCAGTTAACCGCTTCACTCGCACTTCAGATACCTTATCATGGATCTTGCAAAACAATCATGGGGTACAATTTTGCACACATTATTTAGACGATTATTTTTTCGCTGGACCAGAAAACGCTGAGACTTGTCTGCTAAACACACAAAAAGCAATTGCGGTATTCAAAAATCTGGGTATCCCTTTAGCCCCAGAGAAAGTGGTGTACCCAACAACTACATTGACATTTTTAGGGATTGAAATAGATTCAGCTAGAATGGAAATCCGCCTACCAAAAGAGAAGTTGGACTCTTTAATTGCAGAGCTTGTATTCTGGTCAGCTAGAAAAAAATGCAAGAAATGGGATCTATTTTCACTAATAGGAAAGCTATCATTTGCTGCAAAGATTATACCGTCAGGCCGTACTTTTATTCGTCGCTTGATAGTTGCGTCTACAACAGTACAAAGGCTCGATCACCCAACCTGGTTCCGAGGGCCAGTTTCCTACGTCAATACTGACCCTGGTACCGGGTAGGTCAAATTCGCAATTTGATTGGCTACTTGATAACAAAGAGTGTACTAATTATTCGAATAATTCATTTCTAAAGTTGCATAAATTATAAATTACGTAATGTTATCGTCGCGTCCAGCAACGTCGGAGTTGCTGCGAGCTGCGAAAACACGAAAACTTTTCTATGTATGCCTGAAAATGAAAAAAGACTCAAAGCGACGCAACAAACAAACCAAGAATTTTGCTCCATACAAACTAGTGATAGGCCGGGGGAACTTTAAGAAATTACAGAAGAGTAGCAGACGAAACTTTAATTGTTGCTCTGTTGGGAAAAGACAGGGACTTACTAGCCCAAAGCCCGCAAGAAAATACAGAGAGACACTTCAGATAAATGTAACCGAAAGCGAAGCGAACAACAAAGATACTTTAGCCCACTGGGAAGAACTGCAATCTATGGAGGATTCACTAGGTCAATGAGGATGAAGCAGCCAGTGAGTTCAGTTCAAGGAATATGCAAGCAGCATTGCAAATAAAATGTGAAGTTTTCAAAAAAATTGAAATTACCGGACAGCACAAATCACGATTTCTTTCGTAAATGAATATTCAAGGACGATAAACAGACGAGAAAAATCTTAGAAATTGTAAATTGCTGCATGGTAAATTATGAACAGAAAACTAGTAGGAATGAAAGAAGAAACTGCTAAGTTTTGTGTCTTATTTCCTTTGGAATAATTCATCAGGAATTAAGCTTACAGTTGTTCCATCTCACAACAAGAAGACACCAAGCGTCCACACCAAATCATGCAGAAGTGTCTGTGCACAACAAATGATTCCAAAATCTAGCGGGTCTTACAGAAAAGTGACTTCCACAGCAAATTAAACTGTTCAATAATTCTTAAACCTCCAACGTCAACACTAGGCTGTTTTAGCAACAGGACGTGGAGTGGACGTCTTTGAAAACGCGGATGCTTCTGTATTTTTGGAGCATCCCAATATTCCAGCCTTTCCTTCCTGCTCATAGATACACGTATTTTTTTATAAGAAACTAAGAATTTGGGCCAGTACTGAAAGAATCTTAAAATATCAGATCTGTGACCTCCAGAACATTTCAAAACAAGGTGTTTTGAAGCCTTTCCAATGTTTAGACATTACTCAAGTATTTTCGGAGTAATATGATACAGGAAACAAGTGGGAAATAAAGAAAACATGCTGGAGTTTCTTAATGTTTTGGCAATCTGAGAGTCTGAGTTTCTTATAAGCGGTTTCTTATGAAAAAAAATACGTGTACGTCTTGAGAATAGTTTGTCTTCTCGCATTTCTATCTCTTATAAATATGCTCACATAGTTTATTGCTCCCCTTCTCAACGTTCTGTTTTTGCAAGTGCGACCTTCAAAAGTACACTTTTCAGGTTTTAGTTTCAAAATAGAACGCACGCAAAGTCTCTGGAGATTCACAAAAGTTTTGAAGATTTCGCTTTGTAATTTATTTCCTTGAATAAAAGAATTATGCTGGTGTCTTCTCAACTGACGTCCTCTTGCTAAAACTGCCTAACTGTATGTGAGATGAGGAGGGGAACTTGAGAATATTTCAGCCAAAATCCCCCTAAAATCCAACTTACGGTTTGTCGTCTTGTTTGTGATCTTCCTTCAACAACACGTAAACAATACAGAAACTCAGCGGCGTGTACGAAACAGATACTTCCAGAACGATAATGAATAGTTCAACAATTCCTCTGCATGCCACTTGATATCAGTGCTTTCAAATGAAAGTGTATTTAACATCGAGAAACACAAGCAAATATTCGTCGCTTCAATCGTTCACTTTCCAAATTTTGTTCAAAACTTTTCGTTCAAATCTTTACTTTCCATTCAACATGAAGAGGTACTATATCACGTGACCATGACCAATTAGACTTTTAACAAATTTTAACATAAATCGTTGATTTCAGTCGGTGTCTTTGTTTATATCGAACACGGAGACAAAAGAGTAATAAATGATAAGAGTAATAAGTCTGTAGCTGATAATTTATGCAAAACAAAATGGCGTCAAATATACCACGATTTCGGCACCCGGTACCATGGCCCAAAAAGGCTGCCATGCTGGATGTCAACAGCCTCCTTTTGGGCCATGGGGACGAGGTTTTCGATCACCACATAACCCTTAATCTTGAAACAAGAGCAGATATTGATTGGTGGGTAAACTTCCTACCCTTATGGAATGGAAAGTACAAAATTTTAAACCCACAGGTTGCCCTAGCCCCACACATGCAACTTTTTACGGATGAATCAGGCTCAATAGGCTTTGGTATATATTTCAATGGTAAATGGGTATCATGCTCCTGGCCTCCACAAGTCCAACAGTTTTCAATCCAATGGAAGGAACTGTTTCCAATTTATGTTGCCTGTCGTCTCTGGGCTCCCACTTTCACTGGCAAAAGGATGCTCTTCCACTGTGACAACCTGGCAGTAGTAAATATCTGGTCCTCAAATAGCTCCAAATGTCCAAATGTCATGAATCTATTACGAAAACTGTTTTTCATTGCAGCAAAGTTTGAGTTTACTGTTTTTGTAAAGCATATTGCTGGAACTGACAACTCTATTGCGGACTCCCTTTCTCGTCAGCAGGTAACAAGATTCAGAGAACTCGCACCACAGGCAGAGGCAGAGCCGACCAGAATTCCAGCCGATTACTGGACACTTTGAAGAAAGAACTAAGTGGTTTTCAAGAGTTGTCAATTTCGTATTCATCTCGTCAGACTTATTCCCAGGGTCAGCGTTCATTTCTGTCATTTTGCACAACACATGAACTGCAGCCATACCCACTTAGTGAATCAACTCTAAGATTATACACTACATACTTGGCAAGATCACTCAGTTATGCAACAATTCAAACATACTTAGCAGCAGTCAAACATAAACACATTGAACAAGGTTTCCCACCAGCTTTTCAGCAAATGCACCTTTTACGTCTTCTATTACGAGGAATCAAAAGAGCCAAAAGTTCTGTTGCCCGCCCTAAAAAGCTCCCTATTACTACAAACATTATGCGGATATTAAAAGGCAATCTAAGATCTGCAGCGTTCCATGAGTCAGACAAACTTATGCTGTGGGCAGCCTTTGCTCTTGCCTTCTTTGGATTTCTGCGCTCATCGGAATTTTGTGCCCCTGCGCAGCACTCCTTTGATCCACAACGCACGTTATTGGTGAAAGATGTAAAACTTGTTAACTCTGTGGTAGTCGTGCAGATTAAAGTGTCAAAAGTGGACCCATTTCGACAAGGCCAGTCAATTCAATTAGCTGCATCAAATCGAAGCTTATGCCCATTTCGCGCCATCAATAATCATTTGGCTAACTGTAACGATGCAAACAAGCCTTTATTCAAGTTCAGTGACAATACGTACTTAACCAGAGCTAAGCTAACATCCATCCTACAGCTGTTGTTACCACAGACATCCAACAATTCACGTTATACTTCGCATAGTTTCAGAGTTGGAGCCGCAACTACAGCCGCTGCCGTTAACACACCTGATTGGCTGATTAAAGTCCTGGGTAGATGGAGCAGTGACTGTTACCAGACATACATACGAACACCATTTGAAACAATTGCGAATATACCTAGAATTCTTACTAGTGCTAATGTTGAGCCATTAAATACATGGCAACCATCTTAAAATGTTGTGTGGTGGTTTGGGATCAATTTTGGCAGTTAGGCCGCTGAATAGCGGCATTTTACCTTAGGATTAAGTACAATTTAGGTAACTTTTACCCACTACAGTCTACCCCTTCCTTGTCTGGTAGGCTAAAAAGTCACCCTAGGAGATTGTTCATCTTTCATTAGTGTATTACCATCCTCTTAGGACAAATACACCCCAGGTTTTGTAAGGGAAATACACCCCATGTTTTAGAGGGGAAATATACCCCAGGTTACATAAGGGGAAATACACCCCAATATTTCAAGGGGAAATATACCCCAGGTCATATGAGAGGAAAGATCACCCCAGGTCGTTCTAGGGGAAAGATTACCCCCAAACTGCATGAGGGAAAGAGTACCCCACTGCAATTTGTTATTTCGTTGCAAGTTTCATTCTCAATTCCGCAATTTGTTATTTCGTTGCAAGTTTCATTCTCAATTTCGATACGATCCCACAAGCTGCCACACAACGAGTCTTTTGTGCTTACAATTGTGCCTAGTAGTTGTATGATAGTATGTAAATTGATAAGGTCATTGATTCGTAGTCTGTCAAGCAGTAGAGGCGTAGGGCGTTAATNGTCATACAAGGGGAAAGATTACCCCAGGTCATATAGGGGAAATATTACCCCAAGTTGCGTGAGGGAAAGAGCACCCTCTTTTTATTGGGGAAAGAGTACCCCATCGTAGTTTTGTTATTATTGCAAGTTTCTGTTATCAGTTAATACGATCCCAACAAACCGCCACACAGCGAGTCTTTTGTGATTACACGTCTGCGTATTAGTTATATGATGGCATGCATGTTGATAGGGGGGTCAGTCATTAGCCAGCAGCACAGACATAGGGCGTTAACGGCACATTTTTTCCGTCACAACTTAAAAATGTCAGAATTTGAAAATGGATCTCTTACCCGCACAATTTGAAAACGACATCGTGTGAACACTCGAAAACGATGAAAGCGGAACATTTTTCGACGCTTTCAAATTTTCTACCGTTTTTAAATTGTACCTGTATCGTCACAAGAGGCTCAACGTATAGTGGTGAGGGTGCATTTGCATATATTAACCCTATTTGGACCGGGGGGCGTTTTTCGCCCCTCTACCAAACTTTCTTAACCCTATAGTGGTTGGGCTATCTGAACTACCCTATTTTGGTTGGGGGGCAAAATAGCCCCCCCCCCTACCTAACTCTTGACTGATAATAGGTAGAGCAACCGGATTTGGTCTGCTAATAGCCCCGGGCATGTAATTTTCAAAAATTTAAAAAGTAACCTAAAATTTGCCACAGATATTGCTCATATCAGCATTTTCCTTTGTGTGGTCCAGAAAAGCGGCAAAATCAGCCAAAATTAGGAAGTATGAGATAAAATCAAATTTAGAGCATAATTTCCATCCAGGCATGAAAATTATGATAGATTACATCAATTAACACTACTCTGCAAAAGAAATTTGCAAAATATTGCGATTTTGCTACTTTTTTCGCGAGAATTGAGATTTGAGAATTTGCGATTTTGACAGGGTCAGTCCCGGAAAATTGCCTTCCTCCCTCTCATTCGTCAAAATATTTCAATGAAACTTTATGAGTACTTCCACAATAGGTAGTTGCTAAAAGTCAAAGAGTTTCGTTGTTTGTAATTTTTAACCTTGCGGAGTTATCAGAAAAAATCTACTAGGGGGGGCAAATTTGCCCCCCCAACCAAAATAGGGTTAAATATCTCCGCCGCTAGTGTAGGTATGAAGCTGCAACTCCTTTACTTTTGCTAAAATTTAATTGGCTACAATATTTTAAGAATTTCATTGTCCATTGTTGCACCACGTGACCTTCAGATGCCCTTATTTGGAGACAGAAATCATAAAAAGCTCACTAATTTCTATCAACTAACGCAAATCATAAAGTTATATACACCATTCGATTCGTCTTGAAGAGTACTTTCAGTTGATATATAGTTTGGTTATATTTGCTGACATCTGCAAATTTTAATGTTCATGACGTCATTTATCATTATGACGTCATAGTTTGAATAAATTAGTGTGTTATATTTCAAAACATGCAAAAAACAGTGTTAGGGTACTTTGTACTAACTAATTTCACTATTTAGAAGCCTAAAAATAGAAAATATATGACAATAGAAATCTCAGTTAAACTATTCACTTGCTAATTGCTCTTAATTAGCAAGAGTTGCAATCTAAGTTGAAAAATTTTGGTGTAAATATCTTCCTCTACTCTTACTTGATACTATTGGCTACAATTCTGCCCGTTATCTTATGTTGATCTGGAGGAATTTTGCTTTTTAAGCCAGTAGCTGAATTTTGATCATTTTCCTATTGTTTTTGGTTGCCTAGCAACGAACCACGTGATTAATTAAACTCTATTGTTATATTTGTAAAGCTTACTGTCCAAGGAACAATTGGGATAAGTTCCATTGTTATATCTCTTTTAGTTTTGGAAAAAAAGAGGGGGGCGGCGAAAAGGCCCACCCTGTCGAAAATGCTCAAATTTCAACCCAGTCCCAATTGGGTTAACGCATTGCATGAAGTACTTACTGTACATATGAGGTTCTCTTGCTTATTCTCCATATGACTATTATTTCGTCTTTTTGTATCCTTCCTTCTGGCGAATTAAATACAGCTCCTAGAAGAACCACGGGTTGTAGGAAAAATTCGGATTGGTCTTTGGAAAATGTTGTGGTCATAGTTTGCGGTTTTAAGATTAAATTTGCCGCGATGTTTTCACAGCGGCTTCCTGATATTTAGTAGCCACTCGACGGTTGACCCAGCAGACGCTAATCTGCCAGTTGGAGGAGTTGCCGTTTGAGTGGCATATGGCTCTAGATCACGTCAATCTGCCACGCGCAACAGCGTCTGCTGGGTCAACCATCCAGTGGCTACTAAATATCAGGAAGCCGCTGTGAAAAGATTGCGGCTAATTTAATCTTAGAAACCGCAACCTATGACCACAACATTTTCCAATGACCAATCAGAATGTTTCCTACAGCCCGTGGAAGAATGCTAGCTTTCACTGCGTAATAATGATAATATTTGAATTACCGTCTGTTTTGAAATCTGTTTTGAAATAGTACTGTACAGCAGTATCTACGTAGGTATAATGTTAAGACTTAAAGACCCTTTCTTGACCGGCAACCTTTGCACGCCTTTATTATTGTTTACAAAACTTAAGGTGGCTGTATCTAGACTGATTACAATGTGTCCCAGTGGTCTCTCCTCAAAATGAGACTACCGCCAATTTATCAACAGTGATGCGTACGATGATGTAATAAGTCCTGTGTTCATTCGATCACACGCAAAATATGGCGGTTTACTGACAACTCACTGCTACGATGAAGGAATACTTCCAAATCTCATCACAAGTCAAAGTGGATGTCCGAGAAATAACTGCAGATATGTTCCCTAAGAGGAAGTAGACCAAATTGAATCAATAACCTTTCACCTACCGGTTCTTATTCTGGCATATATTTCCGTTATTGCTCGAACAAGAGGAGTCCAGTCCAACGAGTGAGGTACAGTTCATTACATTTCTCAGTTTTAATCTTTGGGTTTCTAAATGCATTTATTTGTTGAGTTTAATGCTTGACCATAAAAATAATTAAAATATATTCGATCTCTGATGCTTTCTTTACCGCAAACGAGATCATTTCCTCTCCACTCCTCTCTGCCATTGTAACCTAAAATTCTTTCCTCTAATTCCCACAACTCCGATTATGCAGTACGAAAATACATGCTTAAATACATTGTTTATGAACTAAAGAGACTATTGATATAATTTGTTGACCATTTACGCGATTTCAGTCGAAGATTAAGACGGATTACAACTGTGCTATTCTATCTGGATGTCAAATACGAATCCAAACGAAGCGAAGCTGTGGTGAACAGAAATCGAGGGCCGCAAAGGCTGCCGGTCAGGAAAGGGTCTTTAAAANTCTTCGCAATTGGCCTCATTAACAAGTAAGATTTCCAGAGGTATTGGCATATTAAGATACGCTAAAAGGTACGTGCCTGCATCCACTGTTAAACAGATGTACAAAAGCCTCGTGGAACCTTACTTTAGATATTGCTGCCCTGTTTGGGGGAATGTTGGTGAGACCTCTCTTAATAAACTCCAAAAGCTACAAAATCGTGCTGCCAGAATAGTTACCGGCAGTCGATATGACCAGTCAGCCTTGCCACTCTTTCGTGCCCTAGGATGGCCCACGGTTAGGGAATTGATTGATTTTGAGACACTAAAAATGGTTTTCAAATCCCTAAACGGTGATGCGCCGTCCTATATGAGCGACATGTTCAATAGAGTGAACGAAACAACCTCTCGCGTACTGAGGAATTCTAATATAAACCTTAGGACTCCAATGTTAAGGACATCAGCTGGTCAGAGATGTTTTTCATTCAGAGGGGCCAGTCTCTGGAATGGGTTAAATGATGAATTAAAAGGAGCACCTACTCTAAAGAAATTCCGGGAAGGGTTGATGAAATCCCACAAAGCATAAGTAAAGATGCTTTATGCAATGAACTCTTTTAATTTTACTTTAATTGATATTATTTTAATTAGATTGTAATACCTTAGTTTAGTTTTAGTATTTTTATTGCATGGCCCCCTGTAAATCAGTTTTTCTCTAACTGAGGGGCTACCATGCCTAAAAAATTGAAAATGAAAAAATGAAATGATCTCTGATGCTTTCTTTACCGCAAACGAGATCATTTCCTCTCCACTCCTCTCTGCCATTGTAACCTAAAATTCTTTCCTCTAATTCCCACAACTCCGATTATGCAGTACGAAAATACATGCTTAAATACATCGTTTATGAACTAAAGAGACTATTGATATAATTTGTTGACCATTTACACGATTTCAGTCGAAGATTAAGACGGATTACAACTGTGCTATTCTATCTGGATGTCAAAAACGAATCCAAACGAAGCGAAGCTGTGGTGAACAGAAATCGAGGGCCGCAAAGGCTGCCGGTCAGGAAAGGGTCTTTAAAGGGAATCGACATAGTTAAAAGCTGGCCTGGGACAAGTTAAAAATATAGTCTATTGTATTAGATACTGTTGGCACACGCCGTTTCATTGTGTAGCTGAAAAAACAATTATTATTATTATTATTATTATTATTACTATTATTATGGATTTATTTAAAGTAGGCATAGCTATAAATAGCTATAAAAAAGAAGCTAATTCAAGCCTACTATCTAACAAAGTAAAATTGTTTAAAAAAAGAAAGACAATACAATACAGAATACTTGGCAACAGATTTGTACAATATTTACAATGTTTTCAATATTTACAATATTTACAATATTTTCAATTTCAATTTTCAATGTCATGAATATTTTCAGCTAAAGCTACGTGAAAAACTCATATAATATGATGCTAAAAATATTACGGAAAATGAATAACGTGTGAAATCTAATAATCGTAATGCATCTAAACCAATAATGCCGAAGAGGACATATGGAAAGAACTCTAATAGAGCTTTCGAACCATATGCCCTCGTTTACGTGGTTCATAGAACAAGAACATTCATGTTTTTTAAATACAAGAAATTTTAATTATACTATTGAAAATACTTTTTTGGTTATAAAAATGATTTAACTACGCAGGAAAATAGAGGCAAGCAGAGGATAGAGAGAGGAAGAAGAAATGATAAAGAAAAGCTCCGGAAGAGAGTTTGTGGACCAATGGATTTTCAATTCTTAACCCTATTCTAACCGGGTAAATTTTTATCGATTTTCTACCGGGGGGGGGGGCGTTTTTCGCCCCCCCTAATCATCTCCGCAACTATAACAGCTATGATAATGAGACTTGCACTGTATCATAATTGAACAATGGAGAATTCAAAAATAGCATTAATTAGTTTGTGGTCACGTGACTGGTTGCTAGGCAACCAAAAACAATGCAAATTTTGACAAAATCGAGCTATTAGCATAAAAAGGTCTATTTTTACTAAACAACTGGGTAAAATCACCATAAAACTATCCAAATACCTGCTTGATATCTTTGCTTTGCAATTTCATGTAGTTTGATATCAATATGTTTGGTTTCTAATTAATTAACTAATTAATTATGGACAATAAGATTCAATGCAAAATTGTCAGCCCAATAATGATGGTTAAACACCATCAATTTCACATTTACTTGGTGAAATCAGACGTCTTCATCAATATTTGAAATCATTCCATGATTTTTCATTCAAAAATTACTAATTAATTAGAAATATGACGTCATAAAGATTGATGACGTCATACAATTTAAAAATTGCTGATGTCAGCAAATATAGATAAATTATATATCAAATGAAAGTACTCATCGAGACGAATCGAATGGTATATATATTGATGAGATTTGAGAAGAATTAAAGAAATTANAACTATCCAAATACCTGCTTGATATCTTTGCTTTGCAATTTCATGTAGTTTGATATCAATATGTTTGGTTTCTAATTAATTAACTAATTAATTATGGACAATAAGATTCAATGCAAAATTGTCAGCCCAATAATGATGGTTAAACACCATCAATTTCACATTTACTTGGTGAAATCAGACGTCTTCATCAATATTTGAAATCATTTCATGATTTTTCATTCAAAAATTACTAATTAATTAGAAATATGACGTCATAAAGATTGATGACGTCATACAATTTAAAAATTGCTGATGTCAGCAAATATAGATAAATTATATATCAAATGAAAGTACTCATCGAGGCGAATCGAATGGTATATATATTGATGACATGTGAGAAGAATTAAAGAAATTAGAGCCACTTTAGTGATTTTCTTTGTGACCTGTCTCCAAATAAGGGCATCTGGTGGTCACGTGGTTAAACAATAGGCATTGAAATTTTAATTTTTTGGTTGCCAATTAAATTTTAATAAAAGTCAAGAAGTTTCAGCGTTATAGCTATCATCGTTTAAGAGCTATTAAAATAAGTTTGGTAGGGGGGGCGAAAAACGCCCCCCCCCCCGGTTAGAATAGGGTTAATAGTTGCTTGTACCGCTTACCGAAGTTCTTTTTTGTAGGAGATGTCCTAGCTTTTTTTGGAATATCGTTCCAAATTTTACATCAAAATTTGTTATGAGTCTACGTTTGTAATTAGTTCTGGCTACTGGGAGGGAGAAGTTTCCAGAAGTTGCTTGTCTCTGAAAGTGATGTTTTCAATAGTTAGTTGGAAGAGATCACTGACAAATTTCTCACAGTTTCCTCTGGAGATGTCGTACATGAATTTGGCACATTCTAGCTTGTAAGTGTCTTGCAGATTTAAGGACTTTAGTATTTTAAACAGAGGCTTGCTGATTGTTTTATGTCATTGGGAAGTACCTGCCATAATCTACACCCAAGAAACGATATCGTCCCCAAGCCATAGCACGTAGTACGCGCTTGTGGCAATAGTAGATTATGGCAGCTTCCTAACCCATACGGACTGTGTTTTTCGACGAAGATCTCTTCCATGAAACTAGGATAATGCTCCCATTTTGTCTTATAGATCTCAGTTCCAGCAGCTGTAAATTCCTTACGTGGATTGGGACCTCATTGTCTCTGAATAACATTGTATCAAAATCTGATCTCATGTCTTTGTAGGTTATCCGTAATGCCCGTTCGTGAATACGATTAACTTTATTGCTTAGTGTTATATCACAGAACATCCAAACAAGTGGACCGTAGTTGAACTGGGACAAGATAAATGCCTTCATTTTTCGTTTTAGTTGCTCAGTATCAAGAAAGTAAGAAATTCTTGAGAGAGCATGTAGCTTTTGACCAGCTTTTTTGCAGATGGACCTTACTGACTGTTTAACCCTATAGTGGTTGGGCTATCTTGACTACCCTATTTTGGTTGGGGGGGGGGCAAAAAAACACCCCTATCTGACTGTAGATTGGCAACAGATATGAATACCTAAATTGGCCTGTATATAGCTCATAACAAGTACTTTCCAAAAAATCTATATATAATGCTAAAAATAGAACCATGAAATTGCTGACGTCAGCAAATATTGACTGTGGTCATCAAAAATTGTCAAATTTTGCATGTTTCAACAAAATTAGCCAGAAAATTATTGTTTCTTATCTGAAATGCAAAATTTCGTCCTGATTTTGAAGAAGGATGCCTTTGAACCTTAACGCCAAAAATATAGCGGAATTTGATAATTTTTTTGCAATTTTTGGTGACAGCCAATTTGAGCTTTTTGCGAAAATTTAGAAGAATCGCATAATTAGCCAAATTTTGCCCATCCTAAATTTTGGCACTAAAATGACAATTTGGAGTGTTGTTACACCCAGCAATCCAAGAATTAATTCTCTTTGATCATTTGGGCAGGAACAGTGAACATGTATGCGAAGGAGAAATGCAAGCGAACACTTTGGTGAAAATAATCAATGTCAAACAGTAGGATAAACCATATTGCGCAAGTAAACATTATATTATGTGAATAAATTTAATTAGAAATATACTTCCTTTCAATCAAAGACAATTTATTGAAAAAGAACCACACAGCTCTTCGAGAAAATAAAGATTACATAACAATCATAATTTTTCAAATTTCAAATTTTCAGACATCCCCTGCAAAAATTTGGTCCCAACCCCCTCCTAATTAAGCTTTTATTAAAAAAAAATTTCACTAGGTTTCTAAGACGTTTTTAGGAAAAGTCACAAAGTTTAAAGAAGAAATATTTACTCAATTTGGAGTTATTAATAAAAAACCAACAGGGGGGGTGCCCTACAACCAAAATAGGGTTAACTGTATATAATGTATTTAATATAACTATGATCTTTATTCTCTTGCTTAGTATTGCGTTTATTTTCTTATTTAGTATTGCTGAATGGATTTATGTATACATAATTTAAAATGAATCGTTCTTCCATTTGAGTAGGGAAAACCCCGAGTAAAACATTTTTAATTGGTGTGGGGGAATACTTGACTTGAATCTGTACGGGAGTGTACCCACTAAAAAAACAATTTAACCAGCTCCAGAATTTTTCTTTCCAAACGATAGCTGACTCTAGAAAAAATCGGTGAAAAGTATACTATAAAACGTAAAAATTGGACAGAGCACCCGCTCTAACAAGATAAAAATTTTTGAAAACTTTTTGTAACCAGCTGAAGAAAATTTGCCTTCTTTTGATACCCTGCACTAGGACAAAAGAGGTGAAAACGTACCCTTAAAAATAGACAAACATCCCCGTCAGACAAATATATTGCCCCCCCCCTTCCCATGGCGAGGACCCACTTTAGGGCAAAAAATCGTCAGGTTGCAATGTGAGGAAAAATATGAAGACAATGGGAGAACAAGAAGGATTGAAGGATAAAATAAATTAATGTAACTGAGAGAGGATAAAAACAAGAAAGAGAGAATAGATGACAAATCAAGAACCTCAACAAGGCGATTGAGAAAATAATGCCTTTAACTTGTGTTTTAGCGAAACGACATAGCATAAATGTTACTGGCAACAGAAGAAGGATGTTTATAATCTCTATACACGTTGGTACTGCTTAGGGAGCTAGTAGTCTACTTTTCCAATGATAACATGCCTAGATAGGTACAGGGGCGGATCCAGACCGAAGTTGAAGGGGGGGGCAACCTGCAGAGAGGACGCCAAAAATACAATAGACGAAAGCGCGCCGGAGGCGCGCGAAAATTTTTGGACTCCAGGTTAAGAAGATTCTTTGATTTTTCTTCTAAATAATGCCTTGATTTGTATGTTTCACCCCATATTCTAATCAAAACAGTTAAAAAAGAGTGCGGTAGAGTCATGACGAGGGGCGCATTTCTCGCCAAAAGGGGGCGCCAAGCTGAGTTTTCATCGTGAAGGGGGGGCAGTTGCCCCCACTTGCCCCCCCTAGATCCGACACTGGATAGGTAAATCACACTGTGATCCTTTTTTTCGCTAAATTTGAGTTGTTGTATTAAATCGTTGTAAGGGTCATTCGTAGTGGGAACTCGATGACCTTGTGTCCTTTCTTCGCTACGAATGACAAATTTTTATTTACCTTTAGTTAAACTGTTGCTGTTACTTGGTATATTCTAATATTTTATGATTATAGAAACAAACAATTTTAAGTCAACCTTTTTCAACTTGTGCTTATGCCTTCTCTTTTTTCGCACCTTTTGGACTCAACTCAAGATTCCTCAATAAAGTCACCAAGTTGATGCAATGGAGGAAGATTAAATATCAGGCACATTTCCTTGTTTAAATGAAGGGACGAAAATTTCTCCCGTTAGTAATAGCCGATTGTAGCAACATTTCAACAG
>REGM01000032.1:648058-674698 GCA_004194415.1 Aurelia aurita
ATAATAATAATAATAATAATAATAATAATAATAATAATAATAATAATAATAATAATAATAATAATAATAATAATAATAATAATAATAATAATAATAATAATAATAATAATAATAATAATAATAATAATAATAATAATAATAATAATAATAATAGTAATAATAATATACTAATACTATTAATAATAATAATAATATCTTTATACAGGTCACAAGATTCAGCTACTGGAACCTGCTATCACTCTGGGACCTGTTAAAGTAAAAAGTATATACGATATACTGCAAGTTTAAAAGCCCTTTATCCGGCACAGTTGCAGATCTGCAACAAGTTATTTAGGAGGCCATGTTGGTCTAGCCTCTTCCTCGACAGAGAAACCCCAGAATCCCATGCAAGCATACCAATCTGTGATTGTGTTGCCATGTTGCCATGTTTGGTCTTTCTCAAAGCAGCCCGCAAGGCGGGCAAGGAGGATGTGAGAATCTCGCACTTTGAGGTAAGGTGAGAAGGCCTAAATCGGCCATCAAACATTGCAAACATTTATTTGTTTCTCTTCTCCTAATCTTGTTCACACTAAGTGCATCCTGCAGTTAGAGATGTTACTTCTGGCACGAGTTCGCCTTCACGGCTTTGGCTCTCGTTTTCATTGGAAAATAATTTTCAAAAATATTTTGTTGCAAATATGCAACACTGCCAATAAAGGTCATCATCTGCCATCTTGGTGTAAAATCTCATTGAAGAAACACATGGAACTGCTCATTATGGCCAATGACTACGTTAGGTTTGCTCTTACAACATATTGTAAAATAGGGCCTAAGTTTGCATCTATAATATTCAGCATTATAATTTTTTTCAATTTTTTACCCATTAGTAGCTAAAGAAATACTGCTTCTTTTTTGCAGGCATGAATTTTTTACCAAGCAAGTGGTTTGTTTTGAAAGACTCATTGGAATTGGTTTTACTCCAAGAGGATGTCATTTTAGTTCAAGAACATATTAGTTTAGTTCAACTATGAAAATGATCATAAAGGATCCTGATGATGATCAGCTGATCGGAGGATTCTAAACAAAGATTTTAGATTAGTTTATATCATACAACACACGAGGAAAACATTGATCCAGTGCAGTTTGTAGGAAAATGAGTATCTGTCTATGCCTATGAAATGGGGGAAAGGATTACAAACTTTCAGATAATTTTCTTTCTTTAGGGTTAAATATCGCAGCTCAAAACTTACAAAGTTTATCATTTGAATGTTATAAGATTAGCAGGGCATGATATAATAACATTGACAAACCCTTGTTACAGTTAAGGGATGCAATGAAGGAAAGTATTCCACTGAAAATCTTATCATGGATAGCACTTTGCCATCTCAATGTTCTAATATCTCCCTCACAAAATGTCCATTTGCGGGTGAGCCCCTTTAGTGTAGACACCCTAAAATTAGGGGGAAATAAAGTTTCTGCTACCAAATATGATATGAGTTAGCAATATAATTGTCATTATGCAATATTATTGTGTTTTGTTGCAACAATGCAATATATAGCATGAAATGAGGAATATCTGTCTTAGTAAATTCTTGCGCACTTTGCGTCCTTACTTGGCAATGTTGCAAATCTGCAACAAATTGAAATCCCCAAATTTTGGGGGCAAACTTTATTTTGTGTTGATTTATAGTTTATTAGCATTGAAATGAGCAACATATCCAAGAAAAATAATTTTAGCACCATTTTATCCATATTTGCCAGATAAAGGGTTTAAGTTGAAAATTTACATGTTTTTATCAATTAAAATGGTCTCTTAATTTAGTCTTAAAACGTAATAAATGCTTGTTCGACTTTTAGATCGTTCGGCAATTTGTTGAACAGTGAAGCCCCTTGGTATTGAATGCTTTTCTTATAAAGGCTTCAAGTTTCGTCTTTGGGAGTTTCAAGTTAACCGCAAGCTCTGACCTCTGGTTCAAGCTCTGACCTCTGGTTCTTTTTCCATGATTAAATTTTTCAAAATAATCTTTAAGCATATCCGGTACCAATCCATTTACACATTTGTATGCGAACAGTGATGCTTTTCTGTGTCTTTCCGATTGTAATGATGGCCATTGACCTGACGAGGTTTTCTCAAACACACAAGTTTCTGCACGATCTTGGAGTCTTTCAAGCTTATTGACGTTTGACTTTGATAAACATAGCATAATTAGAAACAAAAATACAATATATAAATAATTGTAGTACCATAAAATAGCGTAGATGTATAAAACACGACGTTTCGAGCATGTATTCGTTATCAAGTGAATCGAAATAAATCGAGTGGAGCAAAGGGAAGGCAAGATTCGACAAATAGGAAAGAACGTGTGATACGACGTGACGTAACCTCAGTAAGTAATAGGAGGAAGGTAAGAACAGAGTAAGAAAAGAAAGAACCTATTGTAGATATGTAAATTGCTTATTAAGTCCATTAGGATAAAGAGTTTTTAGGCTAAAAATTAAACGTTTCTCCAAAGTCTTGCGTTTAGTGCTGTCCTGAGGGGCATACAATAAACCAAGGATGGACATGTCGGCAGTTGAATGGTCGGCTGAATTGAAGTGTTTTGATATATTGCTGTCAGGATCGTTTTCGTGGTCTTCTTTAAGATGGATTTTGTTTCGAACATTTCTCATATGTGCTCCAAAACGGTTGTTGATTTGTCGGGAGGTTTCGCCGATGTAGAAGGATTGACATTTGGTGCAGATGATGCAATAGATGACACAGGATGAAGAGCAGGTAAAGTTACATCTGATGTTGAAGGAGCGGTTTTGATTGGTGATAGTGGTTGATTGGTTGACGTGGGTGCAAGTCAGACAAAGGCGATGTTGGCAAGGGGAAGTACCAGGCTGTTGCATAGTTTTAAAGTTTGTTCTGACCAGGGAGTCCTTTAGATTTTTGTCTCTACGAAAAGCCATCAGAGGAGGTGCATTGAAGATGTTCTTTGTTTTTGTGTCATCAGTGAGGATGTTGAAGTTGTTATAGATGATGTTCTTTATGTTGCTGTTAAAAGGGTGATAGGTCAGGGTGAAAGGAATGCGGTTGTTGCTGTTTTCGTTGTTGGATGGTCGAAGGGCATCGTCTTGAGAAAGATCTTTAACTTTGTTGAATGCTGCTTGGGTGATGTGATCTGGATAGTTGTTGCGTTTAAAGAAAGAAGACATCTCGGATGCTTTTGAATTGAAATCATCATCATCCGAACAAACACGGCGGAGACGGCGCATTTGGGAGTAGGGGATGGAGTCTTTGCATTTCTTCGGATGTGATGATTCGTAGTTAAGAAGGCAATGGGCATCTGTAGGTTTGTAGTAGATGGATGTGGAAATCTGGTTGTTGGAGATGCTAAGGAGGATGTCCAGAAATGGCAGGCTTTCTTCGGTGATAGAATGAGTGAATTGCAGGGCTGGATGAAAATTGTTAGTGTAGTTGATGAAATTCTGGAGATCGGCCAATGAAAGAGAGGTTGCTCCAACGATGTCGTCGATGTACCTTTTGATGAGGCAAGGCAAAGGACCGTCATAGGATTCGTAGATAAGCTGTTCCTGGTGGCCAACGAAGAGGCAGGCATAACTTGGGCCAAGTTTACTACCCATGGCAACACCAGATATCTGAAGATAATATTGATTGTTGAATGAAAAGGCATTAGTGGTAAGGACCAATTCAGCAAGGCGAAGAAGAGTGGTAGTTGGTGGGCTTTGAAGACGTCGTTTGTCAAGGAAAAACTTGAGTGCTTGTAGACCATCGTTGTGGGGAATGCATGTGTAAAGTGATTTAACATCCATGGTAAAAATATATTTGCTGGGTCCTGTAAATCTGAATTCTTTGAAGATGCGAAGGGCGTGTGAAGAATCTTTGACATACGTGGGAAGATCTTGGACGATTGGTGTGAAGATGGAGTCCAGATAGGCTGCTATTTGAGATGTGGGGCAGGAAACTGCTAATACGATGGGGCGACCAGGATTATCAGGTTTATGAATCTTGGGCAGCATATAAAAAACAGAAGTCCTAGGATGTTGAAAATAAAGTGTAGAAGCGTTGGATGGAAGATTTTCGTTGTTAATCTCTTCTTTGACAAAGTTGATGATTGTTTTGTTGAAAGATTTGGTTGGGTAATTATGATAAGAAACTTATCATAATTAGGTCAGAATATGTAATCAAAGGCCGTATCATCATTTTGTAGATTGATTCTGCTGCTTGAGTTGTCAGTTTTGTCTCACACGCTTCAAAAGATGCACTCTTGTCATCGCTTTGCGATAAATCTTGTCAAATTGATCTGAGAAAGACAAAATTTTGTCCACACTTACTCCAAGATATTCATAAACCTCGCTGTTAGTAACTTCTGTTCCGTTGATCATAATCTTGACTCCTGGTGGACCTTTCAAAACCATAGAGAACAAGTTCTGTTTTCCCTTTTTTCAGGTTTAGTACCAATAAATTTTCTCGAAACCAGCGTACAATTTGGTCAATCTGTTTATTTATTGTGTTTTCAATAATTTTTCTGTCAGAGCTTGCACAATAAATGACAGTGTCATCTGCATACATCAAGACATTACATTTTTCAAGTTGTAGATGAAAATCATATCTTATTGTTCTGTTTTATTAACTGTTAGTACGTTAGACTTTTTCCTTTGTTCTAATTCATTAGTAGCTGTAGAGCCATGTACTTAGGTATAGTGCTGCATTCATTAAAAAAAGATCACGGGTATAGCTATAATGATAAATTTGATTTTGGGATCAAATTCATGATTTTCGTTATTTCGTGTTTAACATTTTGGCTAAACAAGTTTTACACTATCTTTTTTTTCTCGGTCTTCATTTTTTTCCAAAGCGACCAGCCAGCCTCGATTTCCAAGGATGTGCACTTAGGGCCTGTTCATATGGAGAAACTTTCCCCGGCATTTTCCAGGTGAAGCGGGAATCCCGTCTAGCCGGGGAAATGGTCGTTGACCTTTCATACGAGTATAGTTTAGCCAGGGAAACTAAACAATAGTGCTTTGTCTCTGGCGCCAAGGATTAACGATTAACAAAAGAGTCTACCCCGCTTTGCCGGGAAAACCTGTTCATCTGGGAAAATCTTTCTTCGCCTAGGCGGGATCCCGGTAGTGCTTAAACGAGATCTCGGCCAGCCGGGCAAATGTTTTCTCATGTGAACGCTTGTGCTTTCTTATGTAGTTAAGGTATATGAGGCGGGATCATAGCCTGCGCGCAGGCTAGCGGGATCTCGGCTAGCCTAGAATCAAGCTTCGCCGGGAAAATGCCGGGGAAACTTTCTCCATATGAACAGGCTGTAAGTCGAAATTTCGAAATTGTAGTTACTGTTCACACTAGTAGATGTTTCATAACAGGGATCCAATAATAAGAACTACAAGATCCGTCAACGGCCCCTCACGAATGAACAAAAACAACACACAAAGATACATCAAATAACTCAGTGTCTTTCATCAGAGAAACTTACAGCTGCTCTTCAACAAGATGTTTATAACCGTAAATAATTTGGATCCGATTTTCATGGCAGAAGTATGTGTTGCCAAAGATCTGCCACATCCGACATGACTAATTTCTATGGCAAAGAGACTATCAGGTTTATTGGTGAAAAACTGCATGGCAGACTCTGCCAAAAAAATTAAAGAATCCCAATGATTGGAAATTTTTTAAAGAAATTGCAAGTCTATCATTTGTTGTTGTTGTAGATTTATTTTAATTCGATTTAAATTCGATTATAATATTTGATTGCAGCTGTGAACTATGTGAAAGATATAGCTAGGTTTGTTGTAGCATTATTTTATCTAGAATTGTATATTTTGTATATTTTGTATAGTTGACCTTAATTAGCTCACTGTAATTGAAATTATTCGTTACTGTTACTATTACTATCATATTAGAAGAGTTTGGATCCAGCAGCCTTTTTCCACACTTTGATTCAAATGCCTGTAGAGATCATTGCAAGAGCATTGTGTACATACCCAACCATGTTGAAAAGTTTTTTTCCGTAAACTGCAATGCCTACATTGACCCTAGTTTGCACACTCAAAGAGAATTTCTGAAAAATTCCACAGATGAAAATGCCTTAGTTTGCAGTCTGGTTCAGTGGGAATAGCTCTTGGGGCTTATTTTCTTATTGCAACTCGATATCAAAAAGGGGGAAGGAGTAGCAGTTTGGTGGCAAAACATTTTTAAAGTAGACAGAAAAAACCTCCAAAATTGTTGATAGTTATACAGTACTGCGTGAGTCAGAAAAAAAGTTTCAGCATTTTTTAAATCTGCAAAATTTAGTTTGCTATTGATCTTTAAAATGTGTTCTTTTTCAGTTGATATATATATATATCAAAGCACAAATTAGTTTCAGCTACAATTGACAACTCTGTTAAATTAGGGACCAGTCATTAATTCTTCTTGGGGAAGGGGTGGAAGACATCTGGGAGGGGGATCAAAACTTCATCTATTCAAAGAGAGGGGGAACAAAAATAAAGCACATCTTAAGGAAATTCTAGAAAATTGATATTCCAAGAGGTAAAACATGTAGTTTTTCAGTTTCTAAGTAAAACCCTGCTCATTTCTAACACTAGCTCTTCTAAAAGTAATTCTTAAATAAAACTGTTAGCTTAACTTCACCCGCTCTGTGCTCTTTTCTCAGCATTTTGAAATGGAATTTGTTGCTCATGTGCAAACAGCTGTGATGTATTTTGATGCAATTGAAATCATGGCAGTATAGTGACACTTTTACCAAATATATCGGTATTGGGAGGGAGGCTGAAAATAGTTTCTGCAATGTTGGAGGGGGGGGGGGACAAAAATGTTCAGGCAAATCAGAGTGGGGATGAAAATTCCATGGAATATTTGAAAAGTTCTTCCATTCCCTCCCCAGCAAGAATTAATGACCAATCACTTGCACAGAAGATTTTCAAATGATAACTTGAAAACCCCATATTTCAAGCCATGGGCTTTAAATGACATCATAAACTTGCCTGTATATCAAAACTTTTTTGCTAACAGTATTAAATATGTATAGATAGCTAATACAGTTGATATTTATTACATCAAACACTATGGGTAAATTGAAATCTGCTGGAGGATTTGAATTTTTGAAATTATGGGTGCCCACAAGGAACATTTCATAACGAACCCTTCAAAGGGGAATAAAAATTAGTAGGAAATAGCAAATGTTTGAGATAAATGGCAGCCAAGATCAAGAAAAAAAGTAGCCTGTATCATCGTCAATAGAAAGTACCTTGGTTGCCATTGTTAAAACAATTTGACAAACTATCAGGTAAAGGATTTTGGCCACAAAATTTTGATGTGAAAGGAAGGCTTGGTTTGCGGCCTCAATGCCAATGGCATTGACAATGCCGCTAAGAAATAAAAATGTTTAACTTTCTGTATAGAGAAGCAGCTTATTCAAAAGGGAATTGTTTGATGTTGTTTTTGAACTTCGTTTATCTTACAATCAAGCATCGGAAAATGTTGATCTCATTGCATTTACAACAGTGTCTTTCAAAATATTAGGCTTACAATATTTTTCTAACCATCCAAATATTGAACTAGATAGTACCTGGAAAGTTGATGCAGAAACTACATCTTTAAATGACTCCCACAAAGTGTCACTGATTTTAAGGAAAACAGTTAGTTTTTCCTCTTCGGTTATTTCATTCTTCTCTTGAACTTCAGACTGACTGGTGGTTTTTACAAGCAGTTCGTAATTTTCCTTCATAATCTCCAATGCTTTCATTTCCTTTTCCAAAGCTTCAAGTTCCTCGTCTTGTTTCTGTTTTTGATTCAATAAATATTGGGTATATTCTAATGATTTTTGCAAGATTTGAGCTTTACCCATCTTTTCGTTGCCTGGAACAGCCGCCTGTAAGTTGTCATATCCTCGTTTGATAGCATCCCTTCTCTTTTGTTCGGCAAAAATATGTGATTGCTTTCGTACTCCTCCTTTTGGGCCACTCTCATCCGAAATGTCTTGATCTTCAGAATCAGACATTCTTTCGTCTGTAGGCTCTGCTTTTATGAAAATACCAAAGTCTTCTCTCTCCATTCTACCATGATTTCATATGTTCAAAGTTGTGTACGACTGCGAGTAAGATCAAACTACTTGAAAAGAGTTTAGTTTAGGCCGCTTTGACAAGCACTTTGTTGTTGTCGTTGTTGTCGGCCCATATCCAGAGCTGAGCTAAATAGAATAAATTGAATGCAATAATGCAATAACAATCGATAAATTCTAAATAGATAAATTCCCGGGGGGGGGTGGGGTCACTTCCATATATACTGGTACGAGGTGTGACATTTTTTGGGGTGTGACATTTTTAATTTTATCATGTTAAAAAATAATTCTTTGGGGTAAACTTTTGGGATTTTTGACCCATAATATTAAAGTTTAGAGTATGCATTTTGCATATCCTGTAAATGTTGGGGTATGATTTTTGGAAAATCTATAAATTTTAGGGTGTGATTTCACATGTCAAAATGGCACACCGCCGCGCCGTCATCTCCCTATTGAAGTTACCCCCGGGGATAAATTCAAAATAGATAAATTCTAAGTTGATAAATTCTAAATTATATTCTAAGTTCTAATTTACTTCAATGTAAATAGAATGGGTGGTCATTATAATTGAGNTTTCTGGGGTGCCTTTTTTCAGGCAGAAAATAAATGTTAGGATGTCAGTTTTGGTAAGATCATAAGAAACCATAAATTTTGGGGTATCATTTTTGGTATGATCATAAATTTTAGGGTACAAAAATAATTTTATCATGTTCAAAAATAATTCTTTGGGGTAAACTTTTGGGATTTTTGACCCATAATATTAAAGAGGAACCAGCAGAAAGAGCAAAGATGGGATGTTACGGTAAGACGATATTATTCTGGCTTGTGTTTCATTTTTGGGTTATCGGGGTTCTCGCTTTGCTTCCAGATGCTTTCACATGACTTATGTTTGGAAATTAAAGATTCGTAGAAATTTTAAGCAGCACAGAGGATGCCCTCGGCATAGGCCTATTTTGGTTCCTGAAGTCTCTTGTCTAGTGTTGTTGTGTAATCGAGCTGCCTACGCAAATCAGACCTTGCGAGACAAATTTTCTGCATACCGTTCAGCTTTTATCAATCAACAAACAATTTGATATTTTGACAATTCATTGCGGAAAATAAAGAAAATTACATAAATGCTACCATTGATTTCAAAGACATTTCTTCAAAATATCAAGCCTGAACAACAAATTACACAATCCTACGACCTACGATTCGTAAATAAGACATTTTCTGGCCATAAAAGGGCGTGGTGATCATTTCCGAGAGATTAAAGGGCGTGGTCGTCAAAATTTTTTCCGGGGGCTACGCCCCCGGACCCCCTCATTGTTCCCTATTCTGCACCCCTCAGATTTTTTCCTAGATCCGCCCCTGCTATGATGTTATGGGTAACGTCAACCCCGAAGCCATTTGAACTAAAAATATGATACAAAAGGTTTCAGGAAGCTGTGAGGTTTAAATTGACCCAGACCTTCGCTGTGAAACTTACTAGTGACATGACGGCTAAATCGCGTCACATTTATGAGAATAAAAGCAATTTCAAGGAGACAGATTGAGCTGACCCGGTTTGAAAAGCATTTCTGGTTCATGTAAACGGGGCTTAACCCTAATCTACATGGGGGGGGCAAAAAGGCCCCCCCCAAGCAAACTTCCTCTAATTGCTCTAAAACTACACGTCATAAAACACTAGAACCTAGATGACTTTTAATAAAATTTAATACTGCATCAAATAAAAAATAGGTCATTGTCATATAATTGGTCACGTGACTATGCCATGCCCATATTTGGAGAGAGGTCTCAAAGAAAATGGTTAAAACGTGCATAACATTTCTCATAGACATCTGATTTCCATGAAATTGGTACCAATCAATTTTTCTTGAAGTCTACTTTTATTTGATATATAATTTTTTGTGTTTTGCTGACGTCAGCAAAATTTAAGATAAATGACGTCATACTTACATATGACGTCATATTTATGATAAACATATGAAATAATTAGTATGTTATGATTGAAATTGATCAATTAACAACTCAAGATCAATTTCCTTTAGTTTATATGACTAAACCTTGGTCAAAAATGCCAATATGGCATCATTAAATTTGCTTGGGTATCATTTAGGACTTTGATTGACAGTTTTTATAACAATAGAATTCAAAAAATTTAATTGTTAGCATTTTTCATCAAGAACAATCAATAGTCATCATATAGATAGCTTCAACGATGTTCATTGACAATTTTCCTCTGAAAAATTTAAGTTTTTAGGAGAAGAACCAAAATCAGCAAATTTCCATTGTTTTTGCGTTGCCTAGCAACAGGTCACGTGGCTAATTAGCATATAATTCTATTTTTAGAATCATAATTGCTTGGTAATGATGTGTACCAATTTGCATTGCCGTAGATATCACATTTGCTGAGAAAATTAGGGGGGGCCTTTTTTGCCCTCCCCCCTTGAAAAAGTAGTACTTGATTTACCCATGTAGAATAGGGTTAAAAATGTTACAGATTTTCGTCCTTAACACCATGTTTCTCGCGCAGCTGACATTAGTTAGAAACTTATTTTGGGCTTGGAAACATGAGAAGCAAACTTCGAGATTATTTTTTAATATTGAGTTGGATAATTCAGTTGGAGCGACTCCAGGCTGAAGTGTTTTGACTGCGGTAATTGCGAACAGTAACAGAAACAAAATTAAATATAAGCACTAAAGGGAAGCACGAACGGAAAAAATGGCGGATATTTACAATTCGATTGCAGGCCCGGGGGGGTGACTTGAGTCTTGGGATGACGGGGACGTGCCGCCCAACATTTAGGGAAAGACCCATCCTTAAGGATTTTTGGTCGATTTTCATACCCATTTTTACGGATTTTGAGGGAAAAAGCCTCTTGAACTTGCTACAAATCAAGCTTCATTTCACTTTAAACACACAATTATGAAGAAAAAGTTAGCACCAACCAAGTTTCAGAACTAAAGCGAAAAAAATCAAATATTAAAACAAAAACTCGACAAGTTTTCTGTTACAATTTGAAAAGCTACCCATTTCTTGTGGAACATTTACATTTTGAGACCCATTTTTAGGGATTCTCGAGGTACAAACTTCATCCTTATATAATAGGTAGAGCAACCAGATTTAGTCTGCTAATAGCCCTGGGCATGTACTTTTCAAAAATATAAAAAGCAACCTAAACTTTGCCATAGATATGGCTCACGTCAGCATTTTCCTTTGTGTGGTCCAGAAAAGCGGCAAAATCAGCCAAAATCAGGAAATATGAGATAAAATCAAATTTAGAGCCCAATTTCCATCCAAGCATCAAATAACACTACTCTGCAAAAGAAATTTGCAAAATATTGCGATTTTGCTACTTTTTTCGCGAGAATTGAGATTTGAGAATTTGCGATTTTGACAGGGTCAGTCCCGGAAAATTGCCTCCCGCCCCCTCTTTCGTCAAAATATTTCAATGAAACTTTATGAGTACTTGCACAATAGGTAGTTGCTAAATGTCAAAGAGTTTCGTTGTTGTAATTTGTAACCTTGCGGAGTTATCAGAAAAAATCTACTAGGGGGGGGGGGGGGGTAAATTTGCCCCCCAACCAAAAAAGAGTTACGAGCATCAATCGAAAAATGTNGTAAATTTGCCCCCCAACCAAAATAGAGTTACGAGCATCAATCGAAAAATGTCAAAGAGCGGAGTTTGAGCATTGAAAATAAGACTATAGAAACGGGTGCACCAAATAAGTTGAGTTTTGAGTGAAGAAAAAGGTGTTTAGTTTCCTGGTAACTGTATCA
Source organism: Aurelia aurita (assembly GCA_004194415.1). Taxonomy (NCBI): domain Eukaryota; kingdom Metazoa; phylum Cnidaria; class Scyphozoa; order Semaeostomeae; family Ulmaridae; genus Aurelia; species Aurelia aurita. Next base: position 659,876 of record REGM01000032.1, read on the forward strand.
ACTTTTTTTGTTTCAAAGTTTACATACAGAAAATTTACGTAATGTTTTATCCTATTTCCTCCTGATTTCAAATCTGTAATCAAATTTCATGTAAATTGTATAATTCATGAAATATTTACCAAAGTTTGAACCCTAGCGTAAGTTACTGACCCTATACATCCTCCTACATCCTCAATAAAACTCATTGTTTCTGTTGACTGTCTGTACTATTTGATATGAACAATTTGTCTTCAGATTTGGCATCAGGAAGAAATGTGCTAGAAGCTGCAGGGGAACAGAACCCCCTTTTCGAAACTCAAAACTCAAATTCTTCTCAATTTTGAAACTCCACTTTTCGATATAGCTCGATTATTGCCTGTTTTACAATACTTTGATGTGAAAATACAAAGTTCACCGCTAAAATCTTCTGTGTCCAACTTGTTTTTGGGAGTAATTTAGAACGGAATAACCTTTTTTTATGAGATCTATTTTTAAATCTACTATCTACTTCAGCCTTTCGGCAGTAAAGAGTGCACGGTTCAACAGACGATTGCACAAAATAAGCTGTCGGGGAGTTTTTACCATGATCCTTTGCGTCCCAAGATGAATTGTCCGATCAAATCAGTCTAGATTCTTTTAGACACAAAGGATCGTGGTAATTTTTTCCCAGATGCACAGTGAGTCAAGAGCGGCTGAAACCCTTTACAATCAAACTTCAGAAACTATTTCTGAGTCTTTTCTGCTAGTCTATATACCTTTTGTCATTTATAAATCATAAGGATTTGGCTGACTTTGAATAAATGCAAAGCATAACTAACTCCGTAACCAGTGATCTGATTGCTCAGTTGGAAATTATTCCTCGTGCAACCATGGTGCAACTAAATATTCTTTGTAACCACCATTCTTTCTTTGTTATGAAGCCTTTTCGATTATTTATTGTTTTTGACCTCTTTTCCCATCAGATATCACAGTTTCAAGAACTACTGAATTTTTCAATTTTAAGATATTGTTACTTAAGAAATTGATGAAATCGGCAATTTTAACAATTTCCAAAATTTTTAGGTACTAAAAATCATAAGGGCTAGCTGGGGCCAACAAGTTTTTCGTGTCTGCTATTCAACCGAATGTCACGAGGTATAATTTGTTTTCTGATAATGCCACTTTTCCACTGAAACGTCACTTTTTGGTGTTCAGTGAGATTTTCGATAACGCGAAATTACTGGTACAAAATTCAGAAATTGTCTTGATTCGCGAACTTTTGAACTTACTCGTTTTGAAAAATACTTTGAAATGAACATTTCCTCATTTCTGTAGGAAAACCTACTTGAATTTTATTAGGTATAGAGTACAGTTATCTTTCGTTACTTAACATCACCCGAAGTCGTAAGAATTCGTTTCTGAATTCATAAAATCACATGATAGTTTGTAGGGGCAGAAGCACCGGGAGGGGGGCAAGGGGGGCGGTCGCCCCCCAATGTTCTCCAGGATCGATTTTCTAATTCCTCTAATTCCGGTATAAAATTTTCAGGGGGGGGGGTAAGGCTGATGATATTGGCAATTAAGTATAAATATAGGTTGGTATAACCTTGCTGTCTTTGGTGGCATTTTCCAACGATCTGAAGGGTGCTGCCCTAAAAAAATTCTGTGGGCTTCGCCTCCAAACCCCCGTTCTGTTCACTTTCCGCGCTTGCACATCCCAACAACATAGCTTGAAAACGATCTGCTGTAGGCCCGTTTTTGCAGGTGATTAGTTCTGCTGAGCCTACCATGCCTCCTTTTTGCAAACATTAACCATTACCTCTTCTGCTATAGTACTGGTCATGTGACACGGCGGAAAACCATTTCGAGAAGAGTAGGATACTTCAACCATCTCTTGCATGCAGTGACGTGGCCACGGGGAGGGATGGGAATGCCCACTTCTGTCAAAAGATGGTCCTCGAGATCAGGGCCGTCGAGAGCCAGCTCGGGCCCTGGAGTGATTTGTGGGATTGGGCCCCAAGCGGGGTTTGGGGGCGATGCCCCCAAGAAAATCTTCCGTGACCACGCCCTTCAGACTCTCGGAAAATGAGGGAAACGCCCTTTTTAGGAATAATAGTTAAAAAAATTGCTTAAACATTCTTGGTCAAGGTTATGCAAAAATGGTATTGATGAATCAAGGACATCATTTTGTGTTAGTAAACTAAGAATATCAATACGACGGTTTGTAACACCCAAAACACACTTTAAGGGGTGCCAAGTCATCTATAATGGCCTTAACTTAAAGTCAGCTGTTCTTGCAATTTCACTCTCCATGCTCATTTGCTCAACACTGCAAGATCTGTTAGCCGGTCTTGAGTCATTGTACTTCACAATAAAGTTTTTGATAAACTTGAGTTTGCTGAAATAACGCTCTACTGATGCAGCTGTCCAAGCAAGGTACACAATATTATAAAAGCAGTGCAAAGATTTCAAGGTTAAACTTCGTTATTTTAGTCAGAGTATTTGATTCTCACTTTAAAATGAGGGCATGGTCACGGCACTTTTAAGGCAGATAAATTGTCTTAAAAATGCGCTGTAAAGAGATTTTATAAATATAAATAATACATTTTATGGACCCCCCCCCCCCTCTCGACGCTCCTGCTCGAGGTTCTTTCAAAAACGAGGAGAAAGTAGCTGGGTATAGGTAGGGAGGGTAAGAATTTTTCCAAGAAATGCTGGAAAGTGACCAGAAGAGTCATTCTAAGCTAAAGTAAAGGTTTGCATTTTTAAAAATTTTCCCAGACGCATTATCACAGAACTTGGAAGGTGTTGTATTTTATGCAGGCATATGTTTTGTTCCGACAAATAAAACAAAACGCCAGGCAGTTTCCTGCGTTCTTGAAAGAAGACGGACGGCCTAAGACTGAAGCCATTAAAATCAAACTTGTGTATGAACCTCATGGTGTTCGATTTATTATCTACCTTCAATATCTACTGAATCGTATTACAAAAACTTGTATTTCCCACTCCAGTTCCTTGCGTTTCATATCGTTCGTTAGTTCTATGCGTTATTCACTTCATCGTTGTATCGTAGTTGCTTCTTGCTTCGTATCTCGTTTGTGATTTGTATCGAGAACATTTCTACTNAACTTGGAAGGTGTTGTATTTTATGCAGGCATATGTTTTGTTCCGACAAATAAAACAAAACGCCAGGCAGTTTCCTGCGTTCTTGAAAGAAGACGGACGGCCTAAGACTGAAGCCATTAAAATCAAACTTGTGTATGAACCTCATGGTGTTCGATTTATTATCTACCTTCAATATCTACTGAATCGTATTACAAAAACTTGTATTTCCCACTCCAGTTCCTTGCGTTTCATATCGTTCGTTAGTTCTATGCGTTATTCACTTCATCGTTGTATCGTAGTTGCTTCTTGCTTCGTATCTCGTTTGTGATTTGTATCGAGAACATTTCTACTCTCGAAGTCTCTAACTCATTATTGGCGTGGGGGCGTGTCTCCCATAGGGTGTCCATACGCGAAACAATACACGTAAATAACAAAATACAACAGAAGGCTTCCATTTCGGGGTTAAGCAAACATTGGATTGTGAGAAGCGTTTTAAGACAAAATATAAGGTCTTTCCGCAAAAATTTTCCCAAAGATGGTGATTCTTAGAAAACTGTTACAAAATTGTCAAAGTTTCCAACGGCATTGGTAAAGATGGGATGGAGAAAGGGATTCTAGGCCAATAAAAAAGGATGTTTAATCAAAAAATTTTTCTGCTGATGCCAACTTTCAAAACAAATTTCACAAAATGGTCAAAAATTCTATGGTAATATAGCAAACTTGGGATCGAGAGAAGCGTTCTAAGCCAAAGTAGAGGGCATGTCCTCAAAAAATTTTCCTAGGGGCTTTGCCCCCAGACACCCTCATTTTAATACCCCCCAGTTAATTTGTCCTGGCCACACCGCTGCTTGCATGTCTTGAATTCATTAAGAACCATGTGGAAGTTTTCCCTATAAGTTTATCAAGCCTTACTTTTGATTGTGTATAGCCTGGTAAAAAATTTGCAATAATTCTGTAAAATTCAATTTATTGTCGCTTTCATGGGGATTAAAGAGCTCAAAATGCAACAAATGAATGTGTCAGCTTATGCTGAATGATATTTAAATACGAATACATTGCTCTGATGAAAGCTTAACGTCAAAAATGAAGAAACTAAAATTGGTTTCTGCACGTGTTGATAGGCCCGAAGTCTGACACTGATAACCTTTGATTTCTGAATTTGACAGAATCTGACAGACTGCTGACAATTATAGTGGCCATGAGTGGCGTATTAGGTTGGTTACCGGAATTTTGGCGTTTTCCTAATTGCAAATCAATTAATTTTTATTTCAATCAGTGAAAAGGGCGTTGGTCTCATTTATAGCCAAAGTAGAGGGCGTGGCGCGGAAAATTTTTTCTGGGGCTTCGCCCCAGACCCCTTCTGTTTCCCCCCGATAAAAAATCCTGGCGGCGCCACTGCGTAGGGGCTCTCATGATTAGACCTTTTTACATGCCAGAAAGGAGGTTTGGATAAAGCGTCCAATTGTGGTAAATTTTGTTAAGGATAATAAAAACATGACCCCTGTTCTCAGTAGAAACACTGCTAGCTATGGATTGAAGCAGTTGATTCGGATCTCAGAACACTTTTCGGAGAGTTAATCGTGTTAATCATTGATAACTTTGCTCAAATTGAGTTAGGAATGTTTCAGTTTGCAAACAGGGAAGTTTTATTCGCCTTTTGGCCTTGTTTTTCGTTAATTTCGATAATTGTTAGCTGATATCGTTGTGTAACATTTGCAGAACAAAAGTGCGAGCATGCAAAGGATTCATTTTGCGAGTTAGCGAATAGAAGTTTGCTGTTTTCAACAACCGTTATTATTCAAATGAAAAGAAACGCTGTTTCGATATTATGATTGATGAATACTTATAGGATAAGAAAATTACTGAAAGTCACTGTGTTTTGATTAAATATTGGTCAAGACTGTTGCATAACAAAATCAGCTCACAATGAACGAAATCAACGAGAAGCAAGGCAATAAGGCAAATAAATCTTGCCTGTATATAAACTGAGACATTCGTAACGCGGTGTGAGTACCGTAAATTTTCGGCAAATGCTGTTAATCGTCCTTTATGATTTTGAAAAAGTGATAAAATTCAATAGTAAGAGTACAGAAGTGAAACAAAAGCAGCTTCATCATTCAGAAATCGATGTAAAAGGTGAAATTATACCATAACAAGGTAATAAGGACGAAAATCTGTAATATTTTTAAGCCCCATCCATTTACATGAACCAGGAGTGCTTTTCAACCCGGATCAGCTCAATCTGTCTCCTTGAAATTGCTTTTATTCTCATAAATGCGAGGCGATTTAGCCGCCATATCAATGGAAAGTTTCGCAGCCTATAGGTCTGGGTCAATTTAAACCTCACAGTTTGCATATACCTTTTGTATCATATTTTTAGTTCAAATGGCTTCGGGGTTGACGTTACCCATAACATCATATGAAAATTTGAACAAAAGCCAACCAGCTTTAACTGGTCCATTCTGCCGTCAAAATAAGAGATTTGCATTTAGACGAATTGACCCTCCAAGATGGGTTGAAAATGAGACTGCTTCATGTAAAAGGAAGGCCCTCCCTATATATCTGATTTGATTTAATTTAGTGTGGCAATATGGCCTTACTAACAGCTTTACTTGCAACATTGCTTTTCTTAATAAGCTCTAAGCACTGTTTCCACTGGCTCCTGCTAGCAGCCTCGGATCGAAGCCCTGACTGCATCCACGACATTCTATGTCATCACTATATTTTTCAATGGCTGATCCGTGTGGTTTGTAGAATTTGAGCTTAGCCAGTGTCGTCCACCCATACCAATTCTCTTCTGTCTCAGGGTCGCTGAGGTTGTTAAGATCAGCACGTCGAAGCAATTTTCCGCCTTTCACTTGAAACAATGGGGAGTTGTTTTTCTCGTTGGGGTCGACGAATGGAATGAAATCAGTCACCGAACTTGCGTTGATCTCTATCTCGGGCGAAAGGAATGCCTCATATAGTTTATCGACGGAAGCCTGGACTGCATCCACTGCAAGCTTGAAATTACCTTTGCTTTCTTCATTAAGCAGCATTCCGTCTCCATATGAAATCCATCTTTCCCCCCTTTTGCTTGTAACACGAAGGCCATACTTGCTGTCTTCATCATGCATGTATTTACACAGCAAATGTCCAATTTTCGACGGTGTAACTTGTTCTGGCAGTTCAATTCTTGGTGTTCTGAAAAAAATACAGCCAGTGATATCATTGCGACATAACTTCATTGTTTCTATAGTAGTATTTAGTGTAGAGAATATTTAAATTGCTTATGACGAATAAAAGGCTTTATAAAAGGGGTGAATAGAATGATCAAAAATAAGGGACACTCGAGAGAATCTTAATACTCTTTGAAAAACGACCCGTATCTTCTAAATTAGATGACATATTGCTTTCTTGACGATAAATATGATGTGGAAGTTGAGATGAAATGCATCTTGCTTGCAGTCATGCGGAAGTAATTTTTGTGAAAGCTGTGAACGTTTCAGTGCAAGTTTAGTACATCGTTAGGGCTAGAATGACGAAGTTGAGTCCTAGTTTTCACTACTACACATACAGCCTTACTCGCTAAACGCTAAAAAAATGTTTCATTTCCATTTCCATATTAAGCAACTAAAATCATATCCCGGGTGTCTAAAAAAGTATCCTTTTTTGACTGGAAAAAGGAACGCAATGATAAGATATCGGGATTTTCCAAGTTTTAATCTTTACCGTAAATGCATGTAACTTGTATTTAAAAATTGTCCACGAAACACTGGAGATACGAGCTCGCAAAGTCAAAATTTAGAGTTCACCTGAAACCAGAGGTTTTGAAAAAGGTTCTAGCTATGATTTGATATTATGATGGGTATTATTCAATAGGAATTTTAAGCTTTAATTTGTAGTTTTTGCTTTGGAAAGGATTATAGAAGCTTAAACCACATTTACACTGCAACGGTACAACTTTGGATCCGTAACAAAAGTGTAGCGGATCAGCCTCCAATTTGCACTGTTCCTTCTAATCCGTAACACTGTTGTTCCTCCTATCATAAGGATAATTTTGTTCTGGAGCAGTGTAAATTCTCTTGGACCGTAGTAACAACTTTGTAAAGGATTAAAACTGTACCGGTACAGTGTAAATGTGGTCTAAACCACGACGCCAATTAAACGAATAGATGAAAAATGTAGGAAGGACAAGCGTGCATGTGTTCCTTTTTCCTCTTTTGATAGGTATATCTTTTGCAATGAAATGTAAGGTTTCCTCAAAAGAAAAGTAATTTCAAGAGCAATTGAAACATCTAAAAGTATAATTTTTTCAAAACAATTTAAGAATAAAAGTTAAAATTCCTTGGAAAATGCTAATGGTATCAAATCATGGCTAGGCCCTTTTGAAATCCTCTGGTTTTAGGTGCTCTCAAAATGTTGACTTTGCGAGCTCGTAGCTCAGGTGTCTGGTATACGATTTTTAAAAGCAATTTACATGCATTTAAGTTGCACTCAGAGAGTCCCGATTGCTTATCTGTTTGTTCCTTTTTCCAGTCAAAACGAGGTACTTTTTGAGACACCTTGTACGTCTTTTGAATCTAGTCTGTAATGTTATGTAAATTTGACCGCCTTCTCAACTAAGATTCACTCTATCTCGATGAGGAGGAGGATTAGCTTGTGAAACGATATATCTATGAACAGGACTCACAAAGTAGCCAATTTGCAAATTGATCTCTAACACTTTTTAAACAGAATCAGTGTGTTTTTCAAAATGATTAACATATTATCTAATAGAGTGGTTTACACATTCAATTTTCGTGGTCGCTTTTCTTGCAAAATAACATCATGCCAGGCTCCACTTACAGAACAAGAGCGGCCTCTTGTATAGATAACAAATAAGAACCACGCTTATCATCACAGCCTGAAATGCTAGTTCTTTAACCAGCACCAATGATTCGTTAGGAAATCATAAGATACAAGACGCTTTAGGCGAAAGAAGTTAAGGGTAACCCAAGAGTAACCCACTAGTAGGAGAATGTTGTAATCTCAAACCCTAAAACAGTCTGTTGTGATAGATTCAGCTCAGAGTCAAGAATTATGCTCAGTCTTCCTCCAGACCAAAATTATATCTTGGCTGGAATCTTCTTCATATTTGAATAGCAAATGGTACGTTTTGGGTTCTGCATAAGTTTTTAGAAATCTTCCTTTGCGGTCAATGTGACAATATGACCATACCGTTTTCCTAACTGTGGTGCAGCTGAAAATTATGTCTCAAAGAGAAACACACAATTTTAGTTTAGGCCACAATTGAGACCATTTATCATTTCCAGTTGCAGTTACTCGCTTTATGTTTTTCATTTAATCAACTCAACCCAAAGGGCACGACTGACAATTGTTGGTATTCTTACAACAACTGCCTCAAAATTACTGATAATTTCCAATCATTGCTCATATCGCAATAAAATCTCTATAAATCAGGTAAAATTAACACAATTAAGGAGAATCACGAAAATCCTCGAAATCACAGGAATTTAAAAAACCAAAAACCACATTTGCTAGTTTGGAACATTATTTCAATTCCCCTGTCCTCTTTGAGAGATTTCTGGTCAACTTAGATTTCTGCATAAAGGGTTTCTGGTACACACATAGTGAAGCACATCTCTGCTAACATTTGCAGATTTCAAGACAGTTTTTTGTTGCTCCTGTTTTTAGATCACGTATTTGTCTATGGTTAAATTTTATACATAGTTATTTGGCTTATGTTTAAATGTTTAAATCGAGCATGAAGTAGCAACTTTTTGCTACTTTATAGTTATTTGCAAGACCATGACTAAGAACTTAAGTCTGTGAGACACCAAAAGGTTTCCCTTCATTATAACTCCTATGCGGATGCAACTTAAGGTTATTGTAACCCTTCAGACAACGATTAAGAAACTCTATTTTCCACGGCCGTTCCTTAAACCATACCAAACAAAATTATATGTTATTCGAAGCAGAATTAAACGCAGAATACCATAAAAATATAACCAGTGATTAAATAAAAACGCATATGATTTATTCCAGATTTTAGGCGAAATCGACCACCCTTGCGAAAAAATCTGTGTGTACCCCATCGGGCATTGTTCGACCAAGACTTAACCCTATTTCACATGGGGGGCGTTTTTCGCCCCCCCCCAACCAAACTTTGCTACATTGCGCCTAAACAACACTAGATATGACAACAAAACCTTTGTGACTTTTAATGAAATTTAGTTGCCAATTACAATTTCAATATTTCATTGTTCTAAAATCAGTCAGGTGACCACAATAGCACCATATTTGGAGAGTGGTCAACAAAAAAAGCTTGAAACATCAATAACTTCTTTGTTTCTTGTCTGAATTACTTGAAACATGTATCATTCGATTGATCATGGTGAGAGCTTCCATTTGATGTATAACATTTTACTATTGGCTGACAACAGCAAAATTTAATATCTATGACGTCATTTACATTTATGACGTCATTTTTCGAATAAATAAGTAAATGAAATGAAATTTTTGTAGCACATTAGTCTTATCTTGCCTGTGTCATGCATATTGAGTTGATATGGGTTGGAAAAAGAAATAATTCTATGAAAAAACTGCAGTGATGGTCCGTCTGGAGAACAGAGAGTTAATTAGGTGTTAATTGATCTATAAATAGATGCTTAAAATTGCTTCAAGGTATATATTTGATTCTAATATATGTTTTCTATCATTTAAGACCATTTGCATTCAAATCGGTTGAGTAAATGGTAGCTTGGAAAAAGCCCATATGGATTAGGGTTAACGCCCATTGTTCGCTGCTAAGAAAACAAACAGTGGCAAGTGGTCACACATAAGCTTCAGTACTGAAGACGGAGAAAGTGCCAATTATTTTGGATTTTAATGATTAAAACTTTGAAAAGTAGGGAAAATATAAAGAAAATAGAATTTTAGATCTATTGATAGAACGTTTTGAGAAATCCTCACTATTAATTATAAATATGACGCCATCAAAATGAATGAAGTCATAGACATTATTTGTAAGCAAATATGACAAAAAATCATACGAAAGCGCTTTCAAAGACCAATGGATTGGCGTCAATATTATTACAATTGAATATAAAACTATATAATTATTAAATTTATTGCGATTCTCTTTGTTACCATTCTCCAAATAAGGGCTTTTTCTGGTCAAGTGACAATATCTATGACAAAGAAACATCTAAAATTCAATATCCTATTAAATTGTACGCAAATTCAGTAAATTTCAACAATCTAGCTTTTTTCAGTTAAGATCTATTGTTCATGATTCAAGTGGAGGGCCATATTGCCCCCCACCCTGATGTAAGATAGGGTTAAGAAACTTGAGTAAAATTATTACTTAGAAATAAATGTTATCTCTTTCAATTGTTTAGTTGTACTGTATTGGTCGATATTACTTGATTAATGTCTAAATAAGAAATTGTGTCTTTTGGAATTATCGCGGTCGTAGTAAATACATAGTTACATTTGTCTGTCTCTTGTGCAATATCCTGCAGCGATTGTGTACTTCCAGACTGCTAGCCAGCAACAACAAGAACAACAATGGTTTTGGCGGGAAAATGTCTGAACATCGTGAGGTGATCTTGAAGGTTATGGCGGACCCTGAAGTCGTTATCGATTGTGTTATTGAGCGAAATTACAAGAACCATTGACTTTAAGGACATTATGCATGACTTTGAAAACACGAAAACCCATAAAGTATTTTTTGAGTGTTGCAAACCATCGCATTGATATTTTTATTTTACAAACCCAAAAAGGTGACCTTGATTCATTAAAAACATTCTTTGCATAACCTTGATAGGAAATTTTTAAGCAATTTTTTTATACTATAATTCAAAAAAGGGCGTTTCCCTCATTTACCGGGAGCTTAAAGGGCGTGGTCACGGAATATTTTCTTGGGGGCTGGGCCCCCAAACCCCCCTTCATGCCCGTTCCCGTAAGTCCGAGCTGGCTCTCGACGGCCCAGGCTGCATTCAGACAGAGAACGGTTCGCGAAAAGACGACCATGGGGCCACTCAGGGGTGGTCATGTCCTATGGGGACAGTGGTTCCAGGTTTGTCCCAAAACTTGGCTTTTTTCTCTTTTTGCCTTCAGTAAGTTTGGCTTTTTTCCTGAATAGTACTGGACAATACCAGTTTTGGGGACAAATCTTGCCAAGTAAGTTACTTGGCAAGATTTGTCCCCAAAACTGGTTGTTTTCGCGCTGTCAGCACTGGTTTTTTCTTGACCGTAATAATTTAAGAAAATTCTTCGCTTATTTCTTCAAATCAATGGGCAACAAATTTTTTCCAAATTTTTCGGCTTTTTTTCGGTAAATTCATGGACCATATTGAACTAACTGTTCAAAACTGGGTGGGATCCGACAAATACTAAGGACAGAGGTAACACCAATTAACTCAAAATATGTATTCCACAATTACAAATACAAAAACCGGGTGGGATTTCAGAAAAACTTGGGACAGAGCTCACAACAGTGCACCCAATATTCGGCAAAAATTGGCTTTTTCCTGGAAATTTAAAGGACATACGTTACGTCAAACGGATGTCAAAAGCCTCCCTAATCCATATGTGGGGGGTGGAATCCACCCCCCCTCGAGGTTTTTCTTGCGGCGTTTTTTAACGACATCAGATATTTCCCCCAAACCTCCCTGACTTTTATCAATTATCTATTAGCTACATTTTGATGAAAAAAATTTGAAAAATAGACCTCACAGGTCACGTGACATGCCCATATTTGGAAGCAGGTAACAGCAAAATCATTGTTTTTGATGATTTCAAGGGCAAGATTTGATCTAATTATGAAGTATTATATATCAAACGAATCAGCAAACAAAGGGCTTTAATTTGATACCGGAATTTCTGGAATTTTATGACGTCAGCATTTTTTATTATGACGTGATTTTGGACGTCATTTTGGACTAATTAGCAAATTTTTTGAATTTTGTCCAACTTTTTCAATTAAAAACACTCCAATGATGCATTTGTGATGGATTATCAACATATTGCCGCTTTATTTTGTTTATTTTTACATGGAACAAGTTTATAACATAAATTACGTCATCAGAAATGAATAATTTCTACCAAAATAACATTCCAAAATCGCTATTTACAATAAAATAACATTTTTCAGCAAGTATTCTGACAAACTAGACCAAAAACCGCTTACATTTCTTGCAAAATCTTCTTTAAACTCAAATTTAAGTTGAGAACCTGACTTTTGTCAATTTTCAACTTTATGACGTCACTGTGACGTCATAGGGTGTGGCAACCACACCCAAGTTGTGCTACATGTTGCAAATTACTTGCTCTATAACTATGCCAAGTTATATTGAATTCTGGTTAGTCTAAGGCTGTTTTCAGAGGGGGGATGGAATCAACCCCCCCCCCCATTATTGGTAGCTTGAAAAACGCCCATATGGATTAGGGTTAAGATGTTGAGGAAACAGCATCAGAAATTCTGCTAGAGCATCTGAAATTTTATGCTGACCAGCTATGTCCCAAAAACGTGGCTTTTTCTGGGGTTTCTTGCATAAATGCATAAACCTCGGTAAAAACCGGGTTGGTTTATGTTTGTTCCCTTGACAAAGGTGGGTCAAGAATTGTACAGTACTTTACCACCCCTGGGCCACCATGGCAAAACACGGGATATTGCCAGAGTATATGTATCAGCGTCGGAACATAGTGACAGAGCGTTTCGATGCATTCTCTGACGACAATTCTAGCACAGCAGAGGCTGTTGAATTGGACGTAGAACAAGCAGACGAAGCGATTGACACAGAGGAGAATTTAGACGAGGTTGACGAATTCGATCCAAGTAGTGACGAAGAAGAAGATGCCGAGGGATTAGAACTCCACAGACCAACCACGATGAAGTCGGAAGATTGACAGACTTTCTATTTGGGGCATGGTCCCGATATGGAAAACTGTTCGAAAAATATATGCATATAGACGTACGAGATACTACAATGATGTATAATGTAATGTTACGTTGCAATGTTATTGAATGTTGCATTGTTTACGGTTTTTACCTAATTTTTCACGCGGTTATACGGCTTTACATAAAATATCGCACGGTTTTACGGTTTTNTTTTCCCAGGACAAAGGTGAGGTCAAGAATTTTACAGTACTTGACAGCCCCTGGGCCACCATGGCAAAACACGGGATATTGCCAGAGTATATGTATCAGCGTCGGAACATAGTGACAGAGCGTGTCGATGTATTCTCTGACGACAATTCTAGCACAGCAGAGGCTGTTGACGTGGACGTAGAACAAGCAGACGAAGCGAGTGACACAGAGGAGAATTTAGACGAGGTTGACGAATTCGATCCAAGTAGTGACGAAGAAGAAGATGCCGAGGGATTAGAACTCCACAGACCAACCACGATGAAGTCGGAAGATTGACAGACTTTCTATTTGGGGCATGGTCCCGATATGGAAAACTGTTCGAAAAATATATGCATATAGACGTACGAGATACTACAATGATGTATAATGTAATGTTACGTTGCAATGTTATTGAATGTTGCATTGTTTACGGTTTTTACCTAATTTTTCACGCGGTTATACGGCTTTACATAAAATATCGCACGGTTTTACGGTTTTAGCGAAAATTTTGAGCGGTTTTACGGTTTCCGGACACCCCCCCAAACACCTTCAGGAATTTTTCAGGAAAACAAACTGAATTCTGTAAACAGCGCATGAGATCTCTTGGGAATGATTCGCCTCTCGGTAAACAACCTTCAAATTCAGTCTAAAAAGCTGTGCCGCATTTGTATGGAAGAAATCTGCGCTAAATTAATTCTCCGTACTTACTTTCTATCTTAGATTTGATATATTCGAATTGAAGACATTTCTCTATAAATTTTGGATATTAGAAATTGCCCCAAGAATCTTTGGCAATGTACAGAAAGAATTATTTTTAAAGTTTGGTTGCGGATTGTCGAGCATCAAACTTTTCAGTGACCAGTGAATTTTTCAAATTCCTTCCGCATAAGTTGTGTCCACAAAAAAATAGTCACACTCGCTAACTCATCCAAAGGCCAGTCTCTGATAGACAATCTCTTTGAGACGCCCCTAGGACAGGACATGAAAAGTACTTAACCCACTCTTACTTTTCATAGACCAATTAGATAGGGGAAACTGACCATTTTTGCAGAAATATGACCTTGAAGTACAAAGAAAATGTTGGGCCAAATGAATCCAACAGTGAATTGGAGAGGAAGGGTGATACGAAGGACATACGAGGACATCCAGTCTTCATATGTTGTGGTAATGATAGACAAGTTGCCGACAATCATTCTGTGCGTACTTTTGATAGACAGAAAGTTATTGTATTTGAAGAATCGACATTTCCGACAATGTTTATTGCATGAAATAAAAGTCGTTTCAAAATTTTTTGATTTCATAAAAAAAAATTTTGCATTTTCATGTCAGAACTGTTTTACAACGTGTCCATTTCTCAGTCATTGTGCCTCTCATGCTTTGATTGGTCAATTGGAAGCGATAGGAATTAATCAGTAAAGTTTCTGATTTATTTCAGGAATCAATAGCTGTGGTTTTAGACCGAGGATTGAGAAAAGGCACGTTTGGAAGTCTGTAATAGGGTTCATTTTATCCAAATTTGTTTTCATTACTAAAAATTATTCGAAAACGTCCAATCCGCAGCGCATAAACTAAGAGGAGGCTTTTAGCATTTTTGCAGCTGTGTTTTTTACATCGAAATCCGGGGGGGGGGGGGGGATTTAGTATTT